>OZ012735.1:154810482-155216562 GCA_963859935.3 Lathyrus sativus | reverse complement strand
CACAATAAGATCTATCATGTATGACATGTTATGTCCTCGACAAGATACAATTGTTGATTCTACAATCGATGCCAAGTTTATTATTGCCTCAAATGCAACAAATGAGTTGTTTGGATCAAGAAGTTCATTAGTGAACTTGGCATATCCCATAGCATTGTTGAGATAACATGTAACGTCTTTATTGACCCCTTTCATAGCAACCTTGGATACCAACCGTCTCCTAATAAAACCCTTAGTAATTGGTTGTATGCCACTATCATGCTTTAATAACAACGTCAAAAGTGCAGAGACAACAAACTTTTTGCAAACTTGTGGAACTCCCTCTTTGCCATAACTTTACAACTAAAGTGATTTCATATAAAAGATCTTGTGCCATAGGAAAACCTTCTCCACACAATGCATCTAATATATGTTGAGCAAGCAATCATATCCATCACATGACGTCCCTTTGGGAAATAATTTAATGTACTTGAAGATAGTATCAAACATCAGCCACTAGAGGAGCTTCATAGAACAAGGTGGTCGACATGGAGGGAAGTGGTCTATATGTATGTTTAGCCTCCAAAGCCTTTGTTTTATGTCCATTATAAGGGGCACACTGGATGACCCTAACACTTTTACAGTCCCTGTGAAATGGCCATCTACAACCTTGTGGAGGCCCTGCTTGACATTAGAACTCATCTTTTTTGATCTTTTTCTGTAATATGAACTACCCCACTACCCAAGTTATCTTTTTCAGAGTTGTGCAATACACTATAAAGTAACTTGATAAAGAGCATCTTTCAATGCCTAAGAGAAAGCAAGACGAAAACTAAGAGGTATACTTTTGACATTGAAGATAGGTGTTGCAAGGACTCTCTCCAACAACCTTGCATAAAAAAAAGCTCCTCGTTTGTTTCGAGGTTATTCGAGTCATTATGATTGGTTAAATAATTAATACCCATAATATGACTTCTGACCACCCATGTCCCATGATTGATACGAACAAGATCTTCAGGATGCTGACATGTTCGACTCATGGCATGAATGTGCATACACCTTCCACATAACCATTCTTGAACCACCCTTAAATACTCGTCCAATGCCATAAATAAAACCTAATCATTCTCAATCATATTCCGTATGACACTTTTTTTGTCACTACATAAGTGTAACGTCTCGAGATGAGACACCTGTTGAATGTCAAACATGCTTTAAATTGATCTATTATATTTGGTATTTTTCATGTCATTTATTATGTTTTTTTGGATTTATTCCATGTTTCAATGTTATTCTTCAAGTATGTGCAAACCCCTTTGGTTGTTTTGATTTGTGTGTTATTATGCAAGATTTAGGCATAATCTATCAAAGAATAGGACACAAGAAAATATAATTGAATCAACATAGATAGGACTTCTTCCACCATGTTGACTTTTAAAAGAGATAAAAGGCCTCCATACTTAGCTTTGAAAGCTTCAGGATTAGTAATCAATCTTCCCAATTTCATCAGATCTTCCAGTTTTAAACTTTTGAAGGTGTACTTATGAGTTTTTCTTCTACCAAAAACCATAACACACTTTCTGATATTTGCAACAACCTGTTTTTTTAGTTCTTTGAAAAACTTTGAGAGATTTGAATTTTTTTGATGAATGCATGAATGCAGCAAACACAAGTATATGAAAACATGGGTTCAAGGGTTCATCATCACGAGCATGGAGCCATGGATCTATCCATCCCTAATGTATGTACTAGGGTTCAATTTTTTCACATGTAGAACGGGTTCTAACAAAAGGATCCCAAAATCATTGACCATTCTTTAGGATATTACCAACAAACCGATTGACTCATGAGAGCTGTAATATCCCTTAGATGGATCTCATTCGAGTGTAGCATCGCATATCAACTATTCTCGATAGTTACCGCACTGCGACCTAAAGTGTCTGAATGGTTAGATGTTTACTAATCCTTAGTTTCATGGGTTCCCAATGGAAAAAGTAATGCATTTACGGCTTACTCACTCAACATCAGTAATTCCAAAAGGGTACATCTACTGATTTGATGTGCTCTCAAGTTAGCTTGGTCGGGACTCACTCCTTATAAGCTTTCTTGATTTTGCCACCTCTTATCTTCAAATATGCTCTCAAGCCATTGAGGACTTTTTGACTCACCACAAGCGTATTAATCACATTCCCAAATAAAATCAATTTAAACAAGTATGGCAAATAAGCAGATAGTATGATGGAGAATAACAAATGATATCAAATAAGCATATGAAACAGTAAAATATATACAAGGGTTAACCCTGTTAGGGGATGGGAAAGACATCCTCAATGAAGTCGCCATTTTTCTGTAGCTCCGATTTTCGTGACGCGACCACTACCACATTTTGTGCTACTTTCTGATTTCTAATATTTATCCTATGAAGCTTAAAAGGAAGGGGAGGATATCATAAACTAACCTTGCATGCAAATCTTTTCCCTACAAATGCAAAGAGATTTGGAATCGGGGTTTGGTTATACAAAGGGAAGCTATTAACACCGTGAGTATCTATAGTAATCTATAGGAACCTTGATTGTATATTTCTAGTGTTGAATTACTTGCTTGCTTAGGTTTGTTTGTTGTTTAAGTGGGAAGGTTTCTCCTTTGTGAAAATTGAGGGAATGTTTTTGTTTGGTGTTTCTATTGTTTTTGGAAGGTAGCGGGACCTAAGGGTTTTTTATTAGTGTGCTCGCTAAGATCTCACAATATTATGCCTACGTATTCTCAAAAACGAAATTGAGAAATCAGAGCATTCGTAGTTCCTCCTAATCTATGGGAGGAAAAAGTTTGTTTTGTCTCTTGTTTAAAGCCCAAGATGATTAAGCTAAAAGAGTGTTGTAAAGATTTGACAAATTGTAATCTTTAAGGGAGATATCTCACGTATTCACTACAATCATATGAGAATGATGTCATAAGGGAAGAAAGCTTTGAACTTATTGTGTTTAAGCAATGCCACTTTTTCCTTTATGAATTCTTTACATACTAAGAGAGGGACCTTAACGTGGATATAGGATCGACAAGTGTGCCATTTACATCAGTTAGATGAAAGAAAAGTTTTTAAGCCATGATAAGAGAGAGACTCAAGCTTGGATTTTGAATCAATCAGTGTGCCACTTACATCACTTATATGGAAAAGGGTTTTTAATGTTTGATGTAATTTGTAGTGATTAGAAGAGATGTCTTCCTACAGAGATGACTCAGAGTCTCATATGTGAGGAGATTAATTTATGTATCTTGATTGAAGCCCAAAATATGAAGCTAAAAAGATAGAAACCTAACTCAACTGGGGAGTTTTATCTGTCTTGTACAAAGCCCATGATTGAGGCTGACTGACTGGAGGAATTATTTGTTATAAAAAATCCTGAGAGGAGACTCGCGACTGTTAAGGAAATTTGAAGAGACTGACTCAATATTAAGGATTTGACTTACTCTTTTGGGGATTTTTATTTGTATCCTGTACAAAGCCCAAGATGAATTAGGCTAAAATAATTTATTTGTATCATGTACAAAGCCTAGGATAATGAGGCTAAAATATTTATTTGCATAGATTACTAAGACTTGACTTATGCTTTTGAGAAGCCTGAAGGTCCTTGTACGAAGCCCAAGAGAAGGCTGTGAGGAACTGAATGAGACTTCCCAAGTCTCCTTGTATGAAGCCTAAGAGGAGGTTGTCTTGCTGGGGGGATTCCTTGTATGATGCCCAAGAGAAGGCAATGATGCTTGTATAAGGCATAAGAGGAGGCCAGGTAAGTAGTTGTTTGAACTAAGTTGTGATTGAAGGGATCCTATTCTTTGATTTATGCTTAAACTAAGGATGATGCAAATGTCAAGAGAAACTTAACAAAATATGAACAAACATGATTGAATATTCACAAGTATAGACATGTTTGAATTTATGGAAGATTGCACATCTTTTATGGTTTGATGTGTTGAATGTTTTATTTGTGTGTTTTATTTAATTCACAAAGGTGTTGGGTCTTACACTCTAAGCAGCGGCCCAAGAGAGTTTAAAAGTTGAATGCCACTAGGGTTGTGTTTAATGAAAGTTGAAGATTTGAGTTTTGAAAGATTAAGAGCTTTGAGAAATTGAAGAAACTTTTTAGAAGAGGGAAGGGACTTACACTCTAATAGAGGCCCAACAGAGTTTAAAAGTGGATTGAAAAGATGATGTGTATTTCAAAGAGATATCCTTACCAGGATAAGAGTTTATGAAGGAAATACGTGAACATGTACGCAAAGGTTTAAGCCATGGAAGCAATTACATAGAAATTCAAGCAAGGATACAAATTGAACATGTTAGTAACAACCAAACATGGATATTAGGATTCAAACATGGTTTTGAAAAAAGTCACAAAGGTTCATATAAACAAACATGCATATAAAAGTATTTTTAAAGAAAAGTTCAAGTGTTTTAGGAGCACATAAACATGGTATAATCAACACAAAGAAATATGTACATATAAAAGTGGTATAAACATGGAAGAAAATCAACATGTAAAGGCAAAAGATCAAGCAAAAAATTCATGGCATGATTGAAAATTCAACATTAATTTACATGTAAACATACACTTGAAAATGCATTAAAACCAATTAAGGACAAGGATTTACAAATTCACATCATCATTTAAGGTTCATACAAGTTGTATATGGTTCAAATAAGTCATTATAGGCAAGGAAAGACAAGAAACCATTCAAAAGAATCAAAAAGAAACTTAAGAAACCCTAAAAAGTCACACACTTTAACCACTCGTAAATATGAGAAAAATAATTATTTTTGATATTTTCTTTTCACAACTAGAAAATAGACAATATCATGAACAATTTGCAAAACGATTTGGTTTAAAATGATAAAAAATGAGAAATTTATAGCCATTTGAATTTGTAAAGAAATTGAAGAAAAATAAGCATTAAAAAGAAGGAAATGATCCAAGTAGGTGTTGAACCCATGTTGGGTTGGCTGAGGCTTCAAAACTAGACCAACTAAGCTAGCACGCATGTGTGAAATAATGGTTAAATCACACTATTATATTTGTTAAACAATTAAAGAATCAGAAAAATAAAAAACAGGGGCGAGGGGGATTCCAACCTCAGTTCTGATGGTGCAAGGTTTTAAAGCCGCGTAGGTTTAACCACTGGGGTGGTGATACAGAACAAAGGCCTGACTAGAACAAAGGCGCAATGGATAGTTTGTTGGACAAAAACTCAAGTTTTGTGTCATTTGTAAGAACGATCATATCTCACTCATTTCTCCATGAAATTAAAAAATGTGAAGACCGAACTTGCTTGGAATTTCACAAGGAACACAGTGGTGGTGCTATATTTTTCTTAAAATTCCAACATTTTAAAAACCGATAGTGGTTCTTAAAAAAGGACATGGTTTTTCAGGTTTTGTTTTACAACTATATACAATCAATAATAGCACTATAAAATGATTCAAACATAGCAAGTAAGACAAATATGACATGATTATGATCAATGTACATCAAAGCAAAGCATATTTCTTAAAGTTCAAGTTCTTTGGAAGCTTACCTCTTGAAGCTCCCTTGCCAATTTTCAAGAAAATTGCTACAAAAGTAAACCAATGCTTTGTACACCTCCAATACACCTTATAGAAGCCTCTTGGATGCTTGGAACCAAAAGGAAACCTCTAGAACAGAATCTGGCTCCTTGCAAAATGTGTCAAAAGTGGCCAAAATGGAAACTCTAACAAATGGTGTTATGTAACACCCTTTTTCCACCCCAAAGTTAACAAGGGAAAATAACACAAATTTCAGAGTAAAATATTAACTTTCATAAAAAGCCACCAAAAAGGGTGCACATTTCTCAATGTCTCAAAATAAGTCAATGCTCCGTAACACACGGGTTTTCTCAAAATACATCAATTTGCACAAAGCAGCGGAACTCAAAAGGCATATCCAAAGTTTTCCTTATACGGAAAGATAATCAAAATAACTCAAGTAAAACATGAACCCTAACCCAATGTTACACTATCAGAGCAAGACCCTTTAAGTTAACCAAAGGCTAACAACTCGAAACTTCAAAAGTCCTCAATGGCGTCCACGGCTAATCTTGGTCATCTGCACGTTACCCACGTGGATGTAACATTCAAACAAGCAGGGTGGGTAAAACAATTCATAATAATCAATGTATAACAATTAATGCATAAACGGCGTCACATTCATATTCAACACATTCATATCCTTCAGTAGGCCTCGAAGGCCACAATGTCATAATTTATACACAAAGGCTCATAAATGTAAATGCAACATAGACTCAATGCATGTGGTACCAATCATCACAGCGCAATGGACATTGGGCCATCAACCCTCCATAGATCCCCATCAATAGGATCAATTCTATTTGAGAACTGGAGCACATCAAAATACTTCACATCCGCACAGTGGGATTGAAGGCAAAGTAATCGAGGTCCTGAACCGAAGTCCGGATGCACATGAATGCATGATGCACACATCACAATAATCCTCATAATAACAACATATGGTGCATCATCATTCATCATATTCATCATACGTCATAACTCATCAACATAGTCATCATCATCACATAAATCGTCATATCTCATGTTATCACATAATTCATCATAACAATCATCATCATCACATAAATCATCATATCCCATGTTATCACATAATTCATCATAATAATCATCATCATATAAATCATCATATAATCACGTCCAAATCACATATTAGCTCAAAGTCATCCTCATGTTAGCCCATCCTATTATCACATATTAATTCATAATACTACCTCATGTTACCTCATATTAATTGATAATATTATTCTATATCATCACATATTAATTTATCAACTTATACCCACGGTAATCCTCACACTATAGCCTATCAATCACATAATTCCTCACTGTCATACTCATATTAACTCATCTAGGAAATCTCAGAATCAAACATCAAGGCATCACTGCAAACGATCAAATTTCGCGAACTCTGCTACGTTCGCTGGCTTGCTCGCTAGGCGAGTCGGTAGCGAGTCTTCGCTGGCTTGCTCGCTAGGCGAGTCTGTGACGAGTCTTCGCTGGTGTGCTCGCTAGGCGAACAGAGCGATTATAGCAAAAACCTGTTACGACCAGAACTGATTCTTGTCCAAATACTCATACGATTCACTTACCCAATGCTCCCAAAACATGCATAAAACATCCCTACGGTCATACGGCGATAACGACACAAAATCTATGGTTTGTTAGGCCAACCCGATAACATTTGTACTTCCTAAATCACTATTTCCCTGCAATTGCTTTGAGTGCATCAGAGATACTCACATTTGAACATTCCTATTCCTACAGGGTCAGACATATAACGATCCGAGGTTTTGGCCACGAAGGCCTAAGGTTTCCCTTTCTCATATCAATATTTAGTGTTACATACCATTAGCCATAATCTCAGAGTCGTACAGTCAATTTCCCTAATTCTCCCAAATCAACCCCAAAATACCTTAAATCATAAACCAACCATAAACACATCTAGTGGCATACATAGAAAATCATGAACAGTGATACTCTCCATACCTTAGCCGATTCAAAGCTTTCACGATTGACTCTGGGAACCTTCTGCTTCCAACCTTTCCTTCAGAGCTCTGGCCACCAAACTTCTCACGGTTAACAAATGAATTCTAAATCTCTTCAGAGTTCTATTTTGTCCAACTTAGTCTTTGACCTCACAAATTGGGCTTTTCCATCGTTACCCTTACTAACTCCTCCAAATGTCCAAATTACCCTTATTCCACTTATATTCCTTTTAATTAACAATAATACTAATAATTTAATATTATATACTATTAATCAATTAAATAGTCCAAAAATGCACGTTTTCTCAATACTTCACAAAACCACTGAAAATCACCGAAAACGAATATTCTCAATTAAATAAATAAATTAAAATATTCCGTTTAAATTTGGGGTGTTACATGTTACAATTGAGAAAATATGATTGGAACAATTTAAAGATATTATTTAGAGAGTGTTTGGAGTATTGGATGGTTTTGAAATAGATAGAATCAAGAGATTGCTTGAAAATGCAGAAAGTCAAAGATATGAGGTTTTCATAGTCGACTTTCTGATTTTGGTGGTTTGGGATGAAGATGAATGTTTGAACACCTTCAAGGGATGATTTGTGATGTGTTTGGATGACTGTTTGAGTGGTTTAAGCTCTAGTTTTGAAAACTAGAAGTTTACTCTTTGAAACTTTGAAAACTTGGAGTGAAAGAAAGAAATGAGAGAAAATAAGCTTTGGTATTATTTTGGTGTCATTGAATTGATCAGAGAAGTTCTTTATTTATAGGAAAATGTTTTGGTTTTGGATGAAAAGTGTAGGATGAGAGAGCATGATATTGTCCAATAGATATAGCCATGTAGCCTTTATCTTAAATGCCAAGGTACCAAAAGTCTTCTCTAGCATAGCTAGAATCTTGACTCAATTGGAATTTTGTAGGTTTGAACATTCATTGCTTTTAAACATATTTGAACTGATGTGGCTCGTTTCATGCCAATTCAAAGTTTCACTTAAATGCATAAAAACAAACATGACTCCATGGACTCGCGACGATGATTCTTACTTGCTAAGAGATAGAATCATTTACTTATGCTTCAAAGTTGAAGATATTATGTGATTCAATAAGATTCTTTCTAATCTTGGAGGATGACAATGCTTGAAAAGTCATCAAATCTATTTTTAAAAACACGTGATGCAAGTAAACATGAAAATTGTCTTGAAAAATCAGTTTGATCAAGGCATGTTGTTAAATCCATAACTTCTTGCTCAAGCATGATAAATGGATGTTATTGTACTTATTGGAAAACTGAGATATCCTACTTTAAATTTGATGTTCATAATTGGTCTTGATTCAATTTGGATCATTAAGAAAAATTTCCTTAAAGTTGGCTAAAATACAAAACAGATTCTGCCTAAAACTTTCTAAGTATCAAGGTTCAAAAAGTCTTGAAACCGTAACTTCATGGCTTCGTATCTCAAAATCTATGCATTTTTTGGGAATCCACCCTAAGTGAAAAAGTTTTAGTATATAACAAGCTCTTCAATTTGATATTTGGGTCCAAGAAAATGGTTGCTTGGTTTGGAAGTTATGACCTTGCAAAGTAGGGCAAAAATCAATGTTTTTCATGACTTAGAAAAATTTCTAAGTTTTCTAAGGTTGCCCTCTTGACAATTTATCTCACCTTTCCTGATTTTTCTTGATTAATCATGATCTAAATCACATATTAACATTGTTCTTGACATGCAAAGGGCATGTTTGACAAATAACTCAAAAAGTCAAACTTGATTTTGAACAGAGTTGACTTTTTGTATCAGATGAATCCTGAACTTTGTGATCCTTTATGAGATCAAATCCTTGGGCTAAATTAAACATCATGGATGGATTGCAAGGGTGTTTTTGAATTTCTTGAGTCATGTCCCAAGGTTTGAGATCATGTCTTGGTAAAAAGTCAAAGGCACAATTGACTTTTCATCAAAAACTCTAGCTTATGGTCAAGATGAATTTGAATCTTTGTTTTGCTTATGAATCAAGTTCTTTGGATAAATACAATTATATGAATGATACTATGTGATGTATTTTAGGTCCTTGAAACATATCTTGACGTATTGGATCATGCCTTGCTCCAAAAGTAAACCCAGGGACTTAATTAAGTCAAAACCCTAATTTTGGTGTAATGATGATCTTGATTCTTGTTGATTTTGAAATGATGCAATTTTGTACTTGATTATTGATGGATGGGAGCTCTTGATCTTTATGGATGGATGGGAGACTTGATAGGTTGACGATCATGCTTATCCTTGACTGACCATTTGCCTAAATCTTTTTATGAGGCTCGAAACCCTAATTTGAAGTCACAAATGAAACAAGGAACAAACTTTGTATATCCAAATAGGTTTGTGATACATAAAGATATATTCATATGATATGCAAATGATGTAGGACCTTAGGGTTAAAATTTAAGGTATGATAGTAGATAGAAACATCAGAGTTAATGCTTCAACAAAAATCTATCTTAAAAAAAATAACAAGGTAGACAGATTAATTTTCAAGCTCACTTCACTTATCATATACGAGATAGAAAACTTTTTAATTTGATTATTAAAATAGGTAGAGAAATCTGCTTTAACCCATTGATAGAACCCTTCAAGTTCATTACACTAAGTGTCCCTACCTTTACACCAGGTCCAACTTATCCTTTAGCAACTAAATCTTGAAGATGTTATGATGAATGTTCTTGAAATTTGACCTTGTCCATCTATCCACTTTCCTTATAGCCGAGTTGAATTGCCTCTTCATCATAAGTCAGGTCAAAAACTCCTACAAAAATAGTAGACAAAATCCATGCTCTTGTTCTTTAAATCACATTTGTCATTCTCAAAGACAGATCAATAATATAGTGACCTAAAGGTTCACTTGTGCTAAGGTGAATTGATCTACATCTTCAACAACAACTATATTCATGACAAGTCTCTTTGGAAGAGACCTCTAAAACCTGTTAACCTGACCAAATATGCCTTTATGAAAGGTTTTGAGAGACTCCCAACATCTTTGGTCACCACCGATGTGTTTATCAATATGAACACATGTTAATCAACTTCATTGGATATGGACTTCAAATCCAAACACATTCTTTGATGACAAATTTTCAATAGTTGATGTCCTTTCAATAGTCATACTGCACCAGATAAAATTTCCCTGAAGCTCTCCTAAAAACTGACTAGGATGCCAACTCTGATAACAATTGAAATTCTAGCAATCTAACACATGTTAATATTGATATCCTCACATCAGAACATAATATCAAGGAAGATGTTACAACATCTTTTGTCTGACAGAACAAATAAACCAAACTGGAAAAAAATTGCAGAAATAAAAATAACACAGTTAATTGGTGACCCAGTTCTATGTAACATCACCTACATCTGGGGGAATTCAAGTCAGGAAGGATTAGTGATTATGGAGTCATGGCGATGAGGTGTTGTTGTTATATTTGGTGAATGTTTCATTACCGAAAAAAGAATTTTTTTATTGTGGAGAATAGTGGGCTTCAGGTACTTTTTTGTAGGCTTTATATGTGATAATAACTCAAACAAAAAATGGTTGAAAACTGCAAGACCAACCACTACCGTGATTCGATCATTTTTTGTCTTATAAAATAGTCTTATGGTCACATTTATTTTGCCAGCTCATAGTATCCTCATGCTTCTCCAAGATAAATTTCTCCAATTGATGCCTCCATAGCTTCTTCATCCATCTCACTTAAAGGCTTCCGTTTTTCAACACATGAAGTTGATATAGATTTAATGTTAGAGAATTTTTTTTCACTAGGGAGCATTGAACATTGTGAGACTTTCTTCTTTAAGTAATACCTTTATGAGAGACACACCATATATTCACCAAAAACCTTAAGACGATAGGTGTGTGGATTCTCCAACTTATAACTGCTCAAGTCTCCATAATTCTAGCAAAATTGAAACTATTAAACATACTACTCAAACTTGCTTTGCTCAAGACTTCCTCTCAAGTGTGAGCCTATCTACAATGCTCCCCTTTAAGCATAAACTCTTTTCATCCACACACACTTGTACCGCCATTGATACTCTTCAACAAAACACCTCATACCCACCACCTATGCGAAGTACTTTCGATACAAGTGAGTCCGTCCTTCACTCGATTCAAAGGATCATGATACCACTGTTGGGACATCAATTTGGGACTATTACCGAATTTCTCCCACTTCAAAATGCTCAAGTCTCCACATTTTAAGTCAATGTGATACTATTACCTATACTACTCACACTTGCTATACTCAACAGTTAGGACCAGCTGTAACTTACTAACCTTCTGGTTTTTAACTTTTTAACAAGCCTTAGCTTTAGCTTAGTTAATGTTGACAAAACAAGCAATTTGAAGTTTAACAACTTGTTGCAGTGGTCTTTATTTTGAAAGGATGGTGAGGTGAGTTATTGTCGAGGCTGGCATAAAATTATGGAGTTGGATGTTGTGGTAATTTTAGTGAGGTTGGTAAGTTGGTGAAGTGAATCTGAATGTGTTTGAGGGATTTTTTGTGTGGAGGAGGATGGTTGTATGAACTGTTTGTGTGGTGAACACAATTATGTGTGTTTTGCATATGAAGGTAGTCAAGTTGTGTGTTAGAATGAAGAAGATTGAGGTTGGGAGATTGAAGAGTTTGTGGAGGTGAACAACGTGGTAGTATTGAAGAGATTACGATGATGAAGATCTCATGGTGGTGTTTCTTTATGGAATGAAGTTGCAAAAGTTGTTTGCACACGCATGAACAATGTATGTGCAAGGAGTTGAGGATGACAAAAGAATGTGATGGTTGTAAGTAGAGGAAGAAGATGATAAAAGTGAATGAAAAATGGAGGTAGATGGTGTATTGATGAAGGCAGTGGAGGTTGTTTTGTGTTGGTGGTAGTGTGAGGAAAAGGGTGGTCTGCGCATGCGCTCCCGAAGAAGAAAAAGAAGATGAGATCTTCTTATTAAAATAATGAAAAGTGAGAAACATATGGTGTTGTATGGAGGTCAACATGAAGTTGTGGTTTTTTAGTAATTCGTGAGGAGGAAGACACGTGAATTTAGTTGGTGTTCGAGATGTGAAGATGGCTACCAATGGCGATAAAAAGAAGTAGGGAGAGAGTAGTTGTTAGACACCAAATTTCACTTATTTGATCTATAAAATGTTGGCATTTTTCACTCATTTTCGTCAATTAAGTGTTGAAAACCACTCTTATTTTGGTTGGTTTGCAACATTATGAGAAAATATCTTGGTACCTTTGATTTGTGTGTTATTGTGCAGGAATTAAGCATAAAACAAGTGAAAAGTCAGACACAAGAAATGGACAAGGAAACCAAGACAACATGCAAAACCACAAAAATGATGTCATTCTCGCTAGGTGAGCTGGTAGCGAGCTGGCTAGCGAACGCGCCCAGAATTGGACAGTGCCAAAATACCAAGAGTTCGCTAGGTTCGCTAGCTGTTCGCTAGGCGAACAAGACAGATCCTGAGTGGGTTATTTAAGTGTTTTTAGTGTTTTTTAGGTCATAACTTTCATAACTTTTCATAACTTCATTTTGTAACATTTTGGATAGCAGAACTTATCTCTCTTCATTTCTTTTAGAGAGAGAAAAACAAAACTCTAAGAGGGAGGAGGTAAGATCTTCGATCTCTTGTTGGGGTTTGGATTGTAATCTTTTGACACCTTATGTATTTCATCTAATTTATGTTTGTGAACTATTTTGGATTCTCTATTGATTGATTATCTTTGATTGCTTATTTGTGGATCTTAACAAAACCTTTTCACATCTTTGATCTCAGATCTTCTTCTATCAATGAACAATCTTTTGACATGGTTTTGAAGTTGATATTCATTTTATCCTCTTTGGTGTTATGTTGATTAAGTAACATGGGTAGCATGAGTAGGATCAATATGATATTGTGTGGGTATGTGATAATAGTGATGAAGAACGATGTTCACCGACATTTGGCGGATTAGATGAATACATGTAAAAAGGGTTAAGCGTGTGTATGTATTCTGATCATTGTATTTTATGTAAAACAATCGTTTATCCTATATGGGTGTTATCTTTGCTTTCCTGTTTATCTTTGATTTGAACCGTGATAGAGATATACTCTTCAGATCTGGATCTAGGATGATTGCCTGTTAGGTCCTAAATTCTAGAGATAGGTTTAGGCTTAGCATTTGCGTGAGTATCAGATCTTAATGCCCTGTATTGTGTTTTTGTTGGGTGAGAGATCACCAATGAGACAACATGGTTTTTCTCTCGAAGTCGCGTTAGAGATAAGCTTTGTCGTGAGTGATACGTGATGATATTTGATGAATGATTGTGTTTTGTTTAATTTGTTAAGAAGAATGCATATGTTATCAATTGATGAAATCCAATCCCAACAAGGCTCCGTTTATATTTCAGTATTTATTTTATATTTTCTGTTTTTATCTATGGTTCTTTGAACCTTTTAAACCAAACCTTTTGAAAATCAAGCTTAGAAACATAGAGGTCGTTGAACGGCGTTCATATCGCACTAATCCCTGTGGAGACGATAAATTCCGGAGAAAATTCTTCCGAAAATAATATTTTTGCTTGCTGCTTTACCGCTTCAACAGTAGTAGAATAGTGTTTCAAAGTCTCACCCTTTTTTCAGAAGTTTTTCTCCATTTTTTCATTGGAACGAGAGAGCGTATATGAATATGTAAATGGTATGGCTTTGTGCGTCTTGTATTGGTCTAGATTAAAAATTGTCACTCCAATAGCCAATGGAAGAATATTTAATGTGTCTTAGGGTTTTCAATTTTTTTTTAAAATTCCAACCATGCCCTTTTGATCACAAAATGTTGTAAAATAAATTAAAAATAATTAAACTAATAGAAACCAAATAAAAATTAAATAATCAACATAAAAATTAAACGAAACCATAGATATATATATACTTATTTTTTTTCAAACATATTAATAAAAAGACAACAATAAATGAACTCAAAATGAGTAAAATATATGCGCGAAAATGCTAAAAAAACAAACTGAATGCAGCAAAATTATTAGCGCTAAACATGTTCCACTACTAGAAATACACAGTTTACCTGCGGATTTTGACAAAACTTCCGCAGGAAACACGTTTCCTGCGATTTTTCCTTAGCTTATTCGTTTCCAGCTAAAACCTCCGTGGGTAATTAACATAGCAGGAAAAGTCGCAGGAAATAGTCGCAGGAAAAAATCGCAGAAAAAAGTCGCAGTAAAAAGTCGCAGTAAAATGTCGCAGTTAAATGTCGCAGGAAAAATGCGCAAGTATAACAGCTAAATTCGCAGGTAATACCGCAGGTTACTTTAACTTTTGCAGGAAAAGTCGCAGCAAACTGGAATAATATAATTAATTTCACAGGTAATTTCTCTCTCATGTTTTTAATTTTTATTATTCATTGTGTCTAAGTCATATTTAAAATAATATATTTAATGTATTTAATAATATAAAAATAAAAAATCTAAAGAATCTGATTTAATTTTGTTAAATGATTTATCATTATCCAAAGAATCTGATTTAATTTTGTCACAATTATAAAAATCTAAGTATTTATTCGATCATGGCGTTAAAACCACCAAAATCTACCCTAATAAATAACTTAAGACTGCCGCATCAACCATGAGGAAAATGATCCAAAAATTCCACTCAAAATACACATGTAGTAACGATTCATACAACAAATATACATAATCTTCTATCTAGGAATCTAAGTTACAGTTGAAAGTAACTACTGTCCCTTAATTATGAACTAGCAAATTAGAAAAATCAATTCCCTTGGACTTGTAATATCCTTTTTCTGTATTTGTCAATCTACCTTGGAACATTCTCCACTCCATCCCACACCTCTCTTTAACCTGTCACCAATAATACCATGCAAAATATACACATAAACAAAATCAAAATCCATTAAATTCATATACATTATACATTGTCAATGTAAAGAAAAGTATAATCCTGACAATTAATCGTAATCGTCAAATAAAAAAAACGTTTGAATTACAAAAGGTTCTTATATCATACCGCCCGCCATGCCGGCTTCCCCGTTTGTGCTTCTCCCCTATCAAACAAAACGCGAAAAACATTAAAATTTATAAAGCTTCATTTGAGTAATGATAATATAATTAAAATCAAACATATTATGTATCATGATTAGTCATAAATTAGATTAAAATCTTACCTGATCCCCTAATGATGGAATACCTTGTTGTCCATAACTGTATGAAAAACATTTTCAAAGACATTCTTTTCTATATGCATAACATCAAGATTGTGCCTCAATAAGTTGTGTCTCCAATAAGGCAAGTCCCAAAATATGCTTCTTTTGGTCCAATTGTGTGAAATTCCACGACCAGGAACAATGCAATTCCGCATGTTAGTTACTTTAGGAAGCCCACAAACCTCTTTCCATACTTGTTCACCACTTAACCTTGGAGGAGGCTCTCTTGTCTCAATTCTATTTTTGTAAAACATAACCTTATTTCTTCTAAAAGCGTGATCACGAGGTAAAAATTGACGGTGGCAATCAAACCAAGATCTCTTTTTTCCTTTTTCCAATGAGAAAGCTTTTAAACCTCCCTTGCATATTGGACAAGCAAATATTCCTGCAGTACTCCACCCAGACAACATCCCATAGGCAGGAAAATCATTTATTGTCCACATTAGTGCAGCTCTCAATCGAAAATTTTGCTTCTTTGATGCATCATATGTTACTACACCATCATTCCACAATTGTTGCAATTCGTCTATCAACGGTTGTAAGTACACGTCAATTTTACCTTTTGGATTGTCTGGACCTGGAATGATCAAGGTCAAGAACATATAAGGCATCATCATACATAGCTCAGGAGGTAGGTTATATGGTGTGACAATTACTGGCCAACAAGAATATGGCTTTGCAGATTGGCCAAAAGGGGTAAAGCCATCAGCACACAAACCAAGTCTAACATTTCTAGGTTCCGAAGAAAATGCAGGATATACTTGGTCAAAGTGTTTCCAAGCTTCCCCATCTGAAGGATGACACAACACACCTTCTTCCCTACGATGTTCATAGTGCCACCTCATGTGCTCTGCGGATCTCGCCGAAGCATATAATCTTTGAAGGCGAGGGATTAAAGGCAAGTAATGCAATCTCTTGCGAGGAACATCTTTAGAGTTTCGCTTACGCTTACGCAGAATACATGTTTTGTATCGAGGCTCATTGCAAAACTTGCACTCATTCAAATTTATGTCCTCTTTGTAATACAACATACACCCACCAATGCAACAATCAATCTTTATCTTTGATAAACCGAGTCCAGACACAAGTTTTTTTGTTTCCCTAAAGTTAGAGGGAATTACATTCTCTGGGTGACTTGATTCCTTCATAAACTTGACCATGTCATCGAAACATGCTTGTGACATATTGTGTTTAGATTTTAAACTCAACATCTTAATAGCAGCAGATAACTCAGTTGTGTTTTTACATCCCGGCCACAATGGTTGTTGAGTTGAATTCAACATGTCATAAAATAATTTTGCTTCCATATTTGGAGGTTCCTCTTCTTGTTGTATAAAATGTTGTTCGCGATTAAAACCGGAAGCATCAAACACCATGTCTTGATATCTATGAACATGTTCATAACTCCCCTGTTGACTATTACTACAAGGCGCAATCATATCTATACCATCATCTTCATCACTATCATTGATGTGAGCGATTATCTCTCCATGGCAAGTCCAATTCCAATATTCTGGTGCAAACCCGTGTTGGTGAATATGAGTGTTTGCCTCATCTGGGGTGAGGTGGTCCTCATTTTTGCACAACTTACATGGACATCTTATTATACCATTCTTCAAATACTCTTTCTGTTGACAAGCAAAGTTTATAAACTCTTCGACACCTTTTAAGAATTCATATGTATGTGCACTTCGACCCGGGAGAAGCCTATTATACATCCATGTTCGATGCGGAGGAATTTCCATTTCCAATGTAGCTCCAAAAATTGTATTAACACCTATATATATTACAAAGTATAATAAAATCTAATGTGGACACAAATGCGATAAGTCACCAAATCATTAATATAGACACAAAGTATAATAAAATCTAAAATAAACAATCAAATGCAATAGGAACATATTTAAGTCATAAAGTAGTACCTACCTTGAAATTTCAAAATCAATAGCTTTGCTCGGTACCGAAAATGAGTTCAAATTTGTGCTTCAACCTGCAAGAATAACAATTGATTGTATTAATCTCTATCAAACACATCTTGATTCACATATGAAAAAGAACAAACAAGACATCTATATGAAGAAAACATTATAAAATCAAAGTAATGCGTCCACAGGTAAATTAAGGCAAACTTGTTTCAATGACAGTATACTAATTACATTATATTTGTGAAAGCAATCAAATTAAATAGTACATTAAAGAAACAGTATATAAGATAAATATGCATTACTTAATTAAAGAAACGAGATTTGTGAAGGGGAATCAAAATAACAGTACACTGATTCATGTATATTTTTGAACAGCTATATCAAAATATGTTGACAAAATTAACAGACCAACTTTAATATGAAAGAAACAAAATTTGAAGAGGTTGGTACAAGTCACATGCCATTTTCTTGAAATTGTTGATAGTGACACAGAGGATCAATCTACTTTGCTATTTTTTGATGTAAAAACAATTTTACTTTTTTGGTTGCTTTTTCAATTTTGCAATTTCTGAACACACAAGGAAGTAAGAGAATATTAGTACTACACCCACCATACACCATGTTTGTTTTTCAAGTCTTTCCACTCACTTTTTTAATTTCAATTTTGGAACTTAAAACACCTTAAACAATATAATGAAAAACAATACTTTCAATACAAAAAATCATTAAATAAAAATAGAGTCAAACTCAACTATAAAAAGGGAGAAGAGAACTCTCACAATGGGATTCAAGACATGTAGAAAGGTTTGAATTTCATTGCCATTTTTACCACCACCTTTGTCTATAGCAAATAGCCCCATTACCTTTATATTAGCAGAAGCACCAACTCCATAAAATCATAAGAAAAAACACATTCCAAAGTCACACAGACATTTTGTCGAACACGTTAGATGCATCATCCAAAACACATTCCACAATCACACAGACATTTTATCGAACACCTTAAAGCCAAGTATGGTTGAACATGAGGTAACTTGTTCATCTACTCTCTCTTGACTGAATTCTAGAAGCTACTGATGTTTTTGTGATTGCCCCACTAGAACCTCCCAATGTGAACTTAGCACACATCACAATCTAAAAATTAACAACATTAAAAGCCCCTAGCATAAAACCAGTCTGAAACGGAACTGAATTGCAGACATCAAGATTTGATACGGCACAAATATCCCACTATTCAGAGCTACTCTCTCAGTCGAGTGGAGAAAACTCTTGCACCTTCGTTCCCAAGTTCATTTCTTTTCACCCAATTTGTAATTTTTTCGGTTTTAAAATAAACATCATTCTAACTTATAAACAAACATCGTTTTCTATGTAAACAAAAAATAAACTATATAAATTATATGTAAGCAATAAAGGAATTCCAAAAAACATATCAAAAACACATTGAGACATTTCATCAAACATTTAGAGTGCATCAAAGTAAAGGCTTCAATTCAATTAATAAGAAATACAACAAATTCAGCAACATGTAATTTTTATGGCAATGAATATTCATAAACATTAAATCATAACAAACTATCAAGAAGCTCAAATGCTCAAAATATTTATTTTACCTTCACAACAATTATATTAAAACATCAAAATATGTAACACTCTATATGATGTTCTATAGGCTATATATTTACATTTGTCTCTCTCCCACCTTTAATTTTTTACACTACACATTTTTTATAAAAAAATATATATATATATATTGAGTTTGACATTAATATTTTTGATGTCCAAACATTATTTTTCTCTACGGAATTAGGGTAATTAATAAAGACGTATGCATCATTGACTTGTGCATATTGAATAAAGTGTTGTAGCAATTAGTCAAATGCTAATAATTGGCAATTATTAATTGAGAATTTTTAATTTGATAAAGATATTTTATTTTTACTTTTTAGTTAGCTATAAATATAGTGTATTAACAAGTGAAGTTTCTTCTACAGTCACAATTCACAAAGAACACAAACCATATAAAGTTCTTCAGAAAAAAGTCCACATTAAGACTAATTCATGTTTGTTTATCTTTTGATTTCAAATGAACAGCTTCTTAGCTCTGATGATCACTGGATGTATGCTCCCATTGCTTACAATGGAATGAACATTGGACTTAACCTCAACATTGCACCAACCAAACTACCATAGAAATTTAGAAGAAAATAAAGAGCTGAAGCTTCATGCCATTTGGAACTTTGTGATGTTTCTATTCTTTTGATAGGTATTTAATTATTCATTAGCAGCATTTATTTAATCCTAAGGATGTATAACCATGTGTATTCTTTAACCATGAGATATCATATTGAGCTGATTTCTTGACTCATTATTCATTGTTTCTTAAGTTGGTTTCAACGGTTTCAGTGGCCTCTAGCCATTGGCATCTTACCTTGTATACTTCAAGAATCCAAAATTAGCTTGTAATCCAATAATACTCTCACAATTGATCTTTTATCAGTTATAGATGTACCCAACATTTGAAGTTTTTGGTTACATCTTTGATATTATATTTTTCTTTCCATGAGTGTCATTCAGATCTAACACAGTACCTTCTAGGGAAAAAGATGTTATGTTAGAATCTAACACAGTACCTCTACACCTCTCTCTACTATAAACCTAAACCTAAACCTTCCACCTCACATGAACTATCAAACTGAAGAGGTATATGCAAACAGAAATACAACCACAAAAACACATTTACCGAATCACATACACGTCACCGATTAAACACAGCACACAAATATTGATTGCAACCATTAAATCAAAATGATACGGAAACTTCTACAGCATGACAGAATGTAAATTACATCAGTAAATCAGTAAGCAATAATTCAAGCAGAAATCATGCTGAATCTAGGATGAAAATGGAACGAAAGTTTGAATCAACCTTAACTATTATTGAAGATGATAAACAAACAGTACTAAACGTTAATAGATCAATATGTTGTTTATGGAACCCGGTATGAACTCTAAAGCAGAGAATAAGAACAAAATCGTTACCCTGAGATACTCTCCACAAGATTCAACTTTGACCATTGCTCGGCATCGACGCCGTATCAAACCCGTGGTCGTAAGATCGGGATAAAACACCGTTGACTGTATTGAGTTCAATGAAGCATTTCATCAAACAAGTTGTGTGTGTGGAGTTACGTAAAATCAAATTAGGGAAAAAGAAAAAAGAGAGATGTAAAAATGATGAATCTAACCGTGCGTTGGTTTGAAGGTGTTTACGTAATCACTGATTGGAGGAACTCTCTTTACGAAGTCTCTTCCACAGCTATTCAGAGCTACTCTCTCAGTTGAGTGGAGCAACCTCTTGCACCTTCGTTCCCAAGTTCATTTCTTTTCACCCAATTTGTAATTTTTTCGGTTTTAAAATAAACATCATTCTAACTTATAAATAAACATCGTTTTCTATGTAAACAAAAAATAAACTATATAAATTATATGTTTTAATTTCACCAAAACAAAAAATAAATATATTTAGTAAAACTAATATTTTTTTAATAAACTTAAATTCATTATTAAATTTAATTTAAAATTAAAAAATTTTAAAATTAAATTAAAAATAATTAATAAAATAGAATAAATAGAGATTAAAAACATCATTCTAATTTAATAAATATTTTTTCAAAAAAATTTGCAAAGCTATGAAATCTTAAAAAATGTTTTAAATAAGAATAATAGACACTCAAATTATCTTAAAGAAAATAAATCTAAAAAATAATTCTTGACAAAATTTAAACAAAAACTATTATTATTGAATAAAGTATAAAAAAATTTTTTTGTGAAAATTATTTTAAAATAGGTTTGTTTTTATATTATATATATAAATCTAAAAAAGTAATATGTCAATTATATATTACAATTTTATTTAATAATAGTAAAAATTTAATTAAATAAATACATTTATATTTTTACAATTATATCATAAACTATTATTTTTAAAATATTAAATAAATATATTTTTTCTTTAAAAAATAACTAAAAAAACAAAATTAATATTATAAAACTTTTCTAAAAAATACAAAAATTTAATATAAAATTAAAAAATGTCTGAACAACAATTTCTTGGAATCAATATTTATTTATTAATCGTAAAAATATAATTAAAAATAAAAATAAATTAAATAACTCGCAGAGAAAGTCGCAGAAAAAGTTATAGCAAATTCCGCAGAAAATCTCGCAGCAATTCCTGCGACATTTCCAGAGACTTTTGTGGTTTCAAGAGATGACTAATTCCTGCGAAGCAAATCGCAGAAAATTCCGCAGGAAGTTTATATTTTAATTTTAAATTTAAAGTCGCAGCTAAAGTCTCAGAAATTCCTGCGACATTTACTGCTATCACGATTTTCGCAGGAAATGATGTTTCACAATATAGAAGCGCAGGGAAAATCGCAGGTATTTCTGCGGAAATGTTTCCGCATGAAAATCCGCAGGTAAACTGTGTATTTCTGGTAGTGTTCTGATCAAGTTTTTAAAATAGAATTTAATTAGTTAAAAAGTTCGGACGGATCAAAATGCGAACGAAAAAGTATTCGAAAAATTAAAAAGGGCATGTTAGGTTAAACTACGCGAATCGTAGATCAGTAAAATTGGCGTCTGCATACTCGATTTAGAAATTATGTGATATAAAATTATTATGTTGACTTTTTGAATATTATGTGATATGAAATGCATGTCATGCTATGCAGAGATGTTAATGCTACAATGAATATAATAAATTATAATTCAGGATCAAAATTAGAACATAGTATCATCATAAGGTATTGGAACACTGATTATATACGTGAGTATTCACTAGTGTACAAACAACACAAGGAGCCAATAAATTTGCACAATTACAAAGAAACAAAAAACAAATATAAGAAATAAACATGATAACAAATAAACACTAAAAAACTAGTTTATATTACATAAGATCAAACCACCATTAATTGAAAACAGCCTCCAAGAAAAATTTTCTTTCCAACGTTGGTGTACCCCATATAGATTTTTCATTCCCCATTTTCATTGCTCCTATAAGACATATTTGGTGCACTTATTGTCTGATTTTTTTTAGAACTGGTGTTTGCAACAGGATGAGGACCACATATGATTCATCAAATGGCCTTTTATACCGATTAACAACATGAAATTCTTAGAATGTGCAAAGTAATATATGGTAAGATCAAGCCACATGCATTTGGGCATTTTACAATTTGATGTTAGTCTAAATTTTTTAAGTTAAGGGAAGTTTCATTGTTTCCCTTCATGCGATCTTATTTAGTATTTACTACAAATTCTTATACATTTTCTGACGAATTCATAGGAATTTATCTGTTTAATATAAAGTTAGTTTTATTTTGAAAATCACATTATGCTGAAGTGGCTCCTCGTGCATGCATGAACCGTGGTAATATACTACAACAACTCAGTTACATTTCCAATATATTTTCCGATAAGGTTATACTTTTTAGGTTGTATATATGAATCAAGACTAGTCAAAGGTTTAAACCCTATGAAACTAGGTAGTGATTAATTTTCAGTAAAATTTCAGTTTCATATTTAGATACTACATTAAGATGGGAGAAAGTGTCAAAGATCTCAAATAAATTGTACGCGTTTCTATATCTTCCAGGAATATAGATAGCATGAAGTAAATTAATATTCTTCCGGCCAAAAATAAGTGAAATAAGTGTCATAGACAATTTTCGACAATTTCAATAGAAGGGAAGAATATCAACTTTATTAAATTAACCCTATTAACTATTGATGTATTTTAATTATTCCTTATGTCCTAAAATAAGTGTTATTTTGACTATGATATTTTTTTTAGAATAACCAATGTTTTCAAATTAAATATTAAATAAAATAAGATTTAAAATTATTTTTTACAGTGACAACAAATCAACCTTAAGTCGCCAATTCAAATGGCGAATTACTTCATAGTCTTGATGGATTCGCCATTTTTATTTTTTTTACTTTTTATTTTTATTTTTAATTTTGTTTTGTTTAATGTTTTAGTTTTATAAAATAATAAAAATTAGTTTAAATATAATTTTTAAATTTTTTGATATAGTTTTATAAAATAATAAATATATTTGTATATAATTTTTAAACATAATAAACATAAATAGGTTTAAATTTTAAAAGATAATAAATATATGATTAACATATAATTTTAAAACATAATTCGTATATAATTTAGAAATATATGATTGTAGGTCACCTTTGAATTTTGATATATTTAAATTTTACGGTGTAAAATTTTGGTATTTGTTGAAAAAAAGTATATAAATTTTATAAGGGTATTTAAGGCATATCATATGGTGTCCGTACTATTTTATTTTTCTATAAATACGAATGCACACGCATATATTTTTTCACAAAAATTTATACCAAAAGACTAAAGTCTTAATAATTTTGAGCGGAATGGAGTCTAGAATGTCAACATTTCTAAATCAACGTTCTTCGTCGTTGTCGTCATCATCATCGGATGAACCGTTTCAAACATTTCCTCTAATGAAAAGAAATTCCCTAGTTTATTTTTCAGCAACAAAGCCTCCGATGAAGGTGCTACTGTGGAATACGCAGACGTTGGAGCAGTTGCATAGGGAACTAAACCGCTGGTTAGAAGAAGATATTGCTGCAGGTGAAAAGATTAGGAAAATTGAGAGGTTGGTCGAGGAGTCAGGGAGAAACGAAGTTACTCGTGAATGGAGAAGAGTGGAAAATGATGCTGGTGTCCTTGTGATGATGTTAACACCAAAGAAGATAACGTTGATGGTTGTGATATCGTAGATACTTTGATGCATTGTTCTATTTCATGTCGGTTTGTTGTTGTTATTCTCAGAATGTTGTTATGATATTAAGTTATGTTTGTTTAATTTATGTTGCTTGTTAATTGTAATCGGTTAAGTATGCTTTAAATGGAATGAAATTTGCTGTTGATTTAAAGGGACACGGTTATATTAGACACTATGATCTTGTGCTTGACCCTACGTTAGAACATTTTGTACGATTGTGTCCTGGTTCCTGACAAGAACTACATAATCTTACCATCTTGTTAGCGATATCCATCTCCGTTCGAATGTGCGTGTTGTTAGGGCGACCCTTTTTCTTTCTTCGCATTAAATCACTATGCCAGACAATTTCGCCCTCGTATTGAGGCCAATAGTCCTCCTTTGCCACCACCTGAAAGGTACATGTGTAGACATTGCATAGACTTATCACTTGGTGAACTGCAGAAAGAAAGTTGGTTGGATCCTGGCGCGCCTTCGAACATTCTGCTATTACATGAGAGCAAGGCATACGAAATGCCTGAAACTTCCCACAATTACACCAGCTCCTATCCAGTTCAACCTGGTAACCTCCCCTAGGCCTTTCTTTGTTGTGATCAATTGACTCGGCAACACTGAACCAACCATTATTACGGTCAAAGATTGTGACCACATGTGTGTTGGCTTTGGCAGCTTTGACTTTCATGAATGTTGAACTATTACTGTATAGCTGGCCAGATTGTAATACTGAACCCCACTTCGTACGTCTGTTATCAAAGAGTGCGTCTAGCCTAAAATACGTTGCCTTTACCAAGGTAGTTATCGGTAGGTTTCAGATTCCCTTGAAAACAAAATCCATTGCTTCAACGAGGTTAGTTGTCATGTGGCCCCATCGCACCCCATTTTCGTATGCCCGTGTCCATTTCTCTTTATCAATGTTATCTATCCATCTTAATGCATTCGTGTTTGTTTGTCTGATCTCGTCACGGTAGTGTTTGAATGCGGGCTCTGTTAGTGCATATCCTGCTTTCACAACCTTCTTCTTTAGTGTTTTGTCTTTGATTTCCCGCATGAAATTTTGGGCAATATGTCTTATGCAATACACATGGGTCGAGGGAGGATCCTAGAAATCGTTATCAAGGTTATTATATGCCATATCGATTGATGGGTGTCTATCAGAGATCAAACATAAGTTAGGTTGGCGAGATACGTAAAAGTGGAGATTTTTTAAGAAAAAACTTCAACCCCCAGCAGTATCCCCTTCAACTATAGCGATGACTATTGGAAAAATATTGTTGTTCCCGTACTGTGTCACAGCCATGAGTAGGGTGCCCTTATATTTCCCATATAATCATGTTCCATCAACTTGAATTATAGGTTTACAATATGCAAAGCCTTTGATGCATGGTTCAAACGCCCAAAAGAGACTGTGAAAAATTCCATTTCCACTAACGCAAGTCCCGTCTGGTGTATACGCTGGCATTGTCTCCAATATGGCAACAGTCCCTGGAGAGTATTGTTTAAGAGCCACCAAGAATTTTAGAAGTTCCTTGTAAGACTCCTCCCAATTTCCAAAGACCCTTTCAACTGCTTTAGTCTTAGCTATCCATGCTTTCCGGTATGAAGGAGTGTAATTGTACCTTTGAACCATATGTGCAATTATGGTACTCACCTTCAAAGACGGGTTGCCGCTGATGACTAAAAGAATCTCATCGCAAATCAATTAAGAGTTAAGCTTACGATGGTCCTGCATCGGATTCGAGATTATACTAGTTTGGGCTGGACCCATTGACCCTATCTTCCATGAATCACTTCTCTTCCTGAAAGACGCTGTTAATCGGAATAGACACACCTCATTACGACAATAGATCGTATACCAAGTCGGATTTGTTCGATCAATTTTATAATCTGCTGATAAGTCCATGTGATATTGTTTAATTGCTCAGACACAATCTTCTTTTGTACGAAACTCGTCACCCTCTTTTAATAGTCCTTTTGTTGCATAGTTCGGGTTGTAAAAAACATCTGTTGAGGGTTCATCATCACCTAGTTTGAGAGTTGTCATGTGTTGAGGTGGGAAATAATCATGGTCGAGTGGAACCCCCTCTTCCTCGTTGTTCACCATGTCGTCAACCGTGACTTCAACTGCTTATTCTTCTTCATCTATGACATTGACTTTAGCTGCTTCTTCTTCTTCATCTATGACATTGACTTTAGCGTGTTCCTCATCAGATTCATAAAAAACTTGAGAAGAATCAAGTTGTTGAGACAGTTGTTGTTGTTGTAACGTAACATATAACACGATACCTGAGAAACCAGAATACTCATGACTACGGAACATGCTATGCACATCTTCATCGTCTCGAATCTTTAATGGGAAAATTTTGCATTCGCTATGCCCGCCAAAAAAACACTGGATTTATGTATATTATTCGGCCAACTGGACCACATTGCATCTTTTTTTCTAATCTTGACTTCAAGTGTAAAAAATTTGACCTTTTGTCAATCAAAAATCTCGTAACATCAGTGTTTCTAAAATTGTAACCGGCTATGTCACATTAAAAAACCTCACTGTTAAGATGTGCACTAATCATGTATTGTGGTGTTTGAGACATAGCTAATGTTTTAGTAAAATTGTGTTTGGAGGGATTGCTTTACTAATTGATATGATAATAATTTAGATCTCTCTATTGTATTAATAGCAATAATGTGAGTTACATGACAAGGCAAAACCATGCGCGCCTACATAGTGAGTTGCATGACAAAACAACACTATGCGTGCCTACTGAGTGAGCTGCATGACAAGACAACACTCTGCGCGACTACACAGTGAGCTGCATGACAAGACAACATTATGCGCGCCTACACAGTGAGCTACATGACTAGACAACACTCTGGCTACCATCTGCACTCTGTCTACAGTAACCGATTCCCTGCATGCCTACCGTCTACAATAACCAATTTTATGAAGGCCTACGAGATTCTTACTAATAAATGTATACACATGGCTACAGTAATCGTCTGTACTCTGCATGCATGACAAGACTAAACACCACATCATGCATTTCCAAGACAAGATTAAACCGAGTTCAAAATGTTTTCTGATTTGTTATATTTTATCTAATGTACCTCTAGTTCATCATATTGAAAAACGTTTATGTTGTAACAAAATTTTATTTTCTTAATTTATTAAATAATTAATGTAGTTAATTAATATATAAATTAGATGTATTTAATTGTTCAATAAATAAATAAAAATTTGTTTATAATGTAAAACGGAAGGATTATATGTGCAGAGGATTCTCTTTTGTATATAAATTAGCCTAAATATATGACAACACTCTGCATGCATGACAACAGCACAACATGCACTTCCAAGACAAGACTAAACTTGCACGCCTCCCTTCATCCATGTCACATGCATGCTTGACAACACTCTGCACGCATGACAACACCACATCATACACTTCCAAGACAAGACTAAACTTGCACGCCTCACATGCATGCTTGACGCTTGTTCTGCATGCATTTCCATTAAAACAAAACATACATACCCGATCGTGAGGATTCGATATAACTCCACATTGTGTTAGGTTGCGTCGAGTTGGCAGCCTACCCAAAATTAGTCGCCACACAAACACTTTCGTCTTCAAAGGCGCAAAACCTTTCTGCAATAACTTCAAATAAAACATCTTCATGGAATGACAACAACTTGTTGTAGAATGATTTGACAGTGTAATGCTTCGACGGATCATACAACCATATAATAATATCCTTCACACTATTATAAAGGGTTACCTCTGAAAGAAGTCCAACCATATCCAAAGCTTCCTGCTGCAACTCTACACAATTGTTAGTATCAAAAGGTTCTATAATCCATTGCCACACACGTGCAGACCAGTAACCAAATTCACCAACCCATCCCAATTTCATAATGGACTTGCTGTATAAACCCGAAAATCTTGTTTGCAAAGAAACACCACCAATCTAGTTTGACAGCTAGAACAGAGCTTGACTTCCATTTCCAATTTTATGAGATAACAGATCCACAAAATCCACTTGTCCCGCACCAGCCCGAATTTGCATTAAATCCTTCTACCTTATATATGTAATATTGATTTATTTACGAAGGGTTCAATAAGGACAAGGAAACCAGGCCGCCAACAAGTGGGCGATCAAATTCAATTGCCCACAAGGGAGATAATCTCTCCGATGACACTCCTCATTAACCCAATATAGGGAAACACGGTAACTGAAATGTCTTAGTAAAAGATAACCTATGAAAAGAGTCTAGGGAATAACTCACGTCTCCTTAAAAACAAGGATTCAACGGTTTACCCATGACTAGGTGGATGGATGCTATTTCCTAGAAAATCTAAACCCAGACTCATATGCCTCTATAAATACCTCATTCCTAGAATACAGAGACAAATCTTGAATTCAATATGAAATACCCCCAAAATGCAAAACTTCTCATCCTCGTGAGTTTCCTCTAACCTCACAAAAAATACCTTAAAATGGAGCCTCTTGCAATCGTTATCTTGTCCTCAACCACCAAAAATTATAAATCCTTAGACCACCCATACCAGCATAGAGGTACCACACATCTATACTATTTTTATCAAGTGTAATGGCACCCACCGTGGCCCCCGGTAAATCTGATCTTGACCACACCTTCCATTATCACCATCATATTCGTCACTTTCTTCCAGAAATGGACAAGAAAGACCCAAGCTCCATGATTGAAACCATCTTCTGAGGTTTTACCAACGAAGGAAGTTCTAACTCATCCCAAAGGAAATACGTCTAGTAGGTGCTGATTGTAAGCGTAATATCCCCGAGTCTCTCTAAAGCCATGCGGAGAATCGTTTTCTCTAACAGTGACGTCATTAGAGTTTACCCTTACGACAACAACCCCATGGTCGTCACTGTGTAATATGATAACTGGTACATCAAGTGTGTTATTCCTTTTGGATTGGATGCATTTGGTAAAACAACATACGATCCAGAAAGATTTTAGGCAACATGTGGTACAAGATATTCCACCATGTTTTCCAACATCTAAGTTTGTTTCCAAAAAGACCTATTTGGCTAAAGCACTTGACAAAACTAGTTAGAAGAGATGTTTGCCCAAAGTGCTTGACAAAAATAGTTAATCAATAAGCTTAAGGTTTGAGTTTTAAATGTATTTTGAAGTCACTCAGAAGTGTTAAGGTGCTAACTTCTTTAGATAATCCAGAGTTTTGTTTTTGGGAAGAAGTTTGTATTGATAATACAAAATCAACTAGAAAAAATTTGAATGTATTCCAGCCAAAGATGATTTTATTGAATGTACCTTTGAGGAAGGTTTGATTTAAGAACTACTATACAAAGAAGTCTTTAATGAATAAGATTTGTTTTGGATGATCTGGTGTAACATGTGAAATAGGATGTTCCAACATGTTTGTTATAACCTCTGGTCTTCATTAACAAGACAAGTGTTATTGTATGCGGCAACATCTGACAACTATTGCAGTCGTGGAGAGGAATACATTTGGATGTGTTGTTGCAACATGTGAACACAACGTTCCAACATGTGCAATTCAACATTTAGCTTTGGTTCGAATTTGGTGCTATTTTAATGAAATGTGTTTGTGTGATTTGTTTGAAAACAGTTGAAGATGAAATAATTTAAATAGGTATTTAAATTTGAATTTGAATTAATAACAATTTATATCTTTTGTTGAAGAACTTTGTGGGGAAATTTAAATCCAACAAGATTATACAATTATTCTAGATGAAATTAGATAATAAACCCAAGAAGAAAAACCAAGGTTCCTTCGCTATTTAAGGAGATTCAAACCTCCTTTTTAAAGTGTGCAAGTTTTGAATATACGTAGTGTTAAGGTTTATCTTTTGAGTCTTTGTATATTCCCCCTTAGTGTCTCCTTTCATATCATATGGCATATAGTTTAGTTTTTATTGAGTTGTAAATTTTGTTCTAAGATGTTAAGTCTATAAGCCTGAGAACATAATGTTTCTCATATTCTACACTAATGCCATAATCGAAATATGGTTGAATCTTTGTGTACACCTCTATGTTTCACCAACTTGGAATAGAAGGTTTATTCTAATGAAGTTGTAATTTTCAACATTTTTCACTAAATTTAAAACACCAATCACGTGTTCTGTGATGTAGAAGAAAGTGAGTTGGTTCTCATATTTAGGGGGAATCCAATGTAACTTGTCAGCATCGCACCGTTAGGCTCAACTAATTGATCTCTTTCATTCCAATGCATATCATACTTAACACCCTTATCTCTCGCACGAATGATTTTTTTCATAATCGTTATTCCTCTTTTGATATCGCCTTCGATGTCTTTTGTTGTTTCATTTCCATCATGTGGTGTTTCCTCATTGTTGGCCATAATACCTGTAATTCAGAAAAACCAAAGTATCAAATGAATGACATGCAAATGTGTAAATAAGAAATATATACATAAGAAATGTATAAATAAGAGAAACACATACATAATTTTATTGAATGACATAATATGTAATTGTATTGCATGATAGAAATATGTAATTTTATTCAATGAGACAATATGTAATTTAACAAGTACCTTTGTCACTAAGATCTCTTTCTTTTCTTAGTTGGAACGTAGTTTACTTGTCTCTTAACAACACGGACGGATGGATTGATCCAAATTCCCTCGTTATGATCATTTCTAATATATGATTCGTCCGCTCTAATATTCTCATCTAGATCATCTATCATATAAGATTCCTTCTCAACATCAACATCCCTCCTGTCTCCAATGTTATCATCGATTACTTTGTTAGAAAAAAGAACTATAGACCATTTCGTACTTGTCGGATCAGTGACATAGAACACTTGCTTAGCTTGCGTGGCTAGAATAAAAGGCTCATCTTTGTACCCCACCTTATTAAGATCCACTTGCAAAAATCCTGACTTATCCATTCGTATGCCACTATTATTTTCAACCCACTTGCATCCAAAGATAGGAATCTGAAACTTTTCATAATCAAACACCCAAATGCGCTCGATAACACCAAAATACGACAGATTCACATATTTGGGGTTTAAGTCCTTCACACTTGAAATGTGCATTGCTTCAGCAAGCACGGTGACACCACTATTTTGCATTGTACTCTTATCATCTTATTCTTTGGTATAAAATGTGTATCCATTAATTGCGTATGCGCTATAAGAAAACACATGTAAACTTGGACCATAAGCTAAACATCTCAACCTTTCTATTATTGAAGCGGGATCAAAATAAAACTTTGAAAAAATATGATCCTTGAACCATGTTATAAAACTTCGATTGTGCTCACGTACTATCCAATTTTCATTTCGATTCAGATTTAAACCTCGGAGAACGTCCTTGTGCATTTCAACATACAGATCAACCTCAATGTCATTGTGCAGAACATACAAATGCACTTGCTCCCATTCATCCCTTGAAACTGTCACAACTTTATTTCCAATTAACTGTTTACCTACTATTTTTTCAACAACATTAGATTTTGGGAGGCCAATGGATTGAACGTTGGACAAATATTCAGTACAAAACTCAATAGCTTCTTCAACAATGTATCGTTCAACAATACATCCCTCTGGTCGGCTTCGGTTTTTCACATACCCTTTCAATATTTTCATATAACGTTCAACAGGGTACATCCATCTCATATAAGCTGGTCCACACAATTGTGTCTCTTTCACAAGATGGACAACTAGATGTACCATTATGTCAAAAAATGATGGAGGAAAATACATTTCAAGCTAACACAAAGTAATAACTATTTCTTTTTGTAATGATGGTAAGATCGTAGGATCGATCACCATACTACAAATTGACCTGAAGAAAAAACACAATTTAGTTATTGCGCCTCTCACTTTTTCTGGAAAAATAGAACGTATACCTATTGGTAGAAAGTGTTCCATTATAACATGGCAATAATGTGTCTTTAAACTCTTAAACTTGAGGTCTTTCATAGAAACAAGTCTTCTAATATCTGAAGAGTATCCTTCTGGAACTTTAACTTCACTCAGAAACTTACACAATATCTTTTTCTCCTTTCTAGATAAAGTATAAGCAGCAGGTGGTAGACATGTGCGATTTCCTTTCTTCAAGGGTCCTAATTCATTTCTTATTCCCATTGCTACCAAGTCCTTTCTTGCTTTAAGGTCAACCTTAGACTTTCCTTGTATATTGAGTAACGTACCAATAACACTTTCAAATACATTTTTTTCAATATGCATAACATCAAGAAAATATCTTACATACAACGACTTCCAATACAGCAACTCAAACAAGATTGACCTCTTCTTCCACCCACGTGTGACAATAGTATGTGCAAAAGGCTTACCAAACTGAGTACTCACATATTTCACCTTTTCAAAAATTTGTTCGCCGGTCAATGTAGGTGGAGCTCTACGTTGTTCTGAATTTCCATTGAATGCTTTTCCACGGTAGTGATGACTAGAATTTAAGAATCTACGATGACCAAGAAAGACATTCTTCTGACCAAATTCCAACCGCGTCCAATCTATGTTTTCTGCACAGATAGGACACGCACATTGACCTTTAATATTATACCCCGATAGATTTCCGTATGCTGGAAAATCATTAATTGTGCCAAACAACATCGCCCTCAAATTGAAACTTTCTTTCCTATATCCATCATAAACCTCCACACCGTTCTCCCACAAACTCTTTAAGTCTTCGATTAAAGGTGTCAGTTATACGTCTATGTCATTCCCTGGTTGTTTAGGGCTAGAAATTAACATAGATAATATCATGTACTTACGCTTCATACATAGCCATGGAGGTAGGTTATAAATCATAATAATTACAGGCCAGGTGGAATGTGAGATACTCTGCAGACCATGCAGATTCATTCCATCAGTCGATAATGCCAAGCGAAGGTTTCTAGCTTCTTCTCCAAAGTCAGGATAATCATTATCAATTTTCATCCACTGTGGTGAATCTGCCTGATGTCGATACTTCCCATCTATAATTCTATCATCTGCATGCCAAGTCAGGTGTTTTGCATCTGTTTCACTACAAAACATGCGTCTAAATCTCGAAATTATAGGAAAATACCATAAAACTTTTGCTGGTGACAACTTTTTCTTATACCGAGATACACCGTATTTAGGACACTTGTTTAATGATGCATATTCATTTCGAAACAAAATGCAATCATTTGGACAAGCATGTATCTTATCATAGCTCATGCCAATAGAGCATAACATTTTTTTAGCTTCATAGGTTCGATTGGGAAGAACATTATCCTCCGGAAGCATCTCTTGAAGTAGGGCTAACAACTTTGTGAAACTTTTATCCGACCATCCATTACCCGCCTTTAAGTTGTACAGCTTTAATACCGCAGACAATCTTGTGAAAGTAGTGCAACCTTTATACAACGGTTTCTCTGCATCGCTTACCAACCTCTCAAACATCTTGGGAAAATCTTGAAGATCTTCTTCAAGTGCTTCTGCAATCTCTTCGACTCGATCACAATCATATGTATCTTTGCCATTGTCCTTTGAAGCATAGGTCATATTATCCCCGGGTTCGACATTCTCGTTACTTATCTCACCATGTAATGTCCAACATGTATAACTTCGATCAATTTCATGTATCATTAAATGAGATTCCAACTGAACGGCGTCAATTCGACGCTCATAACAGCAACCTAAGCAAGGACATGTGATCCTACTGGGGTCTTTGGCGTGTTCAACAGCAAACTTAACGAATTTCGATACCCCACTCTCGTACTCTTTAGACAATCGATTGGAAGACATCCATTTTTTATCCATACTAATTGAGTAGTCTAAACTAAACTAAGAAAGTTAAACAAATATACAGAGAATACCTGTAAAGAAATCAATAACTTCTAAGAAAGCTACACAGTAGGATGCTTGAAATCGATCACAACCTTGCTCTTCACAGGTAACCCCTATAACAGACAAAATTAATAACATCATCAACATTAAATAATTCTTGCAATAAAATTAATTAATTTGCAATTAATATGAACTCATACACAATTTTTACAATTTTTACTAACATATTAATTATTTAAAATTTTATATAATTTTATATTTATCTAAAAATATCTAAAATTTTATATAACTTGAGTTTATATTTATCTAAAATTTTATACAATTTTTACTAACATATTAATTTATACTATTTTGGTAAATTAAATGTTACTAAATTAGCAAGACGGTACAAAATGCAAATCTTCCCACATAATATTATTAATACTCAATATACCTTAGAAAAATTGACTATAACAGGAAGAATATGTGCCACACAATCTTGAGGCTCCAACAATTTTTCAAGAGCTGCATAACCCTCAACAGCAAGAAGCAGAACAGAATCTTGATCTACAAGAACAAGAGTCAATAAGTTATTATTTTTATATACATATATATATATTCAATAGGTTACTTCAAAAACAATTTGCTATTCAATAAATGAGCATAACAAACAAAAATTATATTCACTTCAAGATTAACAGAAACTTAAAGCTTTCATCTGAATCACAAATAGTGTGAAGCTTCTAAGGCAACATAATCTAAAAAACCATTGAACAAATAAAATTTATCAGAATGCCAATTTCAAATAAGATTTGTAGGCAACAATAATAAAAATTATTAGTAAAAAGAACTCATATAAGGTGTGGCATTTCAACAAACACCTTGTATACGACTAGATATAATGAAAGTTAACATAAGTAAATTCATTGTGGCATTTCAACAAACACCTAGTATACAAAACTCAAGCCAATATCAAAAGAGTAGTTCTCATCAACGGTATCAACAAAAACAAGTCAATAACTCAGAAAAGAAGTAACACTAACATCATATAATCCAGAAAAATGAAATACTAAGACAATAATCCAGAAAAATGCAAAATGAAAAACTTCAAATACCGTAACAATGGCAGAAATGCGCTACAGAGGCAGTCGAAAACGGACGGTCAAATGAAGGAGATATGCAACACAGGCTGAACAGAGGTGAGCGACGGAGGAACGGAAGTTGGACGGAGGAGGGCGACGGTCGGTCGTGGTGAATAGGGTTCTGGTTCGCAGAGAGGAGAAAGAAAGAATGAAGAACGTACGCGCGCGAGCTAGCAATGTGTTATGTTTCTTTAAAAAATTTTGTGATATTTTAATTTAATTATAATAACACCTATGGCAACGCTTCTCAAAGCGCTTTCTTTACAAAACCGTATAGCAGCGCTTTACAAGGAAAGCGCTTTCTTTAAAATTTTGTGATATTTTATTTTAATAATAATAACACCTATGGCAGCGCTTTTTAATACCTACAGCAGCGCTTCAAAAGCGCTGTCTTAGCCCATGGATATAGCAGCGCTTTACATGGAAATCGCTTTCTTAGGCACACCCTACAGCAGCGCTTTAGAAAAGCGCTTTCTTAGGACCAATCTACAGCAGCGCTTAACCAAAGCGTTGTCTTAGCCCATGCTTTTAGCAGCGCTTTTCCTAAAAGCGTTGTCGTAGGTATGCTGTTTTTTTTGTTTTTTTTTATTACACTGTAGCAGCGTTTTTTTAGCAGCGCTTATCAAAAAGCGCTGTCTTTGGTAGGCAATTTTTTTCTTTTTTCTTTAATGACTCTTTAGCAGCGCTTTTTTAAAAAGCGTTGTCTTTGTATTCGCTGCTAAAAGTCAATTCTGGCGTAGTGTAAGGGTACTAATTCTAAGTAAGGGACTTCCTTTCTTAGGTATAATGCCCCTTATACGTAGGTGTAGTTTCACTGAACTGGGTTACCAATATCTTGTGTTGTCTATTTTCTTTCTGCTTCATCATCTTGTAAAAGTTAATCTCTCATATGTTGCTTGTGAACTTTTTTTTTATGGTGTACAATGTCCCAGAAGTCGTATATGACATATGTCCTCAAAAGTTATAATCTATTATAAACTAGTAGTTTTTGTTGTCTTATACATCTGGTCCAACATATCTCTCCTCTAGAACATAATTTTCAATTTGCATCAGATTGGGAACCCTTTTGTGTTTAGGTTAGCTCCAGAAAGATAGTATTTTGTTCATGATGGAAAACTTCAAAGAAAGAGGAGCCGTTTATCAACCAAATATTGTAATGATACTAAAAATCCTCCAAATATTGTTAATTGTCACGAGTTGTGATGTTCAAGCAGAATGTAATTCTCAAGAATATCTCGGGCTTAATAAGAGATTTAGTAAAGTCAAGAGACAACTTCACAAGAGACCTAGGAAGGATATCCACACCAATGTCAAAAATATTCAGCATAAAGGAAAGGATGGTGAAAGCATAAAACTCATCTATTCTTGAGAACAATGTGTTTCTTGTATTCTACATTAATGCCATAACCGAATTAGGGTTGAATCTTTGTGTAAACCTCTATGTTTCAGCAACATGGCATATAAGGTTTGTCCAAGTTAAGTTAAAATACTCAACATTGTTTCACTAAATTGAAAACACCAATCATGTGTTGTGTGATTGAGAAGAAAATGATTTGGTTCTCATATTTAGGGGGTTCATTAAATAGAAAGACACTAGGATTAGAAAGAGACTTTGAATAACATAACTTTTGTTGATTCTTGTAAAACTAAGGGTACTAATTTTAAGCATTAGATTTCCTTTTTTGGCTAGAGTGCCCCCACACGTAGTTGTGGTTTCACAAAACTAGATTACCAATCTCTTGTGTTGTTTATTGTTTTTCTACTTCATCATCTTGTAAAAGTTAATATGTCGTATCTTGTCTGAAAATTGGTTTTTATTTGTTTCTGGTTTACAATGTCCTAGACATCGTGTATGACATTTGTCCCCATAAGTTGTAATATGTTAAAATCTAGTAGTTGTTTTTTGTCCTAGGCATTTTGTCCAATGTATTTCCCATCTAGAACATAATTTTCAATTTTCATCATAGCGGGAACCCGTTTTTGTTTAGGTTAGCTCGAGGGAGATAGTATTATGTTCATGATGAACAACTTCAAAGAAGGATGTTCTCTTTATCAACCAAATATTTGTCATGATAATAAAAATCCTCCAAAGGTTGTTGATTGTTATAAATATTGTGATGTTCAAAAAGAATGTAATTTTCAAGAATATCTCAGGCTTAATAAGAGATTTAATATAGTCACAAGACAACTTAACAAGAGATTTTGTCCTTTAAGGCGCTGAAGCCTTACTTCAAGAGTGTCTGAGTTTTGTTGTCAAACGATGTTAACATTTTTGTTCAACAGTTGGTTAGCACCTTGAATGCTAATGGTAGCTTATAGAGTGTGGAGGACAGCTAAGACTTTTGACTGTGTAAATAGAGATGGAACATAAGTCCTTGTCAGAGGAACTTGAACACATCTGGCCAACTGTAGGGCTTAAATTAGATCGGGTTACAATGAAAAAACTGTTATAGGATCTACGTTGCTTTGAAGTGGAGTAAAAGGTGGTGGATTAATTGTTGTTAGAGCAGCAGCAACAGCTACACGTCCAGCCATCATTGAGAATCACAAGAAATTAAGATATGGAAATTAAAGGAATAAAACTAAAATAATTCTTGGTTGAATCTAGATGTGATGGATCTTCACACTCGATTAGAAACACTTTTGTTTTGATACGAAGTTGGAGAACAAATGTGAATTCGTGGATATTGTTGGAATCAAAAATTGATTTCCACATACGGCACCAATGTTCTGTTTTGGATCTAAAAATGAGAGAGGAACAACCGTGATGATGGATTGCAATATGAAACACATTCGCTCAAGTCAGTATATGATAAAGAAGAGTGAAACAAAATTGAATATGAAACACATCAGCTCAGTTTGGCACCTTTATATATATATATATATATATATATATATATATATATATATATATATATATATATATATATATATATATATATATATATATATATATATATATATATATATATATATATATATATATAACTTGTTATTTGTTAATTACTCGTGAAATATGGAGAGTTGTTGGATACACTTGTAGTTAAAATATTCTGTAATCGTTAGAATAATAATGTTTATATGTTGAGAAAATTTTAAAAGAAGTGAGAACATTTCATATGATTGTTGGTTGGAGTCGATGTGATCGACTCAATGGGGTCGGAATCAACCTTTATTGCCATTATATGTGCATTTATGTTCAAATATTCCTCTTGCATTAGTTTCAGGACGCAAAGACCAATTTGATCAATAATGTGTGTTTATCCAACCCCACTATTAGATGTTGCGTCTTATATTTGTGAATAGCAAATGTTAGAAGAGACAGAGTAAAAGAAACACAAAGAGGTAACAAATTGGCACAATTGCAAGAAAAGTCCAGCAAAGAAAAAGAAATAAACATGATAATAATGAAAACATTAAAAGAACTATAGGCTAGATTACATGAAAACTAACCACCATCACGGCAACAACACTCCCAAAAAACAAAATTAAAATCACTTATTCTATGTCTATGATTTTCTTACCAGCTATATAGATTTTTCAATTGCCATTTTCATTGATCCAACTATAAGACATACTTGTAGCACTTGTTGTATGACTTTTTTGAGAACCCGTGTTTTCCACCGGAGGAGGTGTGTCGTAGGCCAAAGCTTCTTTCGTCTGTGTCGAAATTTGATTTTTCTTATCATTACTGGAATTATTCTTATTTGAAGGAGGTTTTGAGTAACCAATATTATTTTCTCTTGAACTCATTCTATATGCTATACAAATAAAAATTATATTTTCTTTAGGTATATACATATGATTCAAGCAGCGCCTTTTATACTGGAATTCCTTGAGCGTGAAATTTCCTTGTTTCCCTTCATTTGATCATATTTAGTATTTTCTACAAAGTTCTTATTCATTTTCTGACAATTTCATAGGAATTTATATGTTTCATTTAAAATCAGATTATGCTGAAGTGGCGCATGGTGGCTGCAAAAAACGTTGTAATATAATACAACAATTCAGTTCCATTTCCTATATATTTTCTGATAAGGTTATATTTTGTAGGTTGTGTATATGAAACAAGACTAGTCAAAGGTTGAAACCCTATTAAGCTTGGTAGTTTCGAAGCAAATATGCGTATGTAGAAATGGTGATTAACTTTCAGTAACATTTCAGTTTCATATATTGATATAATATACTAGAGCAATTCAGCTCTATTTCCAATATATTTTCCGATAAGGTTATATATTTTATAGGTTGTATATATGAAACAAGACTAATCTAGGTTGAAATCCTATCAATCTAGATAGTTTCGAAGAAATAGAAATGGTGATTAATTTTCTGTAACATTTAAGTTTCGTATATGGATATAATATTAAGTTGGGCCTACAATAGATGCAAATAAAGGTAGTCTTCAGTGAAGGAAGTTTTGTGAGTTGAACGACAACGTGAGAAAGTGTCAAAGATCTCAATATGTAAATTATTTCCATAAATTATTTCTACACTTGATAAGAAGAATTCCACAAATATATTCTTTAAGATTTAGGGTTACTAAAATAAGAAATAGAAAGGAAAGATAAAAAAAGAAAGACTAACTTTTTTTTCATGTCCAACTCAAACCATACAATAATGCTTAAATATAAAATAAGTTGGACCTACTACTAATTCTAAATGGGCCAGCCTATAAAAACAACATAATTAAAGCAATATTTTTAAATTAATTGGTGTAGAAATCCTTCATCCAAACGGGCTGATTTCTGTTTCTAATGGGCTTGTTGTCATTACTATCCGGCCCACTTAAAACCTTGTCCTCAATGTTATTGTTGAAAGAGTTTTTGGGCCATTTTGAGAAAGCTTTGGCCCATGAATGAGGCCCGGCCGTGTTAGCAGGTGAAGGGCACTTTTGAAGGTTGGAAACCGTGGAAGTGGGAACCAGCTCATTATCCACTTGTGTAGGAAGTGGGGCAGATGGCGGTTCGCATGAGTGTGAAGTGACACGTGGATCTGGGAAAGGGCAAGTGGCATAGGGAAAAGAAGGCTGGCGCTTGGAGACCCGTGAAATGGTCAGAGGCTTAATGAGTGGTAGGTGTTGGAAAGTGGTAGCTGGACTCCACTTGAGTTTATCACTCTTGGTTTCACATTCATCCGTGTAACTTCTAGTTTCTTTCTCATTTTCTTTTATTTTCTCTCTTTCTGCTTTCAACTGACTTGCTTCTCCTTCCTTGCTTTTACTTGTTGTTTCGTCCACAGTGACATTTTCTCCCGTTGGAGGATCTCTTGCATGCAGTGATGATCCAACCACCTGTGGAGCTCCATCAGTAGAAACGGCTTCATCTGGTGGAAATGGTTGAAACTGCGAAACAGGGTCTTTACCATGGAAGGCACGGAGTTGTGAAACATGGAAAACATGGTGGATGCGTGACGAAACAGGGAGATCAAAGTGGTAGGCGACTTTTCCAACTTTGCGAAGTACTTTGAACGGTCCAAAGAAACGTTTGGCCAGTTTGTTAGAGACTCGTTTTTGGACGGAGTTCTGTCGGTACGGCTGGAGGCGAAGCAATACGAAGTCTCCTTCAACAAAATTTATGTGTGAGCGTTTTTTGTTGCTCTGGGTTTCCATGTAAGCTCTACTTTTTGCAAGATTTCTTTTCAAAATGTTAATAACTTTATCTCGGTTTTGCAGGGAAGTATCAACTGTGTCAAGAGAAGATGAACCTGGGTCATAGTGGGGAAAAGGTGGTGGAGGTCTACCGTAAAGAGCTTCAAAAGGAGACATGTTGATGGAGCTGTGATGCGCGGTATTATGCCAGAGTTCTGCTAAATGTAAGTACTGAAACCATTTTATTGGTTGTTCACTTGTAAAGCAACGCAAATAGGTTTCCAAACAATGGTTAACTACTTCGGTTTGTCCGTCAGTTTCAGGATGATAAGCCGTGCTGTATTTCAAGGTGGTGCCCTGTGCATGAAATAATTCTTTCCAAAAAGTGCTGAGGAAGATGGGGTCTCGATCAGAAATAATGGTGCGAGGAGTTCCATGAAGCCAACAAATTTCGACTGAGAATCGTAAGGCCAAGTCCTTGGCAGTGAACTTGGTTGGAAGAGCGATGAAATGAAAAAACTTGCTGAGCCGGTCGCAAATTACCCAGATGACGGTGTGGCCAAAAGAAATAGGTAAATGGGTAATGAAATCCATAGTGAGATCTTCCCAAACTTGGTTTGGTATGGGAAGAGGTTGAAGAAGTCCCTGTTTCTTCCTTGTACTATATTTGTTTGTTTGACAGTATGAACATGTTCTAATGAATTCTTTTGTATCTCTGTAAATGCCAGGCCTAAGAAAAGCACTAGAAACTCTAGCAAGAGTGGGTTGGAGTTCCGAGTGACCAGCAGTTGGTGTTGAGTGGTATTCTGTCAAGATTTCCTGCCTCAAGTTGTCAATGTAAAGTATGAAGATTTTATCCTTGAAGTACAATAAGTCATTTTTTTGTTGAAATAGAAATGGATGTTGAGTATCAGATAACAGGTTTCTGATTAGGGTTTGTCATGTTGTTTGATCTGTGTAGAACTGCTTCAGTTAGGAAAGGAGTTGAAGGATGTGAGAAGAAATGGAGAAAAACATGGCGGCTTCGTCCGTGTGAATGCGACTTAAGGCGTCGACGACTTGGTTAGATTTGCTAGGTTTGTAAAAGATCTCAAAATCAAATCCTTGTAATTTTGCAGCCCACTTTTGTTGTTCAGGTGTCTGAATGGTTTGAACTAACAAATTCTTCAAACTTTTTTTATCAGTGTAAATATGGAAGTGTCTACCAATCAAATATTGACGCCATTTCTTTACAGCTTCCGTGATGGCATACATTTCACAGATGTAGACGGAGGAAGCCTGAAGCCGGTTGCACATCTTTTTACTGAAGAAGGCTAAAGAATGACCCTGCTGAGAAAGAACAGCTCCAATAGCAACTGCTGAAGCATCTGTTTCCAAGATGAAGATTTGAGAGAAATTTGGGAGACTTAGGATATGAGTAGTTGTCATGTTATGTTTCAATGTTGTAAACGCAGATTCCGCGGCTATACTCCAAAGTAACTTAGTGGAACGTAACAAATCGGTGAGAGGAGCGGCGAGAGTGGCGTAATGACGAACAAATCATCGATAAAATCCGGTGAGGCCTAAGAATCCTCTGAGAGCCATGAGTGATCGTGGCTTGGGCCAATCAAGAATAGCTTGAATTTTAGCTGGATCAGGGGTGACGCCTTCACGTGAAATGATATGGCCTAAATAATCAACACTAGGAATAGCAAAAATACACTTGGAAAGCTTCGCATAAAATTGGTTAGACAACAGTAATTCTAAGATTAATTTTAAATGAATAGCATGGTCAGCAATGCTGGAACTATAAATTAAAATATCATCAAAGAAAACTAAAACGAACCGGCGTAAATATGGGCGAAGCAAATCATTCATAGCAGACTGAAATGAACTTGGAGCGTTTGTCAAGCCAAAAGGCAGGACCAAAAACTCATAGTGACCATCAAACGTTCTGAAAGCAGTTTTGTGAGTGTCATTTGCATTAACCCTTATATGATGGTAACCCAAGCGTAAATCAATCTTAGAGAATATAGTGGCAGAACCCAACTCATCAAAGAGTTCATCAATTGTGGGGATTGGAAACCGGTCCTTAATAGTTACAGCATTTAAAGCACGATAGTCTATGCAAAATTGCCACGACCCATCTTTCTTGCGAACAAGAAGAGCGGGGGAGGAATAAGGGTTGTTGCTAGGTTTAATGATCCCTTCGTGTAGCATGTCTTTAATAATTGTAGTCATGGTGTCCTTTTGAGAATGAGGATACCGATACGGTTTAACGTTGACCGGTGGGCTGTTTAGGAGAATAGGTATGTGGTGGTCATGAGGCCTTGGGGGAGGTAGGTTGTGCGGCTGGTTGAAAATGGCTGCAAATGAGTGTAGTATAGTGGTGATTTGTTGGGGAAGTGATGTAGGTAATGAATTAAGGGAATGGAGGTTGTTGGTTGAATTGAGGGAAATGGAATCTGTAACACCCATTTTAATTATTTAGTCTTTTTGGTGTTATTTTATGTTGGTGTGCCCAAGGTGGGGGTGTGTCTGAGTATTATGTGATGGGTGTCCCTAATTTATAGGAGTTGTGTATTAAAATGTAGAGATGATATTATAATATAAATAATATTGGTGAAAATTTAATTAATAGTAATATTATTATTATTATGATTATTATTATTATTATTATTATTATTATTATTATTATCATTATTATTATTATTATCATAATTATTGTTGGTTGTATTATTATTATTATTATTATTATTATTATAATTATAATGATTATTATAATAATAATTATTAGTATTATTATTATTGGGATTAAAATATAAAATAAGAAGTTGAGGGGATTTGGGGAAGTTGGAGAGAGAAGTGAAAAGTCAAGATAGAAACTGTCAGAGAAGAGAATCGGGAGAGACCGTGAGAACGAAGAACAAGGAGAAAGGGAAGAGGCCAGGGCTATCGATTCTTGAGGAATTCTTCATCAATCGGAGCGATAATCGAGGTAAGGGGGGAGAAACTGATTGGGATTGGTAAATTGCATGAAATTGGGTAGAGGAGATTCCTTAACCCCGTAGGGATTTGATGCGTATGAGTTTTATATTGGCATGCTTATTATTATTGTTGATGCTGTTGAATTGATGAATGTTGATGATGCATTTTGGTGTATATGTTCTGGTGATGTTGGTGAGATTCTATGTTGTTACTGTAGTGTTGATGATGACCATGATTACGGCTTTGGTGAGGTTCTGAGCAACTCTGAGGTAATGGTGATGTACCTGAATGTTGGTTCTGTAGTGGAAATTAGGGAGCAATCGATGGGAGTAGTGTGTGATAATTGTAATGTTAATAGTATAGAAGTTGAATAGTGAATGATAGGCTTGAATTGGTCCAGATAGCATTGTAAGACAGTGAGGATTTTGGGTATCGCAGCATTCGCGAAGGTACGCCTGGCGAGTGGTGGCGAGTGTTCGCCTGGAGAATGTTAGCGAGTAGTGGCGAGTAATTCCAAATAAACTCTCAGACCTAAAGGACATAAAGTTTTCCAGGTGAGTGTGGCCAGCAAAGGTTCGCCCGGCGAATGATTCCTTCGCCTAGCGAATGCACGATAGTTGAGAGGGGCTTCGCGAGCAGGTTCGCCTGGCGAGCCATAGCGAGCATTTGCTGCGGGGCTTCGCCTGGCGAATGAACCCGCGAATGTGACAGCAGAATGTGGTTTGGTACTGTTTTGTCTTGTGTATTAGCCTTGTAGGATCCCTTTGATTATGATAAGTGTAGTGATGGTGATTGAATGATGTAGGGTGCATACTTGGTGATAGGAAGTGGATTCCATAATATTTAAGTAAATTAATTAAATGGTGTATGAAGTATGTGGAGTAGGGTGAAGTGATCAGTAGGATCGTGTGAATCCGGTGTGTTGGAGTATGGGGATACTTGGTGTTAGAAGGTGGACTTTCTTAATATCTAATTAATTTATATAATTGAGTGGTGTGTGATCGTTGGTAGGATCCCTTGAGTTGTGATAAGTAGAGGAATGGTGTTTAGTAGTGAAGAGTGTATACTTGGTGTTGAAAGGTGAAATTATGAAATGTTGGATTTAGTAGATATAATTAATTGGTGGGTAAGGCATATGTATATATGCATATATAGAATGCATAGTGAGGTGATCGGGAGGATCGGGTGTACTCGGTGTTCAAATATGAGTTTCTACTATTATTCGATTTGATCCATAAGCAGATTGGTGTGCGGATTTTTTGGAGTATGGTGAGGTGATCAATAGGATGGTGTGTACCCGGGTGTTGGGGTACGAGTATACTTGGTGTTAGAACGTGAGCTTTATAAATGTTAAACGTAATTAATATAATTGATTAGTGTATGACATATATATGTATATGTGATGTATGGTGATGTGATCTGAGAATCGTGTGCACAATGTATACTTGTGTTAATTTGTATGCATTTGGTGTTATGCATATCATGGTGTAGTGGTGGGATGAGTCATTGCTCAGGGGAGTGTATGTGATTCATTCGTATTCCTTTGAGTGGGGAATGGTGAGGACGGATCATGGCCAAGGGCGGGTGTATGTGATCTATCTGGGTTCTATAGAATGAACCAATGAGTCGGTACCGCATACATGGTGTCGCGTTGCATAATTTGCATTATGGTGTATTGTGTGGATGGTGGACTATATGTCGTGTTTGTTGAATGTTGGGTGATAAACTATGTGATTGGTGTATTTACTACCTTTATTTCATGTATTATATTACTGATAGTTTTGATCATGTTTTCTCACCCCTTTGTTGTTGTTGTGGTTTGTGCTTCTTCGGAAGTACAGATGATCCAGGTACATAGCTAGCTTGGATAGTGGCGTGCGAGTCGAGTCTTAAGATGCTCTGATACGTAGCACGAGACATGGGTGTTTTAATGTTTTTATGTCGAACTTGTTGAAATCCTATGACGTATCTTATTTTTGTGAAAACTTTTTAATAAATGTTTTGTGTAATTGGCGGATGGCCAAGGATGAAGAATTAAAGATTATTCCGCTGCTTTATTTTGAAAAATGATTAATAAAGTATTTTGGTGAATTTTGTGATGTGATATCCCACTGCTTTGGTGAAAACTCTGATGTTTACTTATAATGCTTATATTTTAGTTAATTTGGGAAGTAGGGTGTTACAATTGGTATCAGAGCAGGTCGGTCCGTCTGGCCAAGTTGTCTAGTGTTGTTGTTCCCTGGTATGTGACATGTGTGTGAGAACACTGTCGGTACATGGTGTTGTCTAACTTTGTTGGTAGAAGTGGAAGGATTCCAGTGGAGGAGAAGCTTGTGTTTCTCCGGAACGCTGCAAGTGTGGAGTTGTGGCACAGTGTGTCGAGGAACGCTCTTATAGTTTGGTAAAGATGGTTTGTACCCCCATCATGATTTTTGGTTGTCTATTGACAAATTGAGGAACTAATCACCCTTAATCTCTTGTTAATAGTAGGCGGGGTTGTGTTGGAGGGGATAGACGTGTCTTGGAAGCTTAGGTGGCGTGAGTAGTGAATTGCCTTGAGTTAAGCTAAGTGCTTAAGGGATTATTTCGAGGAGTCGGCGTAAGACGGTGTTGAGGTGTTTATTTTGACGGAAACTTTGAATGTTAAGGAAAGTGAGAAAATTGGGGTTTGCCAATTAATGGTGATTGTCCGGAAGTTTTCCTAAGGAGGTAAGTGATTTACTGCCGGAAGGTGAAATGAAGCTTACACATTAACTTCGTTCTTGGAACTAGTCTGATATTGGTGACCTCATATTGTATGGCTGCATTGGGAATTGGAGAAGTTGAAGATTTAACTTGAAGACTTGCTGGAAGAGAGGTTCTTTTGCTTGAGTGTGTTACCGTAGAGTGCACCAATTTTGTTGGTTAGAAAGACAAAAGGTTTGGTGAAGCTTTGGGTGAAATATAGATAAGTAAACAAGGTGACTATCAAGGATAAGTGTTCTCTTCCTAGAGTGAGGATAGATGGATCAGTTGGTAGAAGGATGTGAGTTTTCCTTGGTCGTGTGAGCTCGAGTAGAGTTACTGTGGTTGATGTGTCGAAGGTCGAAGTTGTATCGCAATGGGAGGCTCCAAGATCTGCTTTTGAGATTGGAATTAATTGAGTTTTAAAATATTTAAAGATTGAAAGTGTGTTGGATGGCCTCCTAGGTATGAAATTATGGTTGTACATTGAATTCCGAGATTGCAGCTTTTTACGGAATCGAAATCGGACACTCGGAAGTCAGGTAACGGTTGAAAATAAGATTGCGGACTGTCAGGTTTGCCAGGTCCTTCGCCTAGCAAGAATGCTAGCGAACGGTTCGTCGCTCACCTCTGTGTTCGCTCAGCGAAGACGTCCTGGGCAGGAAAAGGTGGTTTTCGTATTTTTGCCGTAACGGGAGAACCGTAACTCGGAATGACGCACAGTTCAAAGCATTGGAAAGCTATTACAATGCTCTGTGTGATGGTAAAGTAATGACATGTAATTAAATTTTTATTGATGAAACATGTTTGGATGTTGTAGTGAGTGCGGACTATACGTACGTGTTTTGCGCCATAACACACAACTTGGTTGTCCGTTCGACATGGGATTTTCCATACTTATTTGAGCGAGGCAAAGGTTGTGTTAACCGATGATATTTTAATATATTCGAAGAGTATATGGGATCATGTTGAAGATCGAGAATTTGAGTTATCATTGTTGGAGAAGAAGCAGCTATATGCCACGTGAGAAGAGTTCAAAGAGTTTTAGGAGAGCTGTCAATAACTCGTGTGTTGATTTTTGTCAAGTCCGACAGGACTGTTTGTTGTGTTTCGTGATGCTTTGTTGATATGATTGGGAGATATGTTAAGGCAACTGGAAGTACATAAGAGGAATCATTTGACCAGTGATTTAGAGTTGGTTGCTGTTATGGTTGTGTCGGAGTTGAAGGCTTCAATCGTTTAGGCTGAGATTTGAGATGTTTGGTGATATTAAGAACTTAAGGTGTCAGTCTAATTTGAAAGAGTTGAATATGAGGCAGAGGAAATAATTGGGACGTCTGACGGATTACGGATTTGAGTTGAATTACCATTCGGGTAAAGTGGACGTGGTAGCTGATGCATTGAGTTGGAAATATTTGCATATACCGATGATGATGGTGAAAAGAGTTCGAACTGATTGAACAATTTTGTGATATGAGTTTGGTGAGTGAAGAGAGTTCTTATGGAGTTGAGCTTTCATTGTTAGACCTGACTAGTAGTATCCTTGAGGAGATTTTAGAAGGTCATAAATCTGGATAGAGTTGGTGGATTAGTTGAATTTGATGAATCTGAGTCGAAGAGCTGATTGTCGGATTTGTGGAAATAGTACCACGATATGTTGTGATGGAGTTTGTGTTCCAGATGTTGTTGAGTGGAGTAGAAGTACTCGTGAAGAAATAAATTGAGGTAGATGGAGTATCCATCCCGGTGCTATGAAGAAGTAACCGAATTTGAGTAAATTATTTTGGTGACCATAGATGTAGAGATGAGTGGTTGAGGTTGTATATGCTGGTTAGAATTGTCGAGAGTCGAAGATTGAACTTCAGAGACTGTCGAGTCTGATGCAGCTGTTGAATATTCCAGAGTGGAAATCGGGTAGTATTTTCATAAATTTGGTGTTGAGTTTTCCAAAGAATTGGAAAGATATAATTTTAACTTGGGTTATTGTGAGTGGATTAACTATTCTATGTTGAGGGTATATGAGATGCATATTGATGAAGCGGTGAAGTTGTATAGGATACTGTCGAATATTGTGTCGGATGGAAATTTGAGGTTTATATTGAGATTTTGGAGGAGCTTACAGGAAGCTTTGGGTACTAAGTTGAAGTTGAGTTTAGCTTACCATCCGCAAACTGATGGTCAGGCAGGAAGGACTATTCAGTTTTTGGAGAATTGAGGAGAGCTTGTGTGTTGGATCAGGGTGGATCGTGGGATGGTTAATTACCGTTGATTGAGTCGACTACAATAACAGTTACAACTCTAGTATCATAATGGCGCTGTATGGGGCCTTGTGAGATAGGAAGTGTGGGACTCTTTTGTGTTGGAATGAGTAGAGCGAGAGTGTTATGCTCAGATCTGAGAATTGCGCATGAGACGGCTGAAGAGATCTAAAGGATCCAAGAAAAGATGTGTTTTGAGAGTTACGATGGTAACTGGTGTTGGTTGAGCTTTGAAGTCTCGGGAGCACACTATGTGTTTTGTTTATCTGTATCAGAGTGGCGCGGCGGAAACATGGAAAAAGTAGCATGTTAGACTGTTTTGCCGCTGTCGCATGTGAATTGGCATAATGTGTTGCATGTGTCTCCGTTGAGGAAGTACATTAATTCGGGTGGATGATGTACAAGTGAGAAATAATTTGATTGTTGAGGTATTGCTAGTTCGGATTGCTGAACGAGAAACAACTCCGATAGAAGGAGATATCTTTGGTGAAAATGACTTGGGAAGGTGCTGCAGGAGGCAGTGTGACCTGGGAATTGGAAAGCAGGATGCGGGAAGTGTATCCGGAATTGTTTCCATCAGGTAATTTTCGAGGACGAAAATAATTAAAGTGGGGGAGAGTTGTAACACCCATTTTAATTATTTAGTCTTTTTGGTGTTATTTTATGTTGGTTTGCCCAAGGTGGGGGTGTGTTTGAGTATTATGTAGTGGGTGTCCTTAATTTATAGAAGTTGTGTATTAAAATGTAGAGGTGATATTATAATATAAATAATGGTGATAATTTAATTAATAGTAATATTATTATTATTATTATTATGATTATTATTATTATTATCATTATTATTATTATTATTATAATTATAATTATTGTTGGTTGTATTATTATTATTATTATTATTATTATTATTATTATAATGATTATTATAAATATTATTATTAGTATTATTATTATTGGGATTAAAATATAAAATAAGAAGTTGAGGGGATTTGGGGAAGTTGGAGAGAGAAGTGAAAAGTCACGATAGAAACTGTTAGAGAAGAGATTTGAGAGAGACCGTGAGAATGAAGAACAAGGAGAAAGGGAAGAGGGCAGGGCTATCGATTCTTGAGGAATTCTTCATCAATCAGAGCGATAATCGAGGTAAGGGGGGAGAAACTGATTGGGATTGGTAAATTGCATGAAATTGGGTAGAGGGGATTCCTTAACCCCGTAGGGATTTGATGCGTATGAGTTTTATATTGGCATGCTTATTATTATTGTTGATGTTGTTGAATTGATGAATGTTGATGATGCATTTTGGTGTATATGTTATGGTGATGTTGGTGAGATTCTATGTTGTTACTATAGTGTTGATGATGACCATGATTACGGCTTTGGTGAGGTTCTGAGCAACTCTGAGGTATTGGTGATGTACCTGAATGTTGGTTATGTAGTGGAAATTAGGGAGCAATCGATGGGAGTAGTGTGTGATAATTGTAATGTTAATAGTATAGAAGTTGAATAGTGAATGATAGGCTTGAATTGGTCCAGATAGCATTGTAAGACAGTGAAGATTTTGGGTATCGCAGCATTCGCGAGGGTTCGCCTGGCGAGTGGTGGCGAGTGTTCGCCTGGCAAATGTTAGCGAGTAGTGGCGAGTAATTCCAAATAAACTCCAAGACCTAAAGGACATAAAGTTTGCGTGGCGAGTGTGGTCAGCGAAGGTTCACCAGGAGAATGATTCCTTCGCCTGGCGAATGAACTAGCGAATGTGACAGCAGAATATGGTTTGGTACTGTTTTGCCTTGTGTATTAGCCTTGTAGGATCCCTTTGATCATGATAAGTTTAGGGATGGTGATTGAATGATGTAGGATGCATACTTGGTGATAGGAAGTGGATTCCATAATATTTAAGTAAATTAATTAAGTGGTGTATGAAGTATGTGGAGTAGGGTGAAGTGATCAGTAGGATCGTGTGTATCTGGTGTGTTGGAGTATGAGGATACTTGGTGTTAGAAGGTGGACTTTCTTAATATCTAATCAATTTATATAATTGAGGGGTGTGTGATCGTTGGTAGAATCCCTTGAGTTGTGATAAGTAGAGGAATGATGTTTAGTAGTGAAAAGTGTATACTTGGTGTTGAAAGGTGAAATTATGAAATGTTGGATTTAGTAGATATAATTAATTGGTGGGTAAGGTATATGTATATATGCAAATATAGAATGCATAGTGAGGTGATCGGGAGGATCAGGTGTACTCGGTGTTCAAATATGAGTTTCTCCTGTTATTCGATTTGATTCATAAGCAGATTGGTGTGTAGATTGTTTGGAGTATGGTGAGGTGATCAATAGGATGGTGTGTACCCGAGTGTTGGGGTACGAGTATACTTGGTGTTGGAACGTGAACTTTATAAATGTTAAACGTAATTAATATAATTGATTGGTGTATGACATATATATATGTATATGGGATGTAGGGTGATGTGATCTGAGTATCGTGTGCACAATGTATGCTTGTGTTAATTTGTATGCATTTGGTGTTATGCATATCATGGTGTAGTGGTGGGATGAGTCATTTCTCAGGGGAATGTATGTGGTTCATTCGTATTCCTTTGAGTGGGGAATGGTGAGGACGGATCATGGCCAAGGGCGGGCGTATGTGATCTATCCGGATTCTATAGAATGAACCAATGAGTCGGTACCGCATGCATGGTGTCGCGTTGCATAATTTGCATTATGGTGTATTGTGTGGATGGTGGACTATATGTCGTGTTTGTTGAATGTTGGGTGATAAACTATGTGATTGGTGTATTTACTACCTTTATTTCATGTACTATATTACCGATAGTTTTGATCATGTTTTCTCACCCCTTTGTTGTTGTTGTGGTCTGTGCTTCTTCGAAAGTACATATAATCCAGGTACATAGCTAGCTTGGATAATGGTGCGCGAGTCGAGTCTTAGGATGCTCTGATACGTAGCACGGGACATGGGTGTTTTAATGTTTTTATGTCGAACTTGTTGAAATCCTATGACGTATCTTATTTTTGTGAAAACTTTTTAATAAATGTTTTGTGTAATTGGCGGATGGCCAAGGATGAAGAATTAAAGATTATTCTGCTGCTTTATTTTGAAAAATGATTAATAAAGTATTTTGGTGAATTTTGTGATGTGATATCCCACTGCTCTGGTGAAAACTCTGATGTTTACTTATAATGCTTATATTTTAGTTAATTTGGGATGTGGGGTGTTATAGGATCGGGTTGTGGTTGATATAAAAGTAGGTGGATAGAGGCAATGGTTCTCTTTGGAGTAGATGGCAGATATGGTTGTAAGAAGAGTGTAAGGGAGAGGATTTAAGGTCCCCTGTGATGGTGATTTCGGTGGTATGGTATGTAAAAGAGATTTTTGGGATAGAAAAATCCGCAAGGAGCGGCCTAAGGGTGCGCAGCCAATCCATGCCAAGAACGACGTCGGCGCCTTCAATTGGTATTACGTGGAAATGAATAGTGAAAAGGTGGTTTTGTAGGGTTATAGGGACTTGTGGGCAGAGTCCTGAGCAGGATAGTTTGGAGCCATTTCCAACCATGACAGAGAAGTTGGGAATGGGGTTGGTGGTTAGGCGTAGATGATGGGCAATACGCGGTTGGAGAATGTTGTGGGTGTTGTCGGTGTCAATTAAAACCGACACCGTGAGGCCGTGAATTTGGCCTTTAAATTTCAGTGTCTTTGGTGAAAATTGGCCGTTTGCTGCTTGTGGAGATAGTTGAAAATATGTGTCTTTGATTTCTGGGGTTGGTGAAATGGTTTCCGGTATTGTAGTGGACTCCTCTTCAAGGACAACATCCTCGTCCACCATTAACAGTAGAAATTTTCCGGTTGAGCATTTATGGCCTAGAATGAATTTTTCATCACAATTAAAGCACAAGCCTTGTGTGCGGCGCTCTTGAAGTTGAGCATTGGATAGGTGTCGAATAGGCAATTTGACTGGTTGTGGGGGTGTTGGGGTTTTAGGAACAGGTGTCTTTTTGTTTTGAGCTGGTGATGCCGTACTAGTTTTTGGTAATGGGGGTGGGAAGGGTCTGTGGTATTTAGGTTTGGAATCCTTAATTTTGGATTCAATCATCTTGGCAAGGCCCATCGCCTGGGAAATAGAAACCGGTTTGAGGACAACAATTTCATTTTGAATCTCAGACGTTAAAACAGAAATAAAACAGTTCAGGATAGCATCCTGAGGCAAACCACCCACCTGAGTGCCGAGTTTTTCAAACGCTGCTTGATATTCCACAACTGACCCTGTCTGTTTTAACTTGAAAAGATTTGCTTGATGATTAATATATGTGGATGGCCCAAAACGTAATTCCAATGCTCTAGTAAAAGCAGTCCAATCAGTTAAAAGATTACTTTGGTACATCCATTTGAACCAACATAAGGCTTCTCCTTTCATATAGAAAGACATCATAGCAAGTCTATGTTCAGGGGGAAGTTGATAAAAATCAAAAAATTGGTCGGCATGGAATAACCATTCCAAAGGTTAGAGCCGTCAAACATGGATAGTTCTAGCTTTGGGGTTTGAAATGGGGGTAGTGGGGTGGTTGAGTGTAGAGAAGAATGAGTAAGATTGTGAAATAAAGGAACTGTATAGTTCTCTTGGAAGGGTAATGTAGTAGTGGGTTGGTTGAGGGGTGGGGGAGAGGCAAAAAATATGGGTGGGGGAAGTGGTGTGGGGCGTAAAGTACTGCTGGACAGAGTGGGTTGGTGGGTTGATACTGAGTGTAATAAGGGAGATAAAGTTGGTTGCACGTGAGGGGAAGAGAGATTTGTAGCAGATTGTGAAAAATTAGGGGGGTTGTGTGTGATACCTGAAGAAGAAGGAGTGGAGATGGGAGTAGGGTGTCGCTACTGTTGCTCTTTTTGAGTAGTTAACTTCTGTAGCATGCCCATAATGTTGTCGTAACGAGAATCCGAAATCTGCCTTTCATTATCTATTCGAGTGTGAAGCAACTCGAGATCTGCAGAATTTTTATCGAACCGTTCATCGATTTGTTGCTGGGTTCGATTCATACCAATATCAAGGTTAGTGTGTGCTGTTTGGACAGCTTCATCGATAATCTCTTTAGGGTTAGGTGGTTTGGGTTGGGGGCCATGAATTCAAGGGATGAAAGCACCAATTTCATAAGAAGAATTCCACAAATATAGTCTCTAATATTTAGGGTTACTAAAATAAGGAATAGAAAGGGAAGATAAAAAAAAGAAAGACTAACTTTTTCTTCATGTCCAACTCAAACCATACAATAATGCTTAAATATAAAATAAGCTGGACCTTCTACTAATTCTAAATGGGCCAGCCCATAAAAACAACATAATTAAAGCAATATTTTTAAATTAATTGGTGTAGAAATCCTTCATCCAAATGGCCTGATTTCTGTTTCTAATGGGCTTGTTATCAACGTTCCTCAAGGCAAGTTCTGAAACTTAAGAGATCCATAAATTATTTTTCCAACAGGTGGTAAATTATAAAATAATATACTAGTTTTTTTAAATCTTTTATATATATATATATATATATATAAATATATATATATATATATATATATATATATATATATATATATATATATATATATATATATATATATATATATATATATATATATTGCGTTACGATGGATCTGAATTTTGATGTGGTGGTTAGTGTGGGAATAAGAAGGTAAAAGTTTGAATGAGAAAACTTACCTCGACTGACACGTTTTTCCCCTTTATATAAAGGTTTTTTTATAGCTAATAAGGGAAGAGATTTCATAAAATGTAGCGAGCCATAAGATTATTTGGATGACTTTGATTGTCTTTTTCCCTAGCTGGTTGTAAGTTGATGCTTAATTTGGAGACACCACATTTAATGTGTTTAAGGTTTTTGCATTTTCTTTCTTCCTGATTCGTTTTCGAATGGCCTAGAATAGTTGCTCCCGAGCTCTTACTCTTGTTTTAACTATAATAGTAGCTTTGTCATGGATGATGATCGCGTGTTGGTTAGAGAGAGAGAGAGAGAGAGAGAGAGAGAGAGAGAGAGAGAGAGGGGGGGGGGGGTTCTATGTAAGACCTTTATGATGAACAAAAGATGATACTTGCAGTGTTGTGTTACGGTTGATCTAAATTCCGATGTGGTGGTTAGAGTCAACCTCTAATGCTCAAGTTAGTGAGAGAGTAAGAATGTGGAAATTTGAATGAGAGAAAAGTTACCTCAATTGACTCGCTTTTCCCCTTTGTAAATGATAAGGGAGAGAGTTCGTAAAACACGGTGAGCCTTATTATTATTTGGATGACTCAGATTGTCTTTCTTACTGGTTAGTTGTAAGTTCATGCTTAATTTGGAGGCACCAAATTTAACATGTTTGACTTTTTGTGTTTTTTTTTCTCCTAGTTCGTTTTCAATCTGTCCAGAGAAGTTGCCTCGAGCTCTTACTTTTGTAATAGGGGTTTTTCAAGGATGATGACTGCGTGTTAGAGAGAGAGAGAGAGAGAGAGAGAGACAGAGTAACAAACACTCGCCCCTGGTCTAGGATTCATATGATTGTCTCTAGAAGATGAAATGCCAAATCGTTGGTCATAAAGGAATCTCGTTCGTTGCTAGTGGGGTGCTATTTGACGACTTGGATTTGTTTGAGGTAGTTATTTAATTTTTTAAAATATTTCTCCTATTTTCTCCTTTACACTTCTGCCTTTGTAAATTTTTTGCATCTCTCATTCTTTTGTCTTTGAAGGTTTTGGGTGTTTTAGTATGGTCACATCTCTTACAATATTTCTTCAACTAAATTGAATGGCGTGTGTCTTGAACTTCTATTTGAATTATCTGATTTTTCAAATGAGGAACAATGATTAAAAAGTTAATTGGTTTCATTTTACTAAGGATATAGTTATGTAGACATGGAAACTCTCTCTAATCCCACCTCTATAAAGCTTTTGAAAGAATGCATCGAAACATGATAGCTTTTAGATGCCAATTCCAAAGAAGAGAGGAACAAAATCTTTGGTAAGTAGGTTTCATCATTATATGTTCCTTGCCTATCCCTTTTAATTTTTCCTTAATGCTCTGTTTATATTTGAAGATATAATGAAGGGCGAATGTGCCATGTGGTGTTCGAAGAAAGAGATATGAGCGGCTGAAGGGAGAAGGTGTCATAATGATATATATATATATATATATATATATATATATATATATATATATATATATATATATATATATATATATATATATATATATATATATATATATATATATATATATATATATATATATATATATATATATATATATATATATATATATATATATATATATATATATATATATATACTTGTTATGAAACCATAATTAGATGTATGATAATGATGTAGAATCCAGAATGGGGGATGTTGATCTCTGACATGGTGACGTGGGGGTGGACCTGTAAGGTTAGCACTTAAACGTGCATGTTAGTTTAGAATTCAAGATAATAGTATTGAAGGTGGATATTAGAAAGTGTACCTTTCATTTCACGAGAGATGAATTTATACCTTTAGTAATTTTGAGTGGATTGTTATTAATTTTGGTCTTAATAGTTTCCCTTAAGGTTGGCTGAGACTTACTTAGTCAGGGAAGTCTGTATTTGTCGTGACCATCATTTGGAAATGTTGTTTTCTTCGAACTAGAAGTGGAAATGCTTAAGTTTAGTTGAAAAAGTAGCAGGGAACAAGTGCATTAAATGCCTTCCCATCATTGAAATGTTTCTTTGTTTCTTTCTGACATGTGAATTAAACTGACCAGTTAGGGCATGGCGTTGTTTATAGTGTACTTGAGTGCACTGGAGTTTGTTTATGTTCCCAAGGGAAATAAATTACGGAAATCAAAGGGGTTAAGGAAAGAAGAAGAACACCAAAATTTATATAGGTTCAGTCAAAAGCAACTTAGTTTTTCCCCCAAGAATTGTTCTTGAGAGTTTCTAATAAACGTTGAGATCTTTTAGTAAGAAAGACTCACTAACTCCCTTATAAAAGGAAATGATAGTTGATCATCAACCAAATATACAATATGGTATATATGGGTGTCTGCATCTTTTCGTTAGAATAAAATTATGAGTGAAGAGGTTGATCTTCCTTCCCATTGGTGAATTGAAGCAGATAGTCTTTTTTCCATAAATACGGACCTTGGAGTGGTTAGACTTTAAGTTCTTAAACCTTTGAGCTTAAACACATTGGTTTTACACAGGATAAGCAATAACCTGTGATATTTTAACACCGGGATGATCTCGAACATGTGAAGCTTTTATCAGGATGAACTTCAACCTATTTTGGTTTTAACACTGAGATGAGCAAGAATGTAGGAGATTTTATCATTAGCATATCTCCAAAGTAAACTAGGACTAAATCACACAATCCTAAAGCAATCCTTTTTACAGGTTTAGCTTATAACCCAAAAAAAAAATCCCTAAATAGATAATATTTAACAAAGGCATATACAAAAAATTCCCTTGGTGAATTTATAACCTTACCCTTTCTAGAATTACAATGGAATCCTCACTCACAAAAGGACTTTTCTAAAATAAAATAAAAACCTTAGGCTCAAACAATAATGAGAGAAAGTTAAAGAAGTGTGTGTGTGTGTGTGTGTGTGTGTGTGTGTGTGTGAGAGAGAGAGAGAGAGAGAGAGAGAGAGAGAGAGAGAGAGAGAGAGAGAGAGAGAGAGAGAGAGAGAGAGAGAGAGAGAGAGAGAGAGAGAGAGAGAGAGAGAGAGGAAAGTAACAATGCGTGATTCTGGATGGTTTAAAATGAGAAATGAAGGCTCTATTTATAGGCTTGAGGTTGGATCAAAAATGAAATTCAATTAAATGCGTTTTAAAATAACCTAATTGATTAGAACATACTCATAATAAATAAGTTTTAAATATAATCAATTGTAAGTTTATAAAATGAAATAAAATATATATTATTGTTATACATAATCAAGGTGTTATCCTAGTCTCTTATGCTCATTTTTAATCTAATATAACTGATTATAAAAATTCTCCAATTGATTAAACAAGTAAAATATTTTCCTCTTGCAGTTTAGCCATACACTTTTACAATAAAGTCTTTTTTACCTTACAATCGTTCACTCACTACTAAATTAGGATATTACCACATTACTTCAAAACTTTTCCAGATACTTATATTTTTGTTGACACATGATTGAGTAGCTAGAAATTAATCTTTAGTTACTTTGCATTCTATTCCTATCATCGGATAGTGAAGTCCTTAAAACCCTAATAATCAGGTTTTCATGTTTTATTCTTTTAATCAGTCATGCTTGACTTATCATCGTATAGTGAAGTCCTTATATAAAAAACACATTCCCCTTATACTAAGGAAGAAAATGATTGCATGAATAAGATTACATATGGATATGCAATAGGATCTATCATGTATGACATTTTATATACTCGACTAAATGTCTTGAATGTTTTAATTACAACGAGTAGGTACCAATATGATCCCGGTGATGCTCATTGGGTTTTTGTCAAGAATATCCTTAAGTACTTGAGAAGGTCTAAATGCTTATTCTTGATATATGGAGGTCTGGAAGAGATCTCTGTAATTGGATACACCGATTCTAGCTTCAAGACAAATACAGACGACTTTAGATCACAATGTCGTTATGAGTTTTTCTAGAATGGTGGCATTGTGAGTTGGAAAAGTTCAAAGCAAGACACAATTGTTGATTCTACAACCAAGATCGAGTTTATTACGACCTCAAATGCAGCAAATAAGGTTGCTTGGATCAAGAATTTCATTAGTGAACTTGGCATAGTCCCTAGTCTTGTAGAGACCACGTGCTACATCTTAACCGATCCCTTTCATAGCAACATTGTATACCAACTGCCTTCGAATAGCACCCATAATAATTGGTTGTATCCCACTATCATGCTTTAATAACAACATCAAGGGTGTAGAGACAACAAACTTTGCCAAACTCAGGGGTGCTTGAAGAACATTGTCTTTGTCTAATGTCTTAACATTTAAATCTTGAGTACCTCTACCTCCATATCTTCCATCATAAAGAGACTCGAGAATTCCTAGACTTTTCTTATGACAAATAGTTTCTACAAAACTAAATAGCTTCTTCTGTGATATACCATCTAAGATCGAAGCTTTCACACTATGATTATTCTTTTTACACCCTTTAAAAATATTCATGTATTGCTCTACAAGATACATCCAACTTAAAAAATTTAGAATACAAAATGTAATATCCCTTACTAGATGAACAAGTAATTGAACCATGATTTCAAAAAATGGTGGAGGGAATTACATCTCTAATTAACACAAGATAATCTCAATCTCCTGTTCAAATTGGTCCTAATATCCACAATCAACGACTTTACTACATATATTATTGAAGAATAAGCATAACCTGGTCATAGTTATCCTTAGAATTTTTGGTAAAAGGACACATATAGCCACTCGTAGAAGTTGTTGCATCAATATATAAAAATAAAGAGATTTTAATCCAACAAATTTGAGATCGTTTGTTGAAAACCGTTTTGGAAATTATGAACAAGTAGGACTATTCTAAATCATTGAAAAACATTGGTTTTAAGATCGAAAGAAAGAACAAGTAGGACTATTCTAAAAAGTTTAAAGTAGTTTACCCAAATGCAGAGGAATATCTGGTTGATTTCTTGAACTTGTGCAAAATAAAATGGTGTGAAGTGATGCTTTGCCCTAGATGTAGGGTTGTATTTGATAAGGAAGCTGCAAAAGACCTATAAGGTATCAGGCTTAAGCCCTCGAGGAAAATTTTAAAGAGGGTAGAAAAGGCCTCATTTTGCCTTCAACAAGAGAGGGTTTCCTTACCAAAAACATCAAGGATCTTCAAGAAGTTGGAACAATTAGAGGAAGAATTACACTACTCCAATTGTTGTCTCTATTGACAAGTGTATTCGACCTGTGGAAAAACCCAATGTTGATCAGTATAAATAGAAGGTTATTAAGGTGGGCGCAAGTTAAACATACAATGACAATTCCCAAATCTTTGCCATATTTTCATATGGTTTAAAAAATTATTTGGGAAAAAATTCAATGACCTAAAATCAACTGAGAATATATTAAAGGAAAAGGAAAGTAGATCGTGAGGCCGAAGAGTTAAGTAAGAATTGTAAGCTACCAAAGATAGAGGAAAATCAAGTGGGAAAGATACTAATAATAGATAGAGTCTTCCCTCTTTTTCCAGTAGTGGTTAAACCAAATGGCAAGGATCCTATGGCAATCAAGGACAGTTATATGCTTACCGATAATTTTAACTCTGGTTTGGAAGGTGAATTAAACATAATTTGCAATGTAGTTTCTATGTTACCTATGTAGTATGAGATTGACATTGAGGTGATAGAAGATGAATATGAGTATCTTGTTATGGAAATAACCAGTCATAAACCTCTATGCCACTACGTTATGAAAAATGGTTGTGTAGAGGAAGAAAAATCCTCTTTCGAAAGATGGTTGAGTTTGTTTCAAACTCAAGTTTCAAACTGTTGACATCCACTCCCTATTATGCTCAGGAAAATGGTAAAGTCGAAACACCCAACAAAATTATAATAGGTTTATTTAAAATATATGTAGGTCAAAAGCCAATATATTGGCATAAAACTTTAGACCAAGTATTTTAGGCTTGTCAAAATTCCCTTAAAGAGGAAACTAACTCTACTCCATTTCAACATACACTTAGTCCTGGTGCAGTTTTATCTACCAAAATTTATTTACAATCAACTTGATTTCAAAGACAACTTGAAATCCCTTATGACCATTATTGGAATATTATGTTGGAAAAATTAGTTGATTTTGATGAGGAAACGTTGGCTTCCTTGAATGTTCTTATAAGACAAAAAGAGCGAATAGCTAAGACGTACAATGAGAAAGTTAAGTCGAAAAGTTTTGCAGTTGGTGATTGTGTTTGGAAAGTTATTTTACCTATGGATCAAAAAGATAGATATTTAGGTAAATGGTTTGACAAATTGGGAAGGTCCATTTCGAATTAGCCAAGCATTTTCAAATAATGCTTACGAAATTGAAGAATTGACCGATGAAGGTCAAATTTTGAGAATAAATGATAAGTACATGAAAAGATACAATGCTATGTTGCACAAAATTCAAATTATGGAATAATACTACTTAACCAGTAAACATGTCTAAATGGCGTTGAATTTAAAAGATGCCAAAATGGTACATTGTGTCATGGCGACAAAAATTGAGATTAACCTATTGATTAACTGATCTCGAAAAGTAAGAGTCTCCACTAAACTTTACTGTTTTCAAGAGAAAAATGGAAAAGGTCTAACAAAACCCAAAAAAAGCTAAAAAGAAAAAAGAGAAATCAGGATACATGGGTTGATTATGCAAGGGGTAGGTATTATGACCCCTCACATCCATTGTACTCAACGGGAACCACTTGCAAATCTGTGTTTATATAAAACTGGCTAGATTGTTGATTGATTTTATATGAAATGATATTTTTTCATATTCGAGTGGAAAACTCAACTTACTATCCACAAGTATGAGGAAATGAGCATTTGCATCATCTTGATATGGAGAACTTTTACTTGGACTTTCTCACAAGCACATCTCAACATTCAAGTGTAAAATGCTAGTCATCTCTCAACATCTTGTATAAGTATAGTGGTTTGCATCACTACAAGAATAGAATTATATCTAATCTTTTGAAAAAAAAGCCTCTTACAAAAAAGTGTTCAAAGGCACAAAAAGAAGTTTGATGAGTTTTTTCTTTTTTAGAGTTTTGAAAAGAGTTTGAATATGCTTAAGTGTTTTAGCATTTATTAAGAAAATATTTTTTGGGTCACTTGAAAAAGTCAAGGTTTATTCAGAAAGAGCTGTGAAGTTTTAAAAAAAAGACGTTTTTGAAATAGAGAGAAGTTTTGAAAATTTAAGATGTGGAAAGGAGATGAAGAGACTATCCTAAAACATAAAGAAAATGGTCTCATTGTTAGGTAGCCTAAGAAAATGTCTTTGTATGTGCAAGTTTACCAACCATAAGAAGAGGCAAGCATTTGACATAAGTCAAAACCATCATTCCTTTCTGATCCGACAGGTTGATCATAATAGGTGAGTGGCTATCAACACGTCTGCAGTCTTGAACGATCGATGAAAGGGGGTTATACCTGCAGGTACTCTGATGCTTAAGTCAGTTCAGGTGAAGAGGTAAGTAAGAAAGGGTTAAAGAATAGAATACCTGAACCTCCTGTAGAGAAGGGTTTTTATAGTGAGCCCCCATCGCTTGGCCAATGGTATCCATTATGGGCTGAGTGTTCAAGCCCACAACAGACGACTGCCAAGATTCCCATGTGAAATTAGGCATGAACAACTCTTGTTCATTGTCCTAGGTCAACCTCTTCTCACTCCCCAGATAGTGGATAAACTTTCCTATTACGAAGGGAAAAATGGTTCCGCCAGGTGTGCGGGTTAAGTTGGTGACGTGCACTCGAGCGAAGAGGACGTGGGGAACATGTTCTCTAATGGCCTCAAACGGGTTAGGACAGCACTCTGGGCTGTCCTCGATGCAGAATTGGATTGGCTTGTGCTCGACGATGGGTCATCCACAAGCCAAATCTAGAACAAGAGACCCCTAAGTCATTTCTCCTAAACAGATGATCAATGACTTAGAGTCAGTTCGCATGTCGAGGAGGAACAGGGGACTCTGCATGATGAGGGCATTCATTCGGACTCGCAATTGAGAGCTCGCATTGTCGTAGATGGTGCTCGCCATGGGCGTCTCTTATTCGTGAGTTTGAGCCCGCGAGGACGATGTTTTACTTGAAACTCGTTGAGTTTTGCTTACGATGAAGATGCCCCATGCAAGGGTTGCGGTCGAGAGTTTAGCTTGCGCTCGTGTTGAGCGTTTAGCTTTGCTTGCGAGTTATCATACTGCGTGTACATTTGCTTCATGTTTTCTCCGAGGCCATGCTCGTGAAGGTATGCAAAACTTTGTCGCTTGTGTTCGACAAGAGATGCTCAACGTCTTGGAATCTAGAAGGTTGATTGGACTTGAAGAGACAAATGCTTCGTCCCCTCGAGCCACACGTTGTAACACCCTACTCTACCCATTCGTTTAAAAAGTAAAAATACAAAAATAGTTTGCGGAAACTAATCAAAGTTACACACGTAGAATGTCAAATCAACAAAAATATTCTCATGAAGCATCAAATCACCTCCTATCTTATTTTATCATAAAAATAAACAAATTGATTAAATAGTTGAAAAAACCCAATGGTTTGGCACTAAGGCTACAATTACATCAAACATCCACAAAACCTATGGTTCAATAACATTAAACAAATAAAGATACATAACAAATAACAAATGACATGTAACATAAAGAAAATAACGAAATCCCCATCCTTCCCATGTTACGTATCAGAGCGACTCCTAAGACTCGATCAACAGCAACACATGCTCCAAGCACTACTCAGGTACCTGATTATCTGTACTCCCTAAGGAGAACAAACACAACAATAGAAAAGGGGAGAGAATTACTTTCGATAATACACAGTGAAAATCACATGTTAATGAGTAGTTATCACACAAATCACACAAATCATACCATCACAACGCACAAACAATTGCCACATCCATACTCGACATATTCAACCCACAATTAATCATAAACATATGCAATGCAACCAACTGACACGACACAATGCATGAAGTACCATCACAATCCATATGGTTCCTTCATTGAACCTGATTCCTGTCGGAATCTGGATAAGTCGTATACGTGATGACTCGACTTTGTATCGCATTTTTCGATTCATTTTGTGCATCTTTATTCGTTATTTTATCGAGTCATTGTCGTTTTAGTTGTTGATTACTTACGTTTTCTTCTGTTTTTACTTGACAGGTGTTAAATCAGCAACATAGAAGAAAAGGACCGAAAAGCGAGCTAAACGATGCAGAAAGCCCCTAAAAAAGAAACATTTTGGCCTCCTCGGGACAATGGCGCTTGCCATTACCTGAGGAAAGCGGTCGCCATTAAAGAAAAGGAGGGAATCCTAATTTGAAGCTAATGGCGCTTGCCGTTAAGCACACGGCGGTCGCCGTTTGCCGCAGGAACAGTTTTTCCACAGTAGTTTGGCAGTTTTGAAGTAGTTTCAAATCCTAATATTTTGGAGCCACTCCCCCTCTATAATAGAGCCTTTTAGGTCGGAGTTAGAAATCCAAGAACCTGTGCGAAAGAGTTGCAAAAATTTCCTTAGACTTTAGCTAGATATTCACTTACCAAAGCAGTGATCGGTCACATTGAACGATTGCTGCACTTTGTATTTTCTGATTTCTGTTGATGATTGTACACTTGGATCAACGTTGTAATACATTTGAAGTCATTTCTATTTCGATTATTTTCAGGTTATTTACAATTCTGTTTTATTACATTATTTTACTTCCGTATTATTTGGGATTATGTATGTTCTAGTTTACAGAATGATAAATACCTTAGGTTTAGAGATGAACATGTATGAGTAGTTTCGTCGAAGTCCGTAGTTTGAATATCGTCACCCGATAGGACTCTGTAGGAACCATCAGTGTCCAACTTAGTTATTTTAAGATTCCAGTTCTGGTGTCTAACCAGAATTTAGCAAGTCTTATCGCGAGAGCGAGAGGCTGGTTAACAATGTTTTGTCACGAGAGTGAGAAACACACCAAGGCGTGTCTGGTAGAGCGAGAGTTTGAGGCGATCGCCAGATAGTAGACACCGAGCACTGAGTCTAAATGCAGCGAGCGAGAGAAAAATCTTGGGGTATCAGGTATGGTTGGGTCAATAACGCGAGAGTGTGAGATCGAATCTTTAAACCAGTTTTCCTACAGAATAACTTTGAGTCCTTTGTTAACACCTGGGATCTGCAGAGTCCCTTAGGAGCACATGGATCATTCTTCGGACCCATTTCTTTATCTTTTTCAAATCCTGTTTTAATTGAGTGTTTTTACCGCAAAAATCAAGCGTTAGCTTTGCACCGCAACAACTGATCACTCTAGGTTGATTATTAGTCCTTGTGGGTTTGATAATCTTTTAAAACTACACGATAGAGTGTATACTTATAGTAGTAATCCGACAAATACGCAAAGTCGCGATTAAATTTTTGGCACCGTTGCCGGGGACTAATTTAGTCAATATTGTGGTAATTCAGTTGCACAGTATAGGCTAAGGAAACTTCTTATTTCATTTTCCATTTTGATTAGCCGATTGTATGCCAGACACTCGCTTGCAAGGCGAAGAGTTGGAACAACCAATTGACTAAATCGAACGTTACATACTTCTGAGACGCCGAATCAACGATTTCCTTCATTGACATAACATCCCAAAACTAATTATTCCTTATTCAGTTTCGGAAATCGAATTAGAACCATCCCAAAACATGGCCGAAGGACCGAGAGACCGTCCTCTAAAGTATTATGTTGTTCCATCACAAGAAGAGCCTCACAATAGCATTGCTGACCCAACTATTAACGGTAATGATTTCGAGCTGAAGCCTTCGCTAATTTCAGCAGTTCAATAAAACCAATTCTCAGGTAATGCTACGGATGACCCGAACCTTCATTTGTCAATATTTGTGCAATATGCCGACACTGTAAAAGCCAATGGAGTCAGTCAAGAAGCAATAAAACTAAGACTTTTTTCGTTCTCATTGAGAGATAGAGCTAGAGCTTGGCTCCAGTATCTACCATCCCATTCAGTGATGACATGGGACGAGTTGAAAAAAGTCTTCTTAGCCAGATATTTCCCACCATGCAAGACAACTATGTTGCGAGCTCAAATCAATGGATTTAAGCAAAAAGATAACGAATCTTATTCGATGCTTGGGAGTGATACAAGGACATGTTGAGGATATGCCCACACCATGGGCTTGAAGAATGGATGATAATACATACCTTTTATGGCAGGCTGTTGTACAACACCAAAATGAACTTATGTGTAGCGGCATGAGGTGCTCTAATGGATAAACCGTATGCAGAAGCTTATGAATTCATAGAGACTATGGCTCAAAACCATTTCTAATGGGGAGGTGAGCGCGCTGGTGTAGAGAGACCAACTCCAAAAGGGGGAATGCACAAAGTCAACGGTATAGACCGAGTCATTGCCAAAGTAGACGCTCTTGCTCAAAAGATTGAAAGTTTAGCAATAGCACCACCAGCAGCCGCTGTAGCTGCGGTGACTCCGATTGTGAAATTTGTGGAAACCCTGGGCATACAAATGCTGAATGTCAAGTGTTGGCTGGTACTCTAACCGACCAAGTGAATTACGCTCATGGAAACCCATACTCAAACATCTACAATCCTGGATGGAGAAATCACCTGAACTTTTCATATAAGAATAATAGTGCTTTACATCCACAAAACTCAACATTTGTTGTTCCACCCGGATTTCAGAAAGGAGTGCAATTCGCTCCACCACATCCACCTAGGAAGTCAAATATGGAAATCCTGATGGAGAACTTTATGAATTATCAAGCCCAGCAAAACAAAGACTTGGCAAATCAAAACGCTCACACGAGCGAGTTGGTGAAACAACTGTCAAGCAAGCTTGATGTTGTGGCTACTCGTATAAAAATGTTGGAAACTCAAATATCTCAAGTAGCCCAATAACAATTAGCTATAGCAACCCCAGCTGGAGCATTTCCTGTCCAGCCGCAACCAAATCCAAAAGGTCATGCTAATGCTATTACTTTGCGAAGCGGAACAAAATATGATGGACTCGTCGATCCGAGAATCCAAAATTCAGCCATGCACCAAAATATGCAAAAGAAAACCGAGAAGGGAAAAAAATCAAATACGGAGAAGGAAGATGAAAGCAGAGAGGCTGCAGAGAAAGAAACACCCTATGTGCCTTCGCCGCCATACAAACCACCCATACCTTTTCCTTAAAGACTAGCTAAATCCAAAAACGAAGGACAATTCAAGGAATTTGTAGAGCTTCTAAAGAAATTGAATGTAACTATACCATTCATAGAAGCTATTACGCAAATGCCTTCATATGCTAAATTTTCAAAGATATCCTGTCGAATAAGAAAAATCTAGAAGACAACGAAACCGTTATGCTCACTGCCGAGTGTAGCGCTATACTTCAAAATAACATGCCTTCTAAGCTAAAAGATCCAGGTAGCTTTTCCATACCATGCATAATCGGAAAGTCTGTCATAGATAAAACATTATGTGATCTAGGAGCCAAAGTTAGTCTAATGCCCTTATCCACATGTAAGACACTCGATTTAGGAGAACTTAGGCCGATAAAAATGTCTCTACAACTAGCAGATCGCTCGGTTAAGTATCCAGTAGGTATGCTAGAAAATGTGCCAGTTCGCATAGGTCAATTTTATATACTGACAGGTTTCGTGAAAATGGACATTAGGGAAGATTCTAATATACCAATCATCTTAGGTAGACCGTTCATAGCAACAGGTAGAGCCATAACAGATGTGAAGAAAGGAAAATTAACCTTCGAGTTACGGGAAGAAAATTTTGAGTTTATCTTAGCCCAATTCTTGAAAGCCCCTGCTTTAGATGATACATGCTGCTCTCTAGACATTATCGAGGAATGCGTGAAAGAAATGGAGAAGGAACCAACAAGGTACACAGAAGAACTTAAGATTCCAACCCCTCCACTATTTGAGGATGATAATTGGCATGAGCCATATGAAGATGATAGTCTAAGAGAATGCCTAGCACTCACACCCGATCCAATACCATGCCCAAAGAAACCATCTGTGGAGCTTAAAACATTACCCAAGGAGTTGAGATATGAATTCCTAGATATTGAACTTGAAAAACCCGTGATGGTTGATACCAATTTGGGACAATTAGAAACAGAGAGACTATTGGAAGTCTTAAGGAAATATCCCTCAGCTTTTGGATACAACATTTCCGATCTAAGAGGGATAAGTCATTCTATATGTATGCATCACATTATGATGTAGGAGGACTGTAAGACGTCTAAAGAACATCAAAGATGACTGAACCCTATCTTAGGAGATGTAGTCAAAAAGAAGTGCAAAAAATATTGGAAGCAGGAATCATATACCCGATATCTGACAGTAACTGGGTAAGCCCAATACATGTCGTAGCAAAGAAGGGTGGTGTTACGGTTGTAACTAACGAAAAGGGCGAGTCCGTAGCAAAACGAACTCAAACTGGATGGAGGATGTGTATAGATTATAGGAAGATGAATAAGGCTACTAGAAAAGATCATTTTCCTTTACCCTTCATAGACCAGATGCTTGAACGACTAGCCAAACGTTCACATTTCTGTTACTTAGACGTGTACTTAGAATTCTTTCAGATACCCATCCATCTTGATGATCAGGAAAAGACTACATTTACTTGCCCCTATGGCTCATGTGCATATCAGCGAATGTCGTTCGGACTGTGTAATGCTCCCGCAACATTTTCGAGATGCATGATGTCGATCTTTGCAGATTTCATAAACGACATAATGGAAGTATTCATGGACGATTTCTCTGTGTATGGAGGAAGTTTCGAACACTGTCTGTCAAACCTTGAAATGGTACTTGAACGATGCGTTAAGGTAAACCTTGTGTTGAATTGGGAGAAATGTCATTTCATGGTACGACAAGCCATAGTCCTTGGATATGTAGTATCCGATAGAGATATTGAAGTAGACAAAGCAAAGATAGAAGTCATAGAAAATCTTCGACCTCCTAAAATAGTTAGAGAAATACGAAGCTTTTTAGGACACATAGGTTTTTACCGACGATTTATTAAAGACTTCTCTAAGATCACAAATCCTCTGACTGGATTACTAATGAAAGAAGCCAAATTCATATTCGATGAAGAATTCTTGAGAGAATTTAAACATCTAAAGATTGCTCTTATTACCGCACCCATCATGCAACCACCTGACTGGAGTCTACTGTTTGAGATAATGTGAGTCGCTAGCGATTAGGCTGTAGGAGTTGTCTTAGGGAAAAGAAAGGTCAAAAAGCTTCATGCTATTTATAACACAAGTAGAACCCTGGACAACATGCAAATGAACTACGCAACCACAGAAAAGGAACTCCTGACCGATCATGCCACGAGCAAAAATTTCGTTCCTATCTAGTAGGAGCAAAAATCATTATCTATATCGATCATGCCACGAGCAAGGTTTTATACTTACTAAAATGCTTCCTTTTAAGCGAGCATTTGTATCGTCTCCAAGCATCATTTGTAATAGCAAATACAACCTTCTTTCCTTCCTTTGGGATATTGTATTTTTCCTGCAAAAATATATATTTAGAATAATATATACATTAAAGTATGTTAAAAAAACACAAAATCAAATAAAAAACTAATTACATTGACATAATCCCACACGGGATCCAAATTGTGTTCCTCCCAATGCTTAACCAAATCAATCCAACTAGTGAAAGTGAGAGGACATAAATATGAACTTCTTCCTAGTGTCCCCAAAAAACTACTGAGTTCAGACACTATTTTTTCATCTGGCCCAATTGGTTGTCCTTCTTCATTCAAGGTGATCTCTTATCTATCTTTGAATTGTCGTCCATGAATTTTTCGACATAATGTTTTTCCCCATTTTTTTGTTAATCCTGAGGATGAAGCACCTAAGGTATTACCTTCAGCTTTGTTTACATTTGTTCCCTCAACTTCCTTACCATTATGGATTATATCATCTCCATATATTCTTCCATTTCATTTTCTTCTGTATCTTCATCGTCGAATTCCTCTACTCCATTTTTTTCCTTATTTTTATCGAGACACTCGGTAAAGGACATGGTTGGACACTTTAGAAGACTTTTTTTCTTCTCAAAGGATTGTTGAGACTTTTTTTTGGTTTGACCACTGGTGTTCTTTGAGACTTGTGATTCTATTGAACCTTTAACTTAATGATCCACCGTTGACTTCAATTTCTTTTTAGTATTATTATTCAGAGCAAGCACTTTTCTTGGCTCAGTAATTTCCTTTGTGGCCTCTACTTCCATTTGCCTCTTATTAATATTGAGAACATGCACTTTGCTCGGCTCAACCACTTTGCTTGGCTCAACCATTTTCTTAGAGACTTCTACTTTCAATTTCTTTCGTTGGTCCAGCTTTTGAATGTTTCCAACATTGGTTTTTATAGGATTGCTTCCTTGATTTTTTGGGTTGTCTTTTAAAGTTTTTTCATTTACAACCTTGATTTTTATCTTCCTCTTTAAATCCGTGCTAGACTTAGCTTGGAAATCAAACACAAAATCGTTCCGGTTCGTCATTTTCCTACAACAGAAAGTAAAAACAATCCCACACTATCACCTTAGATCTTAAGGAGGTGATTAAAAATGAAAATTACAAGCATTTAAATATTTTCATTAGGTTAATTAGGAAAACAGAAACATCTAGAACATATTTCAATGAATTAACAATAACTGGATCATCATTATTCACATCATGCCATTGAAGTTATGCTTCTCAACGAACTGGACAAACAAACATAACAATTCATAATATATCATTGAAAATACTGGAGAATAACTTGGCAAACAAGCTTGCCCAATTATTAGTTTAATGAAACATCTTAACAGATCTACACAAATTAATGTTTGAACAAATTACTAGGGTGATAGTGTGGAACATGTGAGGGCAAGTTGTCTCACAATACAGGCCTCTGAGTTTTCGATGATGACAAAACAAATTAGAAGCATCATGCAATACCTCATCATGCTATATCTCTTTTTTCATTGCTATACCTCTTTTTCATTGTTAAATCATTATACCTTAATATGTGTCATAACTGAATGTGGCAGGATGCACAAAATGGAAAAAGCTGTTAATTTTGCAGGTTTCCAAGCAGTGAGTCGACCATACAGTCGGCGCATGAAGCCTGGCATTTCGCACGGCTCAGCGCATGGAAGCTATGCGTCGACCGTACAGTCGGCGTATGAGTGTTTTGATTTTCCACGGATCAGCGCATGAAGACATGCGTCGACCGTGCCACTCAGCGCATGGAGCTGAGGATTTCCCACGGGTCAGCGCACGCCGACCCTATGGTCGACCGTTCGCGCGCTGTGCTGTTTTTCTTGCTGTGTTTAAAATTCTGTTTTGTTGACTGTTTTGGTTATTACTATAAATAGAGTTTTGCTTATTTTTTTTAAGACTAACAATTGAAATCTTGAGTAAATTGTCAGGGCAAGAAACGTGAAATAGGTGCAACAAATTTCTTCATCTTCATCCCTCACACAACACACAAATCCACAAATATACACAATCATTTTTGCTGTGATTAGTGTCTTGTTCAAAGGGTGATAAGGTTCGAACGCGTTGATTGAAGATCCGGTTCCAGTGGAAATTGGGGCAGGTGTTTCTTGCAGAAAACCTTGAGGGTTTTACCCATCAAGACTAGAAGGTTTTGAGGGTTTTTGTCACGGAATAGTTCGTTCAACATTCAAGCAGGTGCGAAGGTAATTGATCAACGGAAGGTTCATCAATTTAGTAGCGAGGGCGTTGAAGTGTTGAAGACTTTCCGGGTTTGATTTGTTGGTGTCTAAGATCAGCCGAGCCGAAGGTTTGAACAACGGAAAGTTTTTCATTAAGGTGGCTGGAACCGGAGATCATTCACAACAAATTGAAGGGCTTGATTCATCTTGAATCAAGGTGCAAGAAGAGATAGCAAGCATCAACAACATTTGAGATTGTTTGTATCATTGTCTATCAACTCTTGTGTAAACTGTTCATTCCAACAGGTGATATATATTCAATATATCTCAATTCTAATTTTAGAATTGAGGGCAGACGTACCCCGAAGCGAGGACGACGGGGGAACTGCCTCATCAAATCGTGTGTTCTTTAGTTTCTGTCATTTTCAATTCAACTTATAAAATAAGTGATTCTAGCTTAAGTGATTATTGTCAAACTGTGATACAAATTGAGTAAGGTGTTGAAACTCTGTTTTAACTACTAAGTACAATAAGAATATTGTACTAAGGCATTTCCAATCTCTTACTCAACATAAATATCCTTTGTGATATTTGTGCACACAAACTGTTCGACAAAAGTCCTGAACTAAAATTGTCTTATTTTACTTCTAGTTTTTGTGTGCCTTGTTTTTTCATTGGAACTAGGCAACCTTGCAAATTGAAGTATACAATTGATAAGCATAGTTTGTGTTGTGATTTTATTTTTCCGAATTGTCATAATTCCATAGGCTTACGTATATCCGGTTTTCCAATAACCTTTCGTTTTTAGACTATAATTTTCCTCGGCCGCTTCCGCACTTAAAACTTTTTTAAAACCAATTTCAAATTGCTAGCGCCGACTCAAATTTTAATTGGGGATCTATTCAACCCCCTTCTAGATCCGTGCCATAGTCTAACAAGTGGTATCCAAGCCTGGTTATTCGGTGCTTCAAATACAACGAGATAGAAAATGGAAAACGAACCTAAAGGGGCGTACAATAGGGATCCGGTTTTCAACGGTGAAAATTACAGTTATTGGAAAGACTGTATGCGTGTGCATATCAACTCCATAGATAGAAAAATATGAAACGTTATCCTTAATGGTCCAATAGAAATTACTATGACCAATGCGGATAATGTAGTTGTGCCAAAGCCTGAAGCACAATGGACCGATGACGATGAGAAAAAATACAATTATGATTGGAAAGCTAAAAACATCTTAATCTCCTCATTAGGTGTAGATGAGTATTACCGTGTATCCCATTGTCCTACTGCTAAGGCCATGTGGGATTCACTACAAATAGCCCATGAGGGGACAACCGATGTTAAGTTAGCTAGGATCAACTCTCTTATACAAGAGTTCGATCTCTTTTTCATGGAGCAAGGGGAAACCATTGCTGACATGCAAAAGAGATTCACTCATCTTATCAATCACTTACATTCATTAGGTAGACCTATTTCCAATGACGTTGCTACTAATAAAGTCTTGAGATGTCTCAACAGGGAGTGGCAGCCAAAAGTAACCGCCATCAAAGAGGCAAATGATCTTACCATATTAGATTTGACAACATTGTTTGACAAATTGCAAGAGCATGAACAGGTACTCTTGAGCCTAGACCAACGTGAGAAAATGGAAAAGAAAGAAAAAGCGAAGGTGAGTGAAAAGAAATCGATAGCTCTCAAGACTTCCTCCTCGAAGTCTCAAGCAAAAGAGCAAAATGATTATTCCTCGAGCGACGAAGAAGAAGAAGACACAAGCGAAGATATGAGGTTGTTTGTTAAAAGGTATAACCGTTACGTAAGGAAGAACGACATACAACATTCCGAGAAGAACTTGGTAAACTTCCGGAAACAATCAAGACACTCCAAGGATGATGACTCGAAAGATAAAAAGACTAGAGGGACGTGCTACAAGTGTGGAAAGCCCGGTTACTACAAACCGGACTGTCCAATGAATAAAAAGGGAAAGGATAAGGAATCCTCAAAATCACACAAGAAATCATCAAAGCCTAGGAGAGCGTACATAGCATGGGAAAGTGACAGCAACTCTTCCTCCTCTGATGAAAGTTCTAGTGATGAAGAAGAGTCTGTAAATCTATGCCTCTCCGCAAATCAGAAAAATAAGAAAAAACAGGTACGTAACTCTAAATATGATAAGTCATCAAATATGTCGCATTCTGAATTACTAGCCGCATTTCATGCCTTACATAATGAAGCAGTTGAAGCCTTTAAGAAACTTGTTTCTAATAAGAAAATATTTACGCATTTAGAGCATAAGGTTAAAGAGTCCGAAAAGAAATTAGAGGACCTAAAGGCTTCCATTGTGAAAGGCAATGAATCGGATAGTAAGGACGATAGAAACCCTTTCAACTTCGGGTGTGGCACTTGTCATATTTGGCAAGGTGAGGTAAGACACCTCAAGGCCAAATTAAACAAGGCACTCAAGCCTAAAATTACATTTGCTATTGATCAAAAGGATTTTAGAAAAAGTATGATTAATCCATACCAAAAATATGCATATGTAATTAGGGATCAAGCAAGTGAAAGGGTCTCTAAAGTTGATTTTTCTTGCTTATACTGTTGCAGGAAAGGCCACTCCATTGGTAAATGCCGTTTTAGAAGATTTCTTGTTCCTAAAGGCATCTACCAATGGTTGCCCAAACGCAACCATTTTGTCGCTAACCTATTAGGACCCAATATGCCATTGGGTACCTCCTTGTGCTAATTATGTTTTGACAGGTGAAATGTGTCGAGACCACCGAGAGAAGATGGGTTCTCGATAGTGGGTGCTCAAGACACATGTCTGGAGACATATCCTTATTCCTAGACTTTGTGGCTAAGAAGAAAGGGTTTGTAACTTATGGTGATAACAACCGCGGAGCAATACTAGGCAAAGGTAGTGTAGGTAATTCCGCCTCTGCTATGATTTCTGATGTATTGCTTGTCGAAAACCTTAAACATAATCTGCTTAGCATTAGCCAATTGTGCGACAAAGGATACAATGTATCTTTTTCAAAGGATTGTTGCAAAATTATGCACGAAAATGATAAGAAGAATATGTTCAATGGTTTTAGAGTAAACAATGTATATATGCTTGACTTAAATGAAGTATCATTAACAAGCGACAAATGCCTCGTAACTATGAGTGAAGACTCATGGCTATGGCATAGGCGTTTAGCGCATGTTAATTTTGATTTACTCAATAAGGTAGTCTCAAAAGACCTAGTCTTAGGACTTCCCGAAATAAAGTTCACCAAGGATCACCTTTGTGATGCTTGTCAAAAAGGGAAGCAAACGAGGATCTCATTTAAATCCAAAAAGATAATTTCAACAACGAGACCTCTTGAACTTCTATACATGGACTTGTTTGGGCCGTCTAGGATCAAAAGTCTCGGAGGAAACTATTACGGGTTCGTAATAGTGGACGACTTTTCTAGGTTTTGTTGGACCATCTTCTTAGTAAGTAAAAGTGATACATTTGCCGCTTTTGAAAAGTTTGTTAAGCTTTCCCAAAACAAGTTAAATACAAACATAGTGTCCATAAGGAGTGACCATGGAGGTGAGTTTGAAAATCATTTGTTTGAAGAATATTGTGGTAACCATGGTATTGATCATAACTTCTCCGCTCCACGCACTCCTCAACAAAACGGGGTTGTGGAGCGCAAAAACCGTATTTTAGAAGAATTGGGAAGAACAATGATTAATGAGAGTGGTTTACCTAAATATTTTTGGGCCGACGCCATTAGTATGGCATGCTATGTTTTGAATAGGGTACTTATTCGCCCCATTCTAAACAAAACACCGTACGAACTCTTAAAAGGGCGAAAGCCAAATGTCTCTCACTTGCACGTGTTTGGATGTAAATGTTTTGTATTAAACAATGGTAAGGAAAACTTGGGCAAATTTGATTCCAAAGCCGATGAAGGTATCTTTCTCGGATACTCTCACTCAAGTAAAGCATATAGAATATATAATAAACGATTACTTGCTGTAGAAGAGTCTGTGCATGTTACTTTTGATGAGTCCTATCCGAGAAATGTCGGAAAGGATAGTGTTGTTCATGGTGCAGGTACATCTACAGAAGACATACTCAAAGATGGCGAAACAGGGATTGATCAACCTGACAAAGTCAAAGTTGAAGAGGATAAGGATGTATATCATGAAGCAAACGAGGAAGTTCATCCGCCTACAAACGATGATCTCCCTCAAGCTTGGAAATATTCTAAAGATCATCCAATCGACAACATTCTCGGAGACATCACAAAGGGAGTCACTACTCGATCGAAGCTAAGTAATTTCTGTTATCACTTCGCTTTCGTGTCACAAATGGAACCTAAAAATCCTAAGGAAGCCCTACTCGATGAACATTGGTTTCTGTCAATGCAGGAGGAACTAAATCAGTTTACTAGAAATGAGGTTTGGGACCTTGTCCCTCCTCCGCGAGGTCATCGAGTAATCGGCACCCGATGGGTGTTTAGGAACAAACTGGACGAAAACGGGGTAATAACTCGTAATAAGGCGCGTTTAGTTGCGCAGGGGTATAACCAAGAGGAGGGCATCGACTATGAGGAAACTTATGCTCCGGTTGCCCGACTCGAGGCTATACGCCTTCTTCTTGCTTTCGCATGTGCGAAAGATTTTAAGTTATTCCAAATGGATGTTAAAAGTGCGTTCCTTAACGGATACATAAATGAAGAGGTCTACGTTGCACAACCTCCGGGTTTTGAATCTCATGAGTACCCCGATCATGTTTATAAACTAAAACGGGCGTTATATGGTCTCAAGCAAGCTCCTAGAGCTTGGTATGAACGCCTAAGTAAATTTCTACTTGATCAAGGTTACTCAAGAGGAAAGGTTGACACGACCCTCTTTATTAAACGTCAAGGAAAACACTTGATACTAGTTCAAATCTACGTTGATGATATAATCTTTGGATCGACTAACATGAATCTCGTGAGAGAATTTTCTGTTCTTATGCAGGGTGAATTCGAGATGAGTATGATGGGAGAGCTCACATACTTTCTCGGCTTGCAGATTAAACAATTCAAGGAAGTAACTTTCGTGAGTCAAACAAAGTATTGTTTGGACCTTCTCAAGAGATTTGACATGGCAAAATCCAAGGCCATAGACACCCCCATGCCTACATGTGCAAATTTAAATAAGGATGAAAGCAGTAAGGACGTAGAGGTAAAAAGGTATAGAGGTATGATTGGATCACTTCTCTATCTCACTACGTCGCATCCTGATATTATGTTTAGCGTGTGTATGTGCGCAAGATACCAATCATGTCCTAAGGAATCCCACCTAAAAGCTCTTAAAAGAATACTCCGGTACCTATCCGGTACTCCAAAGTATGGCTTGTGGTATTCCAAAGGTAGTGATTGTTCGTTGTTAGGTTATTCCGACTCCGACTTTGCGGGTTGCAAGTTGGATAGGAAAAGCACTAGTGGTACGTGTCACTTGTTTTCAAATTCTTTGGTTAGTTGGCATAGCAAAAAGCAAGTTTCAGTTGCTTTGTCAACCGCCGAAGCGGAATACGTTGTCGCCGGTAGTTGCTGTGCTCAAATCCTGTGGATTAAGCAACAACTATTGGACTTTAACCTCAAACTTGAACGTATCCCAATCCTATGTGACAATACCAGTGCTATTAATCTCACAAAGAATCCGGTATTGCACTCTCGCACTAAACATATCAAAATTCGACACCATTTTCTTCGTGATCATGTTGAGAAAGGCGACGTTGTATTTGAACCTGTTGATACTAAGAATCAACTAGCGGATATTTTTACTAAGCCGCTAGCCACCGAACCTTTCTTTCATATTCGCCGAGAACTCGGTATTCTCGACATTTCGGAGCGGGAGTCATAATTTTCTTATTTCAGCTTATTTCATTCACATCTATATTTTGTACTTCTAACAAATTTGATGTTTTTGCAAGTACAAGTATGTTGTTTATCAAGCTTATCCGGCATTGAGGTGATATTGTTCCTCTTCCTTCTCTCTACATACAAGTGTTATTTGTGATCTCAAAGTAAAATATGTTAACTGTGGTGTATATGTGAATCATCTGTTGTGTATTTAAATTGCTTGATTGAACATTTTTGTTGTGGCATTATTGTCTGCATCTATTAAGCATCATGTCATATGAAACCATGCAAAATTCTGCATTTTCAGGTCTTGAGTCGACCATACCAGAACAGAGGTCGACGCACTCTGTTCAACATTTGAAATTATTGAAATTTTTACAGCATGCGTCGACGCATGCAGAGCTATGGTCGACGACTCGCTGAAAAATACAGTTTTATTTTTCTGGCTGTTCATTTCAGGTCTCCTCATTAATGGTAGTTACATGCATCCACTCATATTACTAGGGAGTTGCATCTATTCTCTCCACTACTTCTTCTTGTCTCTTCCACTTTCCAACAAACCCTAAGTTTTCTCTTAAAAAGGGTGAAACTATTGTTCTGAACCCACAACAAAAACCTCTCATTTCAGAATTCTCCCATTTCTCATTACCCACCAAAATCTCTACCCATGGCTTCATCTTCTCACAGACCCACCAAAAAGAGGTCAAGAGGGTCAACATCTGCCTCAATACCCATTACCCCAGAATCTCTTGTTCATCCATCTCTTCGAGAGAACTTCAACAAGGATATTGGTAGAAGAAAGGTTGTACGACAATATGCATTCTACGAACTTGTCGCCGAACGCATGCATCTTGGAGAAATCATGACCTATCTCACATATCACGGCATTGAGAGATTTCTTGAATGCAATGCCAAGTATAGTGAAGACCTGGTACGTATTTTCTATACTGGTCTCAATGATAAATTTCATGGTGAAAATTTCCACTCCGTTATCGGACCCACTCAGGTATCTCTAAATTCTGAAATTTGGACCAAATATTTTGATATGATTGTGGAGGAAAATGAACCTCCTCTGGCTGAAGTAACTGATTCACGCACAATTGAAGGTTATGAGTTCAAAACTGCACTGAATGGTATGCTTAAGCGACCCTATCCTGACCACATTGTGAACAGTGCTGCTTTTCCACGATCTGTCACTTCCGGAAAACTCAAAACTTCAGCAAGAATTCTTCAGTGGATTGTGGCGCGCATTCTGCGGCCCAAACAGGGTGGATTATCAAGAGTGGAACAGGCTGAAGTTCATCTCATACATATCCTGGGTCACGACATCAAAATCAACTGGCCGTATTACATTGCGAGTCGTATGTATGAATTGCGTGACTCCAAATGAAGTACGGCACTTGCCTATGGATCCTTCATCCAAAAGGTCCTCAATTCTGCAAATGTGAACTACCCCTCCTTTGCATACACTTCCATTTCTGCTGACAAAGAATTCAGTCCAAAAGTTTTCTCAATGATGGGATACGTCTGGATTCGTAAATACCAGAAGTACAAATTCTATCGCCGTGCAAATATGCCTCAGTCCGAATCATCAAGTGAAGAGAGTGCAGATGAGTCCGAAGGTGAAGAGAATGAAGAAAGTGCATATGGTTCAGATGAAAATGAAGAAGAACAAGAACAGGATACACAGGCTGCTGACACAATGCAACCAGACCAAGCTGATCATACAGAGCGTCAAACATATGAGCCTCCAGACAACTATCAAGAGCCGCCACCAAATTTCAACCTCAACTACCAAGAGCCGCCACCAAACTCCAACCTCAATAATGATTGGACTGCTTACACGGGTCAACAAGAAACTGACAGTGAGGAAAACAACCAAGGCTAGGGTGAATGGCAATACACTGGGTGGACCACACTTGGGAGATTTTATCAGCCCTATCAACACAGCTCTGAGGCACCTCCTTCTCCTCAACAGCCATCCAACAACTCCGACATTCTGGAAATGATGCAGTCCATGCAATTAGACCAACGTAATTTCATGACCACTATGCAGGAACAACAGTAGAATTTTATGAGAAGTCAGGATGAACGGATGGAACAAGTTCGCTCTGAGCTGCAAACTCAAAATGAACGGATCAGTGGAATCTCCACACAGCTGGATGCTCGCTTTGAGATTCTCGTTCACTCCCATCAAGCTGAAGAACGGGCAATCACTGAGAGTCTCGACTTCCTGAACAACATCACTGAAGAGTTCACTGATTTGGCTCATCCTCAACGTCATCCCTATTTCTATGAGAGGCGTGGTCGTGGTCGTGGACGTGGACGGGGTTATTAGCTTGTGTTCGCCTTATTATGGCTTATTTTGCTGTTTTGAGTGCATGCATCATAGTCTCTTTCGTTGTTTTTGGTTGCAAACTTTGTTATGGTGTTTTGTTTAAATTCCTAATTTCTGTCAAGACTTTATGTGCTGCTACTTTATGTTTCTTAATATATTATGTATTAATATGGGTGTATGCTTAATTATTATCTGTTGGCTATATTGTATGGCTTTTTCCTTGATTTTATGTTAGTTATATTGTTAATCCGTCAAGACTTTATAGCTCTCGATTTCTTTTTGATGTTGTCAAAGGGGGAGGAAAGCGTCAACCACCACAAATGCTTTGACTGAAAAAGAAAGGGGGAGAGCGTACAACTATGATTAAAGACATCGCATGTTGTGTGCAACAGGTTGTCATCATCAAAAAGGGGGAGAATGTGAGGGCAAGTTGTCTCACAATACATGCCTCTGAGTTTTCGATGATGACAAAACAAATTAGAAGCATCATGCAATACCTCATCATGCTATATCTCTTTTTTCATTGCTATACCTCTTTTTCATTGTTAAATCATTATACCTTAATATGTGTCATAATTGAATGTGGAAGGATGCACAAAATGGAAAAAGCTGTTAATTTTGCAGGTTTCCAAGCAGTGAGTCGACCATACAGTCGGCGCATGAAGCCTGGCATTTCGCACGGCTCAGCGCATGGAAGCTATGCGTCGACCGTACAGTCGGCGCATGGGTGTTTTGATTTTCCACGGATCAGCGCATGAAGACATGCGTCGACCGTGCCACTCAGCGCATGGAGCTGAGGATTTCCCACGGGTCAGCGCACGCCGACCCTATGGTCGACCGTTCGCGCGCTGTTCTATTTTTCTTGCTGTGTTTAAAATTTTGTTTTGTTGACTGTTTTGATTATTACTATAAATAGAGTTTTGCTAATTTTTTTTAAGACTAACAATTGAAATCTTGAGTAAATTGTCAGGGCAAGAAACGTGAAATAGGTGCAACAAATTTCTTCATCTTCATCCCTCACACAACACACAAATCCACAAAGATACACAATCATTTTTGCTGTGATTAGTGTCTTGTTCAAAGGGTGATAAGGTTCAAACGCGTTGATTGAAGATCCGGTTCGAGTGGAAATTGGGGCAGGTGTTTCTTGCAGAAAACCTTGAGGGTTTTACCCATCAAGACTAGAAGGTTTTGAGGGTTTTTGTCACGGAATAGTTCGTTCAACATTCAAGCAGGTGCGAAGGTAATTGATCAACGGAAGGTTCATCAATTTAGTAGCGAGGGCGTTGAAGTGTTGAAGACTTTCCGGGTTTGATTTGTTGGTGTCTAAGATCAGCCGAGCCGAAGGTTTGAACAACGGAAAGTTTTTCATTAAGGTGGCTGGAACCGGAGGTCATTCACAACAAATTGAAGGGCTTGATTCATCTTGAATCAAGGTGCAAGAAGAGATAGCAAGCATCAACAACATTTGAGATTGTTTGTATCATTGTCTATCAACTCTTGTGTAAACTGTTCATTCCAACAGGTGATATATATTCAATATATCTCAATTCTAATTTTAGAATTGAGGGCAGACGTACCCCGAAGCGAGGACGACAGGGGAACTGCCTCATCAAATCGTGTGTTCTTTAGTTTCTCTCATTTTCAATTCAGCTTATAAAATAAGTGATTCTAGCTTAAGTGATTATTGTCAAACTGTGATACAAATTGAGTAAGGTGTTGAAACTCTGTTTTAACTACTAAGTACAATAAGAATATTGTACTAAGGCATTTCCAATCTCTTACTCAACATAAATATCCTTTGTGATATTTGTGCACACAAACTGTTCGACAAAAGTCCTGAACTAAAATTGTCTTATTTTACTTCTAGTTTTTGTGTGCCTTGTTTTTTCATTGGAACTAGGCAACCTTGCAAATTGAAGTATACAATTGATAAGCATAGTTTGTGTTGTGATTTTATTTTTCCGAATTGTCATAAATCCATAGGCTTACATATATCCGGTTTTCCAATAACCGTTCGTTTTTAGACTATAATTTTCCTCGGCCGCTTCCGCACTTAAAACTTTTTTAAAACCAATTTCAAATTGCTAGCGCCGACTCAAATTTTAATTGGGGATCTATTCAACCCCCCCTTCTAGATCCGTGCCATAGTCTAACAGAACATACATGACATTATGTCAACCACATGCAGCAGCAACACCATTGAGTTTAACTATAGATTCACATTTCACAATATAGCCATAACATACAACACATATGAGATTTCTGCACCCAATATTGAATTATTATTCAACTATAGGAGCTTTATAATAGCAAAGATTCAATGCATGATCTAATAGATCACAATTATACGACTGATGGGGATTTGAATTTGATTGTTCATTCATGTTAAAAAAATCCCTCTGAATAGACTTCATAACATAGTGTTTATTTGCATCAAAAGGATCTTGAATGTAGAAGCATTGGTGGACTTGAGAAGCCAAGACAAAAGGATCATCCACATAACACCTCTTGTTGAAGTAAACACAAGTCATCCCATATTTTTCCTCTTCAACTTCAAACCAATCACATCTAAATAACACAAACTTCAACTTACCATAGTAGTCTACCTCAATTATTTCTGTAATTATTCCATAGTATGTTATTGATTGTGTTATTGGATTTTCATCTTTGGTACTTGAATAACTTTCATTTATTGCCGCTAGTGTCAATAAAACCTAAGCCTTGACTCTTTGGTTTTCTCCACCCCTTGACTTTTTGGTTTGCTCCACCCCTTTTGTATGAAACTTATATCCATTAATTACATAGCCAGAAAAACTTCATGCAATTTTATTTGGTCCTCTGGATAGCGTCCTAAGGTTTCCTGATACATCACTTAACAATGCACGCTTCTTAAACCATTCAACAAAATCTAAGCCTTGACTCTTTGGTTTGCTCCACCCCTTTCTCTTGTTGGAATTTGAATTTTCATGCTCACTACAATTAAAATTATACTATTAAAGTTATTGTAAAACAAATCTTTTACAAAATTGGAACCTACAAGTATATTCATTTACCTTATAAATTTTTGGACATCTTCATGATTGAATAAGATGTAACGATGGGATAAACTCCTTGACTTGCAATCCAACGAAATTGCTTCACCCTTTCTCTTTCCTCCAATAGGATGACCAACGTTAAGACAAGAGCTTGGACTTTCATGTTCATGAGGATCAAATCTATCGCTATTTCTTGTCATTCTAGCGAATCTTGTTTCAACACCACTATGCAAATACCGAGAGCAAAATGTCAAGTATTCTTCAACCAAATAACCCTCAGCAATAGAACCCTCAGGACGACTTTTATTACGAACATAACTCTTCAATTTTCCTAGATATCTTTCTGGAAAGTACATCCACCGAAATTGAACAGGTCCTCCCATTCTTACCTCATTCACTAGATGTATTGGCAAATGAACCATTATATCAAAGAAACTTGGGGGGAAAATTGTCTCGAGTTGGCAAAGTGTTTCTGCAATCTCAGATTGTAAGATATCCAAATCTGCCACCTCAATAACCTTCTGACACAAACAACGAAAAAATGAACAAAGACGGATTAATGGATGTGCAACCTGTTTTGGTATTGTACATCTCACATCCACTTGAAGCAAGTAATGCAACATGAAATGTGCATCGTGGCTCTTGTATCCGCTAACTTTTTTTTCTACAAGTTGAACACATCTTGAAATGTTTGAAGCACAACCATCAGGTATTTTTTCATTTTTCAATACAAAGCAAAAAGTAGTTTTCTCCTTTTTAGTCATGGAAAAACATGTTTTTGCAAACACTGAATTTTTTCCTTGATCTACCTCATTTGGGTGAAGTTTATGTCTAATATCTGTTACGGTGAGAATCGTGATACCAAGCTATTGATTAACTTGAATCTTTATTCTTAAATTCACAACCTGACTTTAATTTATCCAAAGGAAAGGTCTAAAGAAAGAAAGGACCTTTTGCGCGATGTAACAACAACGCTAAGAGATTCGGGGATTGGGGGTTGGTTATGCCTAGGGTAGGTATCTCACATCCTAAACATCTGTAGTATCCTACAGGAACCTTTTGTTTGTTTGTATGCTAAGTTTGCTAAATGTTTGATATGGGTTGGGATTGGGTAAAAGGTGTAGGTTAATACCTAAAGATAGTCTCTAAGGTTGCTCGTCAAGATATCGCATCTTGTGCCTACGTATTCTTACTAGGATAGAATCAGAGAAATCGTAGTTCATCTCACTAGGGATGAAGAACACTTGATTATGATCAAGGTTCAAAGGGGAACAAACATAACAATGCTTGTGTAGAGTTTATCCAAACTCTCTAGATCTACATTGTACACTCAAGAAAGGGGAGTAAGTAATCATTTCCATGATCCTTACATAGAGTTAACTAAACTCTACCTAATTCTACGTTGTAAGACCAATTGGTTCTATCCAGACCAAAAGGAAGGAAGAAGGGGGAAGGTTGCTCGTCAAGATATCGCATCTTGTGCCTACGTATTCTCATTGTCCAATGAGAAATCAGAGCGGTCGTAGTTCGGGCGCGAACTACAGAATAAGGATCAATTGGTTCTTTCCAGACCAAAAGAGGGAGAAGGTTCTATCCAGACCTATGAGGTTATATCCTAATGGTTCTATCCAGACCAAAGGGGGGAAGGTTCTATCCAGACCTATAAGTTTAAATCCTATTGGTTCTATCCATACCAAAAGGGGAGAAAGGTTCTATCCAGACCTATGAGTTTAACTCCTATTGGTTCTATCCAGACCAAAAGGGGAGAAAGGTTGTATCTAGACCTATAAGTTTATTGAGCTATCTATGAGCCAAGGGTCAATAGAGAGACTTTCCTTTGGAAGGGAAAAGGTGAGGCAACTTGGATGAGAACTAAAGAGTTTCATCACTTGGGGAAAGTAAACTTAACAAAGCATAAGCATTCACACATGATGAATATAAGGGATATGGTTACAACCAAGAATAAGCAAGAATATTACAATAAGCAAGTATTTGAATGAGGATGAATGGGTACAACCAAAGCAAGCAATTAAAATATTACAATATCAATGATTTCAATCAAGGTAAATGGTCACGACCAAAGCAAACATCAAGATATTATAATATCCAGAAGGGGAAAGTTCTTACAAGACTTAGTGAAAGGTAAAAACCAAAGCATGTCTTGACAAAGATAAGGGGTACATCTTAATAAAGATGGAAGGGGGTCTTAACAAAGATGAGATTTCATAGGGCTTACAAGATGACATGTATACTTACAGGCATCATGCCTAAACAAATAATGTCACAGCAAATGGTACACAAAAAGTTCACAAACTTCAATGGGAAAACTCATAAGTTTTAAGAGAAGATCAAACATTAATGCTCACAAGCAAAAGAGTTTAAGTCAAACTCCAGTACACAAGGATTCCAACAAGCCAAGGTTCATAGCTTTAAAATAAAACTCAAAAAGAGAATGAAATTAAAGTTGGCAAAGAGAGATGACAAGCAAGAAGGTGAAAACCCTAAACAATGCAAGGCTTTTTCATGGCATAAAGTATTTTTAAAATGCAAGTTCTTGAGTTCTTTGATTACCACATAAAAATAGGCAAAATTAAAAGACACTTTCAAAAAGAATCACTTGAAAATGATAAGAAATGACAAAGTTATACTATTTTGAAATTTCAAAGAAAAAACAAACATTTTAGTGATAAAAAATAAGGATGTGCGCTTGGTGGGTGTTGAACCCACCACCTTTGGGTTACCAATTCAAAATATGGCCAACTCAACTAGAGGCACGCATGTGTTAGATCAAGGAAAAAGATATAGAAAATGTGAAAACATGGAAATAATGAAAAAACAACCAAAAGGGTTGATCTCCACACGGATCGAACCCAGGTCATAGCAATGGCAAGGTAATATGAGAAACAAGGCATAACCACTGGGGTGGCGATACATCCGTGTATTACGCCACCCCTAATAATACATAAACCTCAAAGGCCTAATATTTTGGGCAAAAATCAAAGAGGAAAACAAGCAAGACAAGTCCAAACTGATTGATCTCAAACTTGACCAAATCTCAACAAATTTTAACAAGGATCACAATGGTGCTAACAGTTTTTCAAAATAATGAACACAAAGTGAAATTCGATTGCAAATGCAGGCTAAGGGTTTAAAATGATTTTTCAAAGTCACAACTCAAATCAAGACATGTTCAAGCCAATTAAAAGTTTGTACATACTTCAAATATATGGTTTATGAAACTCAAACTTAAAGAGGACTCAAAACCAAATCAAATCAGAGAATGGCACATGAACTGCAGCTGACAAGCATAAGCTAACAAACTTAGCTTCCAAGAACAGTTGTAGAGGGATTCAAAATATCATGACCTCACAAGGATGAATTCTTGACAGTGAGATTAAACCAAGACTTAAACATCATTAAACAATCAAAATGCCTTGTTTACTAATAGCAAAAGGAGCAAAACTGTCATGATTAGAAAGTTGGCTTATGGCAACATTTGTTCATAGACAGTTTTTAAAGTACTACTATGAAATTCAATATGGTTATGCTAGCCTCATTCATCAATTATGTACCTTAATCAGAGAATCTAATGATGCTATCCCACTAACCTACACACTAATGTTCAACAGCACCAAAAGGCCCTCACCAAATACAACCAAACTTCTCTAAACAACCAAACCAAGAAAACCTGCTCTTAACAATCCAACAGTCCATACAAGACCTCATTAACACAAATCTGGCTTCATCCTCCCAAACTGCTTAATGAAAGCACAACCTGACAACATCTAAATAAAAAAAGACAAACTTAGTCTAAAAACAGTCATGGATATGAACTACATTGTTTGAATCCCAACTCCAACCATCAAATTAAACCTAAAGTCTAAAGTCACAACCCTAAACTTAAGCTAAACACAAACAGGAGCCTTGACATTACAATGCCTAGGAAGCTAATGCAAAGTGACAACCACTCTAAGTATCTCACCATGGATTGATAAATCCATCTTCACATATATGCTAACAGCCACCCTAGTGCAAGATCCCAATGGCAGTCATATGCACACTTATTAAAATGCTAGATTAAATCAAGTATGCACTAAGTAACATAAACCACAAGCATGACTAGGAATTGAACCAACCAAATCTAGGCCTAAACAGAATTATGAGTTTGACATTACAATGTCAAGTCTAATGGGAATGAAGAGTTAGAAACTCATGCATTACAGTCCTAACACCAACTCCAACAGTAGACATGAACAACAGACTCACTATGAAAACAAAGCTTGAAAATTCAACCTGTCATGAATTTCAACAGAAACATGGTAACAACCTCATGAATTTAGCATGAACCAATACTAACTCAGTTAACAGTCACAACTCAATTGATCAAACATGGAAACTGACTTAGAAATGAACAACACTACAAATCTTGACATTACCATGTCAAGTCAAGAATGATTGTATTCTCAAACAAGTATACTTAAAGCAAACCACCATGAGTTGATAGTTTTAGACTTTAAAAACAAACCTTGATAAGACAAATATGAATCTTACCATGACAATGTTTAGATCAATTAACCATCAATCCACAACTCTATCCATACAGACAAACTTGTAAGCCTTGTGGCAGCATAAATGTAACATTCTTGGCATGACAATACCAAACAGTCTAAACAACAACCCCTCTAATGCTCTAATGACAGTAACAAATCACATAGATCTTTTCAAGCATAAGGTTTAAAATTCACAAATGAAAGTGACAACTTGATCATTACAATGCCAAACACCAAAGCCTTATAACAGTTATACCTTCCAAATGCCAACTACTAACATAACAATGTTCAAAGAGAAAATCAGAGCGTCTAACCTAGATCTCTTCATGTTGACAGATTTTAAATTCCAAAACAGTTTTGGTGTTAATAAATATAAAATCCACATAACAATGCTAAGCCTAAACTGACCGTGTATTATAACAACATACTTTCACAAAAGTAACAACATACCCCTTATCTTAATGACAGCCTAACATCAAATGCACATGGTATTGGCCAAGTCAAACCTCACACAAACTTTGACAGCAAAATAAGGTATTGGTCATCAACATCACATGAGTGATCCCAATAACCTTTACCAAGTCCAACAGAACTACATAACTTACAAGCATACTCAAAACATGTTAAAGACCAAGTTCAAGCACAAAAATGATTCAAAAGTGTACTAGCATTGAAAATGCCCTATGAGTTGAAAAATGCACATGAGTTTGAAAAGGGCCAAAACAGAAATGTAGCAGAACCCAAAACCAAACCAGTTTCAAATGATATCAACACCACATGAACCACACATATAAGGGCCTTTAAATCAAAATGCTTACAAACAGATTCGTGATTCAAAAATGTTGTTGCAACAGAAACAAACCAACAATATTCACAAACTGAACCAAATCCCAAACAGCATCAAACTTTCAAAGCAAGTGCAAGCAAACCTCATATGTTCATACATGACATAAGGCAATGTTTAGGAGAGTCTCTAAGAACAAGCACATAGCATCACAAAAATGTATGATAACAAGGAGGATATTGAACATATGGATGAGTAACAAAACCAAACCTCGCAGATTCACACATGGACTGTTTTTGCCTTTAATCTTAAACCAACTAAATGCACATTAAGCATACTCATGATAATTTAAGATGAGGATAGTGACTAACAACCTCTTGTAGACCTCCAAGAAAGCTAATATAGAAGGGAAAACCTTGAAGCTTCTAAATAAGATCCAATCCAATGCCTTGGTGAAAATGCAGCCTTTCTTGCACTTGAAGTAAACAAGTGAATCTTGGACCAGAACTCAAACCAAGTGATGATGATGGTATTTTAGGTTATGGACAGTTGGTACATCATAAACCTAAGGTGTTTGGAGGTTTACAATGATCAAAACAGGCCTGAGCAGTGATTTGGCAGATTTTGTATATGAAGTCAAACTTTGCTTGGTTGAAAGTTGACTTTTGGGAAAATTAGGGTTTTGACTGGTTTAAGAGTTTAAACACCTCCCACACATCATTTTTGGATTTTTTGGATGGTTTGTGATGAGTTTGAGTGGATGAAAATGGTTATGGAATGTGTTTTGCTCAAGGCAGATTTTTGGGAAGTTTTTTGAATGGTTTTCTTCACTTGCAAGAAAATGCAAGGTAAAATGAGAGCAATGGTTTTCTATTAGGTTTTAGAGTACTCTGGTGTGTGTTTTAACATAGAGGAAACCTCTATTATAGGCAAGGTGGAAGGTGAGGACAGATTTGTTTAAGTGGTTTTCAAATGTTGGTTTTGTTGAAAAACTAAGCAAATCTATGTGTGCTTGCTTTCTGGTGATGGTGCATGCTTTCAAGGGCCATAAACCTCTAAAACCAGATAATCTTGAACTATATGAGATGACTATAGAGATAGCAAGGACAGATTTGCCATGCTGCAACCCCAAACCATCTCTCTCCTATTGTACCTTTGTACTTTTTTCTTATTAAACAAATGGTTTTTCATAAGGCTTGGGAATATGCTTGGATTCTCTTCTGAATTAGTTCATTATGCACTCTGAAACATCATATCAGATCTCAATCCATGGTTAGAGATGAAGTTCATAGTTGGAAATCAAGTTCATGTTGGGTTTTGGCAAGTTGACAAACTAGTGCATAGACCCAACTTTATCACTTCATAACTCTCAGCTCACAAAGGCTATGGAAGAGTTCTATAACTTTTTGGAAAGCCCTCATGAAGCTCTACAACTTCCATGTTTTCATGATCTTCAGATTCTAAATCGAACTAGGTCAAAAATCCTCTCAAAGTTGCTAAAAACATGCCTAAAAAGGCCAATAACTTAGAATTTTTCTAAGTTATTTTTCCCTCTTGTAATGATCTTGGCCATAACTCCAAATTGTTGCACCCTAAAATTTTCCCAACCTTATTCACTTGGTTTATGTTTCAATGTCATTAGCATTTGCATATAGAGTCATGTACATAGGTTACTCATCGGCATAGCATAAGCATAGCAAGTCATACAACAGGGGGACCAATCATTATTCTCATCTCTAGAGGCCTATCAAGAGGTTATTATCCTGATTCAATCTCATTCAAGTCATCAGAAAAGAATTTGAAAGCTATCAAGTCAATGGGTCAAGCAGTTAATCTATCTCCTGGCTGAGGGTATCTGGGGATCATCAAGGAAAGTATGAGCTGTGAATTGAAGGCACGGGGAGTATCTAGACATCTTGGAGGACTTAGAAAGTCATTTGGAGAAGGAGACAAGTCATTGGTGTGATCACAAGTATTGCAGTTGAAGACAGTCAACTAGGGTTTCATCTGGGTCAACCCTGGGTCAACTCTAGGTCAATTGACTGATTGAAAGGCATTAAGGGCTATTGGAGAGATGTGGGGTTCATCATTTGACATGGAGAGTAAGGATATGTTGTTGTGCTAAGAAGAATTCAAGAGAAATCAAGGAGAAGAGGAGTTTCTAAATTAGGGTTTCTAGGTAAAATTCCCTAGTTTAGGTCAAACTTCCAAGCAAAATAAGTCACAATGCAAGCTTCAAATGGATCCTTGGCCAACATGAAACTTGTAGAGGATCTCAAGACCTTTAATTTGAGTGGTGGAAGACATCAAGGAGATTTCTAGAACTCAAGTTATAGCTCTTGCAAGTTAGGGGTCACCAGATGGCACTGAAATTTGTCTGTGCAAGTTGACTGTCTTCTGACAAACTTTTGGCCCTCAAGGATAATTCAAATGGACTTTGAACAAGCAAGAGAGTTGTTCCTCATTGTCTCCCCTTTCCAAAAAGGTATGGTATGCCTTCATATGATTTAGGGAACTCTACTTATGGCTTGTGCAAGACAGGGGTATTTTGGTAATTTGGTGATTACAGGTCATTCATAGCATATGCTTAAAACTCATACAAGGAAGCTTCAAATGGAAAACTTCCCAACATCAAAGTTGCTCAAAATGGGATTTTAAGGCTAGATAAGATGTTGTGAGAGTTTGAAAATGCATGGAGCATGGATATTTTAAAATGGTCAAAATGACTTAAAAAGGCATATAACTTGAAAAAGTTGAAATTGGATTTTGGTTTGAGAGATCTACAAATCCAAAATGGGGCATATGATAGATGATTTTGATTGGAAACATCATTTTGAGAATAATGGTTTAGCCACATTTTTGAGTTTAGGCTTAAAAATTGGAGTTTCTTTGTAAATTTGTTATTTGCACTTTAAGGCATCAAAAGGAAAGATGAGAAAATGCTACATAAAGGTTTGTAAGACCTTATTTTCATGTCATAATACCATATGAGGAGAATTTAAGTAAGATTGCATGGTTTATCATGAGATGGCATGAGATTCACTCAAGATGACAAATTCAAAATCTCATTACGTGATACATTCTAGAAACTTCATGGAAGGTTCTACAAACTTCCACACATTTCTATTCTCACCTATATAAGCCCTAGAGTGACTCCATGCATTGGTTGGTGATTCTAAAAGCTTGCATGCTACACTTTGATTCCTTCACTCCAAAATTGCATTTTCATTCCAAACTCCATTAAAACACCATCAATCACTACAATTATGATCATCATCATCATCTATAATCAACATTGAGCATTTGGCAAAGGAAAGGCTCAAGAATTCGTGGCTGGATTATGAGATCTCCAACTTCACTCCAACTTGCATGAAGAGTTGAATAGGTTGATTCAAGAAGATAGAACAAGAACTACTGCAACCAGAGGCTTCAACATTCATCAAAGACCATACAAAGCAATTGGCAAGGTCTGAATTGGAGGAGAACCATCATCACCATCATCACTTGCAAGGTATGCATTTTCTCATGAAACTCTCTATTTATCCATAGTTCAAGCATGTTGTTAGGAGAAATCTAATAGAGACCAATTAGGGATGTTGTATGATGAGTTTAAGGGCTGTTTGTGAGGTTTGCTTCCATGGTGTCAATTCTTTAATGATCAAGAACTCACGATTTAGTGTACTATAATCTTAGGTATTAGGCTTAGGATAATCCCCATAAGATGTAGTACATGATAGGTTAATATGAGCCCATTTGATTACCATGCAAACTAAGGTGCGAAAATGGTGACCACCCCTTGTAGCCTTCGTATTTCTTTCTTGAGGGAGAGTTAGAGAATTCTAGTACCATGGCTGTGTAGAGGGAGATGAGTAGATGAGTTTTCATCTTTGGATCGTGAAAAATGGTGGAGAAATGAGAGAGTTAGAGAGGGTGGAAGTTGCTTGCATGAGTTCTGGTTTTTAGAAACCCTAAGTGTCCAAGGTAGAAGAGATAATCTCTACCATTGATTCATGTTGGGATATTTGACTTTGTCCCTCAATCCAGCGGCCTAGATTTTATTAAACTTCAAAAATTCATAACTAAATGGAAAATGCATATTTTTAACTCATTCTTTTTTTAATATTTTCCTTAACATGTCTAGAAAATTAAAAAAATATAAAAATTGCATTTTATATTTTTTTCGCATTTTTTCCATATTTTACAAATAAATGCATATTTTGAAGGTTTTATTTCATACATGATCTTGTAGATTTTTGTTCTTACACTTAGAAATAGATTTTTTTCCCATTCTTTTTTGTGGTGATTAATATTGAATTGTAGTATTCCCAGAATTTATTACTAGATTTGTTAGAATAAAATTTGGTTAGTTTAGATAATTGAACTTAGGATAGTTTAATTAGGGTTAAGTAGTATACTTGAACTTCAACATTTCATTTTTGAAAATTCATAACAAATTAGAAATTGCATATTTTTAATTCATTCTTTTTGCATTATTTTCTTTAAAGAGTCTAGAAAATTATAAAAAATAAAAATTGCATTTTATTTTTTATTTGATATTTTTCCCATATTTTCCAAATAAATAGCATTTTAAAAAAGTTTCATTTCATGCATGATTTTGTTAATTTTTGTTCTACTAGATGCTTTAATATTTTTTGTCCATTCTTTTTAGGTTGTTTAGTTTAGACATTAAACTTGTAGAAACAATTTAGTTCCCATTTTTAGGAATTAATTTTAGGTGATTAATGTAGTCTTGGACAACATGAACCAGTTAGGGTTTTTTTAGGTGATGACTTAGGAAGTTTGATTCTTTCCCTTAGGACTTAGGATTTAACTAGATTAGTTATGGGACTATATGGGTTATGGGTAGCTATTAGATCCCTTAGAGAAAAGTTAGGATTCCCCTACTGCTATTAATACTGTCTGTATATCTGTTTGTCTGGTGTGGTGTGCCCTCTGGGGATTATTGTTTGATTGTTTGGGTATTGGGATTGTTTGGGGCCCTGGAGAGTTGAAGACTTGAGGAGATGAAGGCCATCGGAGATTCAGAGATTGAAGATCAACTTCCAAAGTTGGAGAGGAGGTTCTTGCTAGCAGATGCTGAGGAGACTAGGGTTTAGGAGCTAGGCAGAGCTCTAGGTTAGAAAGTTTGTTTCTCAAACATGGATTGCCTTGTCTGCATTCATTCTTCTCTGTGATTCAGAGTCTCTCTAAGATACTCACCCCCTTCCTTTGGAAGGCTTGGTGATAGTGTCTAAGAGATAGAACTCTTGAGAGAAAATGTCTTTTGTGTTAGAAGCAGTCTGTTCACCACCCTTGGTAGTCAACTGATTGCTTAACACCCAACTCACTCTTGTGACTGGTCCCTCATCCTGGAGGTTTGAGCTTGAAGAAAAGCCATTGCAGATGGAAGATAGATGATCAAAGCCCTTGCCTAAAGGCCATGAAGATGGAGATTGATGCTTGTTGAAGCCTGTAGCTGAGTGGAGATTACTTGAAGCCAGATGTTGATTCAGAGCTGCTGATGCTGTTTCTTTTGCTGTTTTATTTCATTGCTGATGTATTGATTGGTTTTCTGGACTGTATTGTTTGCTGTTTACCCTGCTGGGTTGAAAGTGAAGCCTGTTCACTTTTGCCTATTGTTTTCTAGGTTCGAGGTTGAGTGGGACTCCCTTGCCTCGCTTGTGCTGTTGCATCCATGCATTTTACTGCTTTACTGTATATATCTGATATTGTTTCTGTTTCTGCCTATCCCGTAGGATCTCTGTTTCTCTCTGTGCAAGAGAGGAGCATGATAGACACTAGGTCTTAACCCATGCATGATAACATTAGGTTAGTTCGTTTCCCTTTGCAACCATAGGTTAGAGTTCTGTCTCTTTCTTTCTCAAAACAAACAGAAAAACACAATAAGATTTCAAACACAATAAAAGACACTTCTTTCGTAAAAGAAGGTGAACTCATCAAAGCGTCATTTTTGTCCGCCGGGACTGTTAATCAAGAAAACCTTTTTCAGAAGGAATAAAATCAATCAAGACAAGCCTGTGTCTTCCGTGGCCCGAACTACGTTTGCTCTGATCTTTCATGCTGTATGAAAGTACGTAGGCATAGGATGCGATATCCTAGCGAGCAACCTTCCCCTCCTTTCCCGTAGGTAGGCGAACTACGTTGACTCTGATTTCTCGTTCCAGACGGGAATACGTAGGCATAAAGTGCGCCACTTTGCCGAGTCATTTTATTTTCATTCTCTTTTCTTCTCAACCCTTGACCTATAGTTTAGATAGAATAACAATCCATACCCGAAAACAAGCGTGGATCCCGTCGAGTACGACGGACGTGAGGGGTGCTAATACCTTCCCCTTGTGTAACCGACTCCCGAACCCCGGTTTTGGTTGCGATGACCATACCTTTCCCGTGTTGTGCGAGGTTTACTCTGAGCGTTTCCTTTCCCTCCCGTGGGATAAATAACGCACGGTGGCGACTCTTCTGTTCATCCGGCGCCGATTTTCGCAGTAGCGACAGCTGGCGACTCTGCTGGGGATCCAACGTCCCCTGGCTGCTAAGGACTGCGATGGTTCTTATGCATTTGGGATCCAACGTCCCTTGAGAGAGTCAATCCTAACGCTTGTTTTCCCGTCGAGGATTTTGTATGGATTTATATTTCTAACCTTGTATTTTCAGCTTTATATATTGATTATTGTTGCTGTATCTGGGGTGTGACGGGTGTTCTGATATTGAGAGATAAGCCGGACCTGGGCTTGAGTGCACCTAGAATTAGAGTAGAAATTAGTGGGCGCCCGCTTGCTTTGCTTGCTTTGGTGTCCCATGAAATCTACACTCAGACGAGGTTCCTCTGGTTGGCCTCCTGCCCCTTCCTTTGGTTGGCGTGGGTTGCTGGTTAGTTGGATTGTCGACTCTGGGGACCGATCATTTGGAAGTTGGCTAAGTGAGGCCTCTTCAGGGATTGATGATGCCACTCCTTCTGGGAATCGTATCATCAACCTTGAAAGTCTGTGACGCCGACGACCGCATAGGATGCCGTACCATTGCCAGTTATAGGGCCACCCACCTGTGAGGGGATTTGGGGTTATGCAGGTAACCAAACCTTCAGACTACCGGTTGTTTCTTGATCAGGATCCTGGATATTTATGGAGGGTTCTAAGGTCTGTCAGAGGCCAGGTGGAGATGTGTTCTAAGGTCTGTCAGAGACCAGTTGGTGTGTTCCGAGGTCTGTCAGAGACTATTTGGAGATGTGTTCTGAGGTTTGTCAGAGACCAGTGGGGGATATGATCTGAGGTCTGCCAGAGACCATTCAGGTTATGATTATGGGGTCTATCAGAGACCAATATTGGAGCTTTGTTTGAGGTATATCTGAGACCAGGGCTTGAGGACTTCTGGATGGTCTATCTGAGACCTTTCTTGATTGGGTTCAGGCTATTCAGCTACAGCTTTGGTCCCTGTTGCATGTTACTTGCATTGCATTACCATTTGCATTTCACTAACGTGTGTCTGTGCTGCAGGTGCATTTGCATTTCCCTAGTTCTAGTGCCCAGACTTCTGAGTGTTTGATCATGACTAGCTTAAGGAGAACGGTTGCTTACAAATTGCCTACGCCTGATATTGTTCCTTTACTTGGGTTGATCTCTCTTGCTGATGAGGGTGTTCGTAGGAGTTTCCGGATGAGCTATGGTAGACTACTGAGATTGGTGTGCAAACCTACAGAGGTAGAGTTAGATGGGCTGTATGCTTTGATGCAATTCTACGACCCTGCTTTGAGGTGCTTTACGTTCTCTGACTTTATTATGGGACCAACCCTGGAGGAATACGCTGAGTATGTTGAGCTGCCCGTGCAGAACCAGGTTCCATTCATTCATTATGGCGCCAAACCCAAGCCTGAGGAATTGGCAAAAGCCTTGCATGTTGATGCTTCTGAACTTGTGACTACTATTTCCCGTGGAGTTCCAGGCTTCTCATTTCAGTTCTTAGTTGGTAAAGCCCAAGAGTACGCCAAGAGCGGGTGCTGGGTTGCTTTCAATGCTGTGTTGGCCTTGTGCATTTATGGCATAGTACTGTTCCCCAATATACCGGATTTTGTGGACTTTGATGCTTTCTACTTGTTTGCCGCTGGTAATCCTGTACCTACCTTACTCGGAGATCTCTACCACTCACTGCATTACAAGAATGAGAAGGGAAGAGGGAAGAATGTTCATCTATGTGTACCCTTGTTGAGTATGTGGTTTGAGAGTCACCTTCCTAAGAGAGGATCTGCTGCAGAGACTACAGTTCCAGTTGGTTGGCCAGAGCGTCTGATGAGGCTATCGTCGGAAGATATGGAGTGGTTTGATAGAGATCTGCTGGGATCCGAACTTATCTTCAGTTGTTCTGGTTACCCTAATGTGCCGCTGATAGGAAGAAAAGGGTGTATTAATTACAACCCTTCTCTATTCATTCGCCAGTTCGGATATGCACTGAAGAATCCACCTCAGGAGGAAGAAGTACAGGAATCTCTGTACTTCACCGGGGACGTGAAGGGGGAGTTATTAGCCAAGTTGCAACATGCCTGGACACGTATTAACCGCAAAGGGAAGCCGTTGTTAGGAAAGAATGACTGTCAGGCCTATGCACCTTACAGGGTTTGGATCCAGGAAAGAGCAAGTCAGTTATTAATGCCATTTCCAGATGTACCAATCCTTGTTCCTATTCCGGTAGCAGAGCCAACTACTGTTTCTAGGGAAGTCTACGAGCAAGTTGTGAAGGAAAAAGAAGCCTTGATGAAGATCAACGAAGGGTTAGAGCAAGAGCTAGCTCAAGTACGCAGTGAGAAAAACAAGGCCGTATATGCTTTCCAACAACAGATCGAGCTGTTAAACAGGTTAGGGGCTGAGTTGACCGAGGAAAAGAAAAAGCGCGAACGTCTGGGGCAAGAGTTCAGAAGCTCCCATGACATGCTGGAAGCCAAAAAGAAAACGCTTGACACGGCACATCGAGAAATCTCCTCTTGCAACAAGACTTGGAATGCTACACTCACCAACAATAAGATAAGGGAAGATAAGCTGAAGCAGCAAATCTCCGACCTCGAAGAGAAGTTGAAGTCTAGCATCAAGAAGTGCGAGGAAGAAGTGATGACCCGGTATAGTGTCCAGCATGCACTGAACAAGGCAATCAAATCCAGAGATGAAGCGGTGTCTCAGAAGCGAAAGCTAGAAGATTGCTTCGGAGAAGCAACGTGGGAAGAAACTGCTGAAGACGTGCGCCGTGTTCTTAAGAAGAGAAACCAACTTGTTGAAGGGCTGCTTGATCGACCAAGCCATCCGGAGACCAAGAAGTTGATAGAAGAGTACCAGACTTTTGGGAGGATCTGATCATTTCATATAATAACTTGTATGCTTTATTTGCATAGTGCTGACCATCACCAGGATTGTTGGTTGAGGTCATGCCTTCTTATTGTACTCTCAGCGATATTGTACCCTGGGCTTATTCATTCTCTCTGCAATATATGAGGCTTTCTATGATTCAGCTCCGATGTTCCTATTGTTAGCACTGTCACTGCACCGGCACCTTCGCACTAGAACTGGGGGAATGAACTTCCCTAAGGCACAGACACATTGCATTGCATTCATGTTCATATTGCATTACAGGTAATTATTAAATTGTATCTCATCTCCTGTATCCATCAGGTCTTCCAAGATTAGCGACCGAAGAATTCCCTGGCAGCAAGGAAGTCATGAGTCAGGATCCGACCGAGATGCAAGAAGTGCGCGACCACATAACACGGATCATACAGGTAATGGAGGCCCTGGCCGAGAGTCAGAAGCAGTTGCAGGATACGGTGCAGCCTCTGATGGCACGGGCTAATGATAGAGCTGCCGGCTTAGCTCAGCTAGAGAATCAAGGTTTTCTCCCAGGCCGCATACGCCAACCTGTGGGGGTAGCCATCAAACAGGCTCAAGCAGAATTAACGGATCTTCGAGGCCAGCTGGGGCAGTTCACGAAAGATATGCAAGAGTTGCGCTCGAATCAAGAGACGCTAGAAGAAGAGAACTGCCGACTGAAGGCACAGATAGGGTTGATGGCTGAAGTATTAAGGAACGTACTCAGGAGAGAAGGAGGGCAAATGTCGGAAGACGCGGCTGGCTTATCTGTTCCTCAGGGGTCTGAAGAACCATTACCCACGCAGGATAGGCCTAAGAGACCCTCGCCACGGTTCGAAGCTCAGAATTCTCCGTGTCAGCAGTCGCGATTGATTTTGCAGGATAACTCAAGAAGGTGTGGTAAGAGGATGAGGTCTTCTAACAGAGTATTTGATGAGATCCCTGTGGATTATGATCAGCTGGTGCAACTCTTGTTCCAACTTCAGCTGGTTGAGCCCCGCATTTTGGTTCCACTGACAGGGCAGCCGCCACCAGACTATGACCTGAACGTCCATTGTGCCTTCCACTCCGGAGCACCGGGGCATAATATTGCAAACTGCAAAGCTTTTAAGCATAAGATTCAAGATTTGCTGGATGAGAAAATAATTGAGTTTGTACCGGGGGGTATAAAGGTTGCAGGGACTGATATTCCCATTTCTCCGCCAGAGGTTGCAGACGAATCGAGGTATGTCCCAGAGCCACTGGAAGCTAAGTCCCCATGTCCACAACAGTTGCCGATGCCAGGGTTGAATTTAAGGATGATAACGCGTGAGCCTAAGGAATCGCCCGAGCAAAGCCAGCAGCATACAAGATGTCAGTATCCGGCTCAACAAAGAGTTCGGGGAAAGAAGCCGAGGAGGGTGTTTGAAAAGCCTCCCTCAACATACGCAGATTTGTTACAGACACTACTAAGACTGAACTTGGTGGAGAAAAGAACTCTGGCGCCAATAACCGGCACTCTGCCGGATGGCTATGATGCAAGCAGACACTGTGAATTCCACTCCGGGGCTCCCGGACATGATATTGAAGGTTGTCACGCGTTCAAGCATAGCGTCCAAGATTTAATCGACAGCAGGGTCATTAACTTCTCCGATAGGGTCCCCAAGGTGGTGCAAAGCCATAGACAAGCAAAAGCCGGGGTGATGAAAAGGTTTCCCAGGTTTGATCGGGCTGTTAAAAGAAGATCGAGACAGCAGTAGACTACCCCTGATGATAGCTTCTGAGGATGATTGACTCATCAATAAGTCAGAGTGCAGGAAGTCCAGTTCTGAGACGCCGACATTTTTCATGTTATCTTGTTCATATCCTCGCATTTGTAGTTTCTTTTCTGTGTAATTGCAAATTTCGCTCTTAACACTTGTTGTTTTTTCAATTGATATTGATAAACGAGATGAATATGCATGTTTTGAATTAATCCAGTCGTGTTCACTCTTTGTTGTTCTTTAATGCTTAATGCTTGTTTTAGCAGGAATCTGGGGAGGATGACGAAAACAGATGACGAATAATATTCCGATCGTATGCCTTTGGATAAAGAACCTGTTGATGAGATACAGGCATTGTTTCAATCCATAAACACCGGAGATATAAGGAAGATAATCCCTTGATAACCCCTTTGAGCCAGTAGTAGGAGTTTCTTTTGAAAAAAAAAAAAACCTAAATCTCAACCCGGGGCAGGGTAGGCGTCAGTTAGTTTGACCAAGCGTTCGAATTGTAGAAAGAGTGTCCGGTTGAGGATAAATCACACTTGTATAAGTCGTGCCTAAAGAACCGCAATGGTTAAACCTTGCCGACAAAGAGTGAAACAGTCATATTACTCCACAAGAAGTCAGACAAACCAGTGTCACACGACTTGTTCAAAAAAAAAAAAAAAAGAGAACGAAAAGTGAAAAGAATCAAGAGCCCGCTAAGTCAAAACTTGACAACAAATGACTTAGGCAAAAACAGGGGCATCCCGCTGGACTGGAAAATCAAAAGAATCTCAAAAGATACTCAGTCCAGGCAAAAGTTAGGGAACGAAAAAAAAAAAAAAAAACGAAAGACGAAAAGGATTGTCAAAGAAAAGAACAAACCCTCGAAAAGGACAAAAGTCGTGTGACTCTAGGTACCCAAAGACGAAAAGCAAATGACCGTCACTCAAAAAAGAAAAACGCGTGGTATCCTGAACCATCACTCCTATCATTCCACCTCTAATAGGTGAACGCTGAAGTCAGATTAGCTGAACATAGGATTGGAGAACATCACGAAGAAGGGGTGGGTCGAAATAAATTTTGAGCCTATATCTTTCCTTGTTAACCGTGAACCTGACCACGTTACAACCCGCAAAAGTCCTAATTGAAACAGGTTTTGTCCGAGGGCATACGTCAGTAAAGATCTCGTCGATTCTGACTCCTAAAAGGGTTCCTCTTACCAGCTTTCATATTGACATTTTGATAATTGATTCATTACATGTCACAAAATTTTTTTTAGTGAACAGACTTGGATTTTGAAACTGTCATATGCATTGCGTTTAGTATATCTTTTATGCAGAACAACTTGTGTTATTTGCGAGTAAGCGCATGCCGACAGGAAAGATTCCTACAGTGGAAGGTATGACCGGGATAAAATGCAGAAATGCCCAAATGTTTTGTGAACTGGGGCAAGCTATTCAGGTAGAGTCGGTCATCCTAGAAGCAGTAAATCCGGGGCAGTCAGGTCAAGATTTGGCAAATTTCGCACAGCTATGGGCAGTACTCCACGACACAGTCGATCAGAGACAAAAGATTGTTGCGAAACTGGGGCATGTCACCCTGGAAGCACGGAAGTTATGTTCTTGAAACACCCCTTCGAGGTCCGAAATGTAGAAGCCGTCCATGTCTGGTTGTCAAGATACAAGGACTGTAGGGTCCATTCCAAAATGGTTGCAGATTCAGGGGCAAGCTATACAAAATACAGACTGGGGGCACGTTAGTATCCCCGAAGCAGAGTTCTCTCTTTTCAGCAAGTGTTCTTTCCTCCCAGTGGAACTCGAAGATCAAGACTCTCCCCAGCAGAGTTGGTGGTGGGTCCTGTCATTTATTTTGTCAGGGATACTGTGTAATATCAGTTCACTCTCCAGCAGAAAGTCCGATCATACTGCGCACATCTGCTATTCCCCAGCAAAGTTATATTCCCCAGCAGGATGCTACTTCGACAAGGTGTTTGGTTTAAGTTCCTAATTTCCCAACTGAGTCGACTTCACTCTTACAGCATTAATTTTGCTGGAATAATTCTGTAGCACCTGGCTATCCCCAGCGGAGTCGGCATTATCCTTCCAGCATTTATTTTGCTGAAGCAGTTCCTGTATTTTAGCAGCAGGTGGGGAGAGCACTTGCTCAAATGAACTACCAAACACTCAAGATCTCGGCATGAGATATTCAATGATAATGTCAGTTTCGGCAGTATTCCCCACAGAGTTACCAGGATAAGTCTCTCTTTATTCCCAAGCAGAGTTATTTGTCATCAAAAGGTTTCATGAACCAGAATTTTAGAAGTGGCCTCCGGGCATCAGAACAGGCATCCGGTAGTTTGGTTTCCAGATATCCCCAGTAGAGTCCGCCTCAAAGTCGCTGTCACGTCAGTGCTAAGAAGTTTGTGGGTCGGGACCAATGAAGAAGTGAGTCCTGACGTGGACAAGTTGTATTTCCCCAGCGGGTCGAAGACGCCTGAGTCCTGACGTGGACAAATCAAGACGAAACATGGGTCCTGACGTGGAACGAAGTTGTTTCCTTACGTGGAAAGATTGAGTCCTTACGTGGACATATCAAGCCAGAGTCCTTACATGGACAGATTGATAACGTATTCATTACGTGGAAAAAGATCATTCCTTACGTGGAAAGATTGGAGTCCTTACGTGGACAGATTAAGATTGTGTTCCTAACGTGGAAAGATGGAGATTCCTTACGTGGAAAGATTAGAGTCCTTACGCGGACATATCAAGAGGAGATTCCTAACGTGGAAAGAAGGTAGACTCCTTACGTGGAAAGTTTAGTCCTGACGTGGACAGATTCAGATCAAGATCAGTCCTTACGTGGAAAGATTGGAGTCCTTACGTGGACAGATTAAGATGGTGTTCCTGACGTGGAAAGGTGGGTCCCAACGTGGACGATGTTCTCCTTACGTGGAAAGACAATGTTTCCTTACGTGGAAAGAAGATGGTTTCCTTACGTGGAAAGACGAATTTATTCCTTACGTGGAAAGAAGTTGGTATTCCTTACGTGGAAAGATTGAGTCCTTACGCGGACATATCGAGATGGATTCCTTACGGGGAGACAAGTGCATTCCTAACGTGGAAGAGTTTAGTCCTGACGCGGACAGATCCAGACGAAGTCTTATTCCTTACGTGGAAAAATGGTGATTCCTTACGTGGAAAAGAGATTGATTCCTTACGTGGAAAGTTTAGTCCTGACGCGGACAAATGGAAAAGAAGTTGATTCCTGACGTGGAAAGAGAAGGTGTTTCCTTACGTGGAAAAGTTTAGTCCTGACGTGGACAGATCAAGGTTTGATTCCTAACGTGGAAAGATCAGAGTCCTTACGTGGACATATCAAGAGCATTCCTTACGTGGAAGAAAAATGGTTTCCTTACGTGGAAAGACGAGTTTATTCCTTACGTGGAAAGATTGAGTCCTCACGCGGACATATCAAGATTGATTCCTGACGTGGAAAGAAAGAGATTATTCCTGACGTGGAAGAGTTTAGTCCTGACGCGGACAGATCAAAGAAGTTATTCCTAACGTGGAAGAAGAAGATAGATTCCTTACGTGGAGAGTTTAGTCCTGACGTGGACGGAAAGAAGAAGCATTCCTAACGTGGAAAGAAAGATTGATATAGTATTCCTCACGTGGAAAGATTGGGGTTCCTTACGTGGAAAATTTGTGATTCCTAACGTGGAAAAAGAAAGAGTCCTTACGTGGACAAAGCAAAAGAAGACGTATTCCTTACGTGGAAGAGTTTGACAAAGCAGAGAAAAGTCACCCCTGACGGGGAAAAGCGATATATTCCTTACGTGGAAAGGTGAGTCCTAACGTGGACAGTATTATTCCTAACGTGGAACGGTTATTCCTTACGTGAAAAGGTGAGTCCTAACGTGGACGGTGGTATTCCTAATGTGGAAGAGTTTATTCCTAACGTGGACGATTTATCTCTGACGAGAAGGCAGACGAGCCGTCCCCAGCAAAGTTGTTGAAGTTTTTTCCGAGTTGACAGCAGATAGAGTCCTGACGTGGACAAGCAAAGGACGAAGTTTCCGATGATTCAATCTTTTTCAGGATGATGAGAAGAATCCCCAGCACGGTCGCACGAGATCAGTGGGTTGCCGTAACAGTTAAATTCAGCTGATGAATGTCGTTCCCCAAGCAGTGGCGCAGTTTATTTCTGCGGTTGGCAAATTTCTGGGTTCCTAGTATTCAACCGTCTCGTACCGCGAATGTCTGAAGGCTCCGGGCTCTTCACCCAATCGGGTCCAAGCCGCTTGAATAGGGGCAAATGTTGCACCCTAAAATTTTCCCAACCTTATTCACTTGGTTTATGTTTCAATGTCATTAGCATTTGCATATAGAGTCATGTACATAGGTTACTCATCGGCATAGCATAAGCATAGCAAGTCATACAACAGGGGGACCAATCATTATTCTCATCTCTAGAGGCCTATCAAGAGGTTATTATCCTGATTCAATCTCATTCAAGTCATCAGAAAAGAATTTGAAAGCTATCAAGTCAATGGGTCAAGCAGTTAATCTATCTCCTGGCTGAGGGTATCTGGGGATCATCAAGGAAAGTATGAGCTGTGAATTGAAGGCACGGGGAGTATCTAGACATCTTGGAGGACTTAGAAAGTCATTTGGAGAAGGAGACAAGTCATTGGTGTGATCACAAGTATTGCAGTTGAAGACAGTCAACTAGGGTTTCATCTGGGTCAACCCTGGGTCAACTCTAGGTCAATTGACTGATTGAAAGGCATTAAGGGCTATTGGAGAGATGTGGGGTTCATCATTTGACATGGAGAGTAAGGATATGTTGTTGTGCTAAGAAGAATTCAAGAGAAATCAAGGAGAAGAGGAGTTTCTAAATTAGGGTTTCTAGGTAAAATTCCCTAGTTTAGGTCAAACTTCCAAGCAAAATAAGTCACAATGCAAGCTTCAAATGGATCCTTGGCCAACATGAAACTTGTAGAGGATCTCAAGACCTTTAATTTGAGTGGTGGAAGACATCAAGGAGATTTCTAGAACTCAAGTTATAGCTCTTGCAAGTTAGGGGTCACCAGATGGCACTGAAATTTGTCTGTGCAAGTTGACTGTCTTCTGACAAACTTTTGGCCCTCAAGGATAATTCAAATGGACTTTGAACAAGCAAGAGAGTTGTTCCTCATTGTCTCCCCTTTCCAAAAAGGTATGGTATGCCTTCATATGATTTAGGGAACTCTACTTATGGCTTGTGCAAGACAGGGGTATTTTGGTAATTTGGTGATTACAGGTCATTCATAGCATATGCTTAAAACTCATACAAGGAAGCTTCAAATGGAAAACTTCCCAACATCAAAGTTGCTCAAAATGGGATTTTAAGGCTAGATAAGATGTTGTGAGAGTTTGAAAATGCATGGAGCATGGATATTTTAAAATGGTCAAAATGACTTAAAAAGGCATATAACTTGAAAAAGTTGAAATTGGATTTTGGTTTGAGAGATCTACAAATCCAAAATGGGGCATATGATAGATGATTTTGATTGGAAACATCATTTTGAGAATAATGGTTTAGCCACATTTTTGAGTTTAGGCTTAAAAATTGGAGTTTCTTTGTAAATTTGTTATTTGCACTTTAAGGCATCAAAAGGAAAGATGAGAAAATGCTACATAAAGGTTTGTAAGACCTTATTTTCATGTCATAATACCATATGAGGAGAATTTAAGTAAGATTGCATGGTTTATCATGAGATGGCATGAGATTCACTCAAGATGACAAATTCAAAATCTCATTACGTGATACATTCTAGAAACTTCATGGAAGGTTCTACAAACTTCCACACATTTCTATTCTCACCTATATAAGCCCTAGAGTGACTCCATGCATTGGTTGGTGATTCTAAAAGCTTGCATGCTACACTTTGATTCCTTCACTCCAAAATTGCATTTTCATTCCAAACTCCATTAAAACACCATCAATCACTACAATTATGATCATCATCATCATCTATAATCAACATTGAGCATTTGGCAAAGGAAAGGCTCAAGAATTCGTGGCTGGATTATGAGATCTCCAACTTCACTCCAACTTGCATGAAGAGTTGAATAGGTTGATTCAAGAAGATAGAACAAGAACTACTGCAACCAGAGGCTTCAACATTCATCAAAGACCATACAAAGCAATTGGCAAGGTCTGAATTGGAGGAGAACCATCATCACCATCATCACTTGCAAGGTATGCATTTTCTCATGAAACTCTCTATTTATCCATAGTTCAAGCATGTTGTTAGGAGAAATCTAATAGAGACCAATTAGGGATGTTGTATGATGAGTTTAAGGGCTGTTTGTGAGGTTTGCTTCCATGGTGTCAATTCTTTAATGATCAAGAACTCACGATTTAGTGTACTATAATCTTAGGTATTAGGCTTAGGATAATCCCCATAAGATGTAGTACATGATAGGTTAATATGAGACCATTTGATTACCATGCAAACTAAGGTGCGAAAATGGTGACCACCCCTTGTAGCCTTCGTATTTCTTTCTTGAGGGAGAGTTAGAGAATTCTAGTACCATGGCTGTGTAGAGGGAGATGAGTAGATGAGTTTTCATCTTTGGATCGTGAAAAATGGTGGAGAAATGAGAGAGTTAGAGAGGGTGGAAGTTGCTTGCATGAGTTCTGGTTTTTAGAAACCCTAAGTGTCCAAGGTAGAAGAGATAATCTCTACCATTGATTCATGTTGGGATATTTGACTTTGTCCCTCAATCCAGCGGCCTAGATTTTATTAAACTTCAAAAATTCATAACTAAATGGAAAATGCATATTTTTAACTCATTCTTTTTTTAATATTTTCCTTAACATGTCTAGAAAATTAAAAAAATATAAAAATTGCATTTTATATTTTTTTCGCATTTTTTCCATATTTTACAAATAAATGCATATTTTGAAGGTTTTATTTCATACATGATCTTGTAGATTTTTGTTCTTACACTTAGAAATAGATTTTTTTCCCATTCTTTTTTGTGGTGATTAATATTGAATTGTAGTATTCCCAGAATTTATTACTAGATTTGTTAGAATAAAATTTGGTTAGTTTAGATAATTGAACTTAGGATAGTTTAATTAGGGTTAAGTAGTATACTTGAACTTCAACATTTCATTTTTGAAAATTCATAACAAATTAGAAATTGCATATTTTTAATTCATTCTTTTTGCATTATTTTCTTTAAAGAGTCTAGAAAATTATAAAAAATAAAAATTGCATTTTATTTTTTATTTGATATTTTTCCCATATTTTCCAAATAAATAGCATTTTAAAAAAGTTTCATTTCATGCATGATTTTGTTAATTTTTGTTCTACTAGATGCTTTAATATTTTTTGTCCATTCTTTTTAGGTTGTTTAGTTTAGACATTAAACTTGTAGAAACAATTTAGTTCCCATTTTTAGGAATTAATTTTAGGTGATTAATGTAGTCTTGGACAACATGAACCAGTTAGGGTTTTTTTAGGTGATGACTTAGGAAGTTTGATTCTTTCCCTTAGGACTTAGGATTTAACTAGATTAGTTATGGGACTATATGGGTTATGGGTAGCTATTAGATCCCTTAGAGAAAAGTTAGGATTCCCCTACTGCTATTAATACTGTCTGTATATCTGTTTGTCTGGTGTGGTGTGCCCTCTGGGGATTATTGTTTGATTGTTTGGGTATTGGGATTGTTTGGGGCCCTGGAGAGTTGAAGACTTGAGGAGATGAAGGCCATCGGAGATTCAGAGATTGAAGATCAACTTCCAAAGTTGGAGAGGAGGTTCTTGCTAGCAGATGCTGAGGAGACTAGGGTTTAGGAGCTAGGCAGAGCTCTAGGTTAGAAAGTTTGTTTCTCAAACATGGATTGCCTTGTCTGCATTCATTCTTCTCTGTGATTCAGAGTCTCTCTAAGATACTCACCCCCTTCCTTTGGAAGGCTTGGTGATAGTGTCTAAGAGATAGAACTCTTGAGAGAAAATGTCTTTTGTGTTAGAAGCAGTCTGTTCACCACCCTTGGTAGTCAACTGATTGCTTAACACCCAACTCACTCTTGTGACTGGTCCCTCATCCTGGAGGTTTGAGCTTGAAGAAAAGCCATTGCAGATGGAAGATAGATGATCAAAGCCCTTGCCTAAAGGCCATGAAGATGGAGATTGATGCTTGTTGAAGCCTGTAGCTGAGTGGAGATTACTTGAAGCCAGATGTTGATTCAGAGCTGCTGATGCTGTTTCTTTTGCTGTTTTATTTCATTGCTGATGTATTGATTGGTTTTCTGGACTGTATTGTTTGCTGTTTACCCTGCTGGGTTGAAAGTGAAGCCTGTTCACTTTTGCCTATTGTTTTCTAGGTTCGAGGTTGAGTGGGACTCCCTTGCCTCGCTTGTGCTGTTGCATCCATGCATTTTACTGCTTTACTGTATATATCTGATATTGTTTCTGTTTCTGCCTATCCCGTAGGATCTCTGTTTCTCTCTGTGCAAGAGAGGAGCATGATAGACACTAGGTCTTAACCCATGCATGATAACATTAGGTTAGTTCGTTTCCCTTTGCAACCATAGGTTAGAGTTCTGTCTCTTTCTTTCTCAAAACAAACAGAAAAACACAATAAGATTTCAAACACAATAAAAGACACTTCTTTCGTAAAAGAAGGTGAACTCATCAAAGCGTCATTTTTGTCCGCCGGGACTGTTAATCAAGAAAACCTTTTTCAGAAGGAATAAAATCAATCAAGACAAGCCTGTGTCTTCCGTGGCCCGAACTACGTTTGCTCTGATCTTTCATGCTGTATGAAAGTACGTAGGCATAGGATGCGATATCCTAGCGAGCAACCTTCCCCTCCTTTCCCGTAGGTAGGCGAACTACGTTGACTCTGATTTCTCGTTCCAGACGGGAATACGTAGGCATAAAGTGCGCCACTTTGCCGAGTCATTTTATTTTCATTCTCTTTTCTTCTCAACCCTTGACCTATAGTTTAGATAGAATAACAATCCATACCCGAAAACAAGCGTGGATCCCGTCGAGTACGACGGACGTGAGGGGTGCTAATACCTTCCCCTTGTGTAACCGACTCCCGAACCCCGGTTTTGGTTGCGATGACCATACCTTTCCCGTGTTGTGCGAGGTTTACTCTGAGCGTTTCCTTTCCCTCCCGTGGGATAAATAACGCACGGTGGCGACTCTTCTGTTCATCCGGCGCCGATTTTCGCAGTAGCGACACAAATCTATGCATTTTCTGCCCATGGACCAATGTGGGACTTTTGTAGGACCTGTCAAGAGCTTTCCAATGAGATTTGAACCAACTCAATTGGATGTGTGGTTAGGGAGTTATGGTCTTGCCCCTTTCAAAACCCTAATTTCCCGATTTCTCGATTTCTCGATTACTCCTCAGTCCTTGATCCAATGATCATGAAACTTCATGGACAGGTGTAATATGTTACTAGGAACATTTTTGCTTCATACTTTGACTTCAAATTCCTTATGGTTGAGGAGTTGACTTTTTGGTCAATCGAACGATCGATCGATGACTACCGAGCCGACTGTTGATGTTCCGGGACTTCATTAAGCCATATGAACTTCATGGACCATAACCCCCCCCATTGGAACACCTTTTAAATTAAAAGTCAAACTACACTTGACTTTTCCTTATCGAAAACCTTAATCGGGTATCCTGAACTGCACTGTTCTTGATCTTTGGGTGACAACCTCAAATTGGATTCATACTTGATCCAATGGAGTATATTTTATGATGTGGAGACTTATTTCATGGAGAATAAATCAAATATGTTGACTTATTAAACCGTCGAAACCTCGATTCTTGATTGTACGGAACCCTAATTTGCCTGTATCTTAACAAAGACAAACTGGAAATAGGTTAAGGTTAGATAATCAAATGAACATGACCCTAAAATGATGATGAAGATCTAAGGGGTCAAAATTTGGGGTGCAACAATACCCATCTCTTTCAATTTTAAACGTGCGTTTTTATGATCTTTTGTCTTTCCTGGGATATCCAACAAAGTCCCAATTATACTATCAAAAATGTTTTTCTCTATATGCATCACATCAAGGTTGTGGCATAAATTATTATGCTTCCAATATGGTAACTCAAAAAATATTGATTTTTTCTTCCATGGACCATTATTAATTTTCTTTTGCAACCTCCCAAAAGAATTGTTGACATACTTTAGTTTGTTTGAGATTTCTTCCCAAGTTAACAACTTCGGCGGTGGCCTATCTTCTATGCTCCCATTGAAATTCCTAGCATTTGACCTATATTTATGATCCTCAGGCAGAAAAACACGATGATCTATATAACACACCTTTTTACTATAATTCAAATATATTGAATTAGTGTTATAGTTACAACAAGGACATGCTAGTTTCCCTTTTGTACTCCACCCACTCAACATAGCATACCCAGGAAAGTCACTAATAGCCTACAAGAGAGCTGCCCGCATTTGGAAAGTTTGACTTAGTGATGCATCATATGTTTCTACACCCAAATCCCAAATCCCATAACACTTTCAACTCTTCTATCAATGGTTGAAGGTATAGATCAATGTCATTCCCTAGTGAAAGTGGTCCAGGGATTAATAAAGACAACATAGAATACTAAGCCTTCATACACCACCTAGGTGGAAAGTTATATGGTATTAATACCACAGGCCAAGTACTATAAGACAAATTCATGGTTCTAAATGGATTAAATCCGTCGCTGGCCAATCCAAGTCTTATATTACGTGGCTCATCAGCAAATTCAGCATGACATTTATCAAATTCTTTCCATGCTTCTGCATCTGCAGGATGCCTCAACTTCCCATCTTTCGAACGCTCTTCATCATGTCACCTTAATGAGCTAGCTGTCTTTGAACACATAAACAGTCTTTGAAGTCTAGGAATCAACAGAAAGTGCCTCAAAACCTTTGAAGGAACTTTATGATACTTATGATTTTTTTCAACATGATAATTTCCTTTGACATCTTCATTCCATCGTGGAGCACCACAAACATGGCAAGAAGTATCATTCTCGTGATCTTTCCAATATATCATGCAATCATTAGGGCAAGCATCGATCTTCTTATAATCTAGGCTTAAGTCCCTTATCATGTCTTTAGTTTTGTTGAACGTATCAGGGATGTTTAATGAAGGCATAGCTTCTCTCAACAACTCTAATAGAGCATCGAATGATACATTGCTCCAACCATAAAGACATTTCAATAAATAAAAATGAATGGTGAATGACAATTAAGAGAAGTTTTTGCAACCGGGATACAAATCTTGTTTGGCTTCTTCGACTAGATTATAGAACTTTTTTGCATCTTCATTGAGGCTTACATTTACATCACTTTCTTCTTGTACAGCATCTCTAAATCTTTCATGCAATAGCCCATCATTAGTGTCAATTTGATCCTCTTCTTCATTCATAAGATTATCATTAAGATCACCGAGTTTGGGTTTCTTCTCACCATGTCGAACCCAAACGTCATATCCCTTTTGAAATCCAAATTCAATTAAATGATTTCGTACTTCATTCCTTGTAAACCAATTGCTATTGTAACAATTAGCACAAGGACACAAAATCTCTTTCCCGCGGGGTTTTCCTTTGGTGTATGCATAATCTAGAAAAGAATCAAGACCATTTTGGTACTCTTTACTCCTGGGGTTTTTCTTTGTCCATTCCTTGTCCATCGGGTTTACGAGGATACTACCATTTATGGAAAAAATGTATAAGCAAAACAAGCAGAGAAGAAACACAGTAGAGCAACCCAAAGTGTTCAATTTGTCAAAATTGTTTCATTTTGTCATATAAAAACTACCCTACCAAAGGGTTCCTGCTGCCAATAACTACTACTTTACTATTAACACAAAACATGCTCATCTAGTGCAACAAGTAACATAAACTAGGAATTCACATCAAATTCAGAAATATCAGAAAAATAGTCCAACAAATTTTATAGATGGATGTCGATACAAACCTGATATAATGTCAGATGGGCAGAAATAGTTGTAACTTCAGTGTGTAGGGTCTAAACTTCTCCTGATACTTCGGATCTCCGGTACTTAAGATAGAACAATGAATTCTAGTTGTTTTGTGACATAATCAGCCAAAATAATCTCAGAACAAAGTCAAGACACACAACATTTGCATAAAAGCTTGAAGATCCTTAATTCCAACTTCCAAATTCATCAAAGAAAAATTTCACATAAATTAAAACAATGGCTTCTTGGTTTGGAGAAAATGCCATCAAAGCCTATCTCAGCACTTTGAAAATGGTGAGTAGTACTCAACAATAATTTGTAGCTGATATTTTTCAATTTATATATTTTCTTTTTCATTTTTTTTCTGACTTGCTTTTGGTTATATTTCAATAGGATCAAAAGGCTAAAGAACCATCTGTTGCTGAATATATATCAGCACTAGCAGCTGGAAACAATGCACAATTAATGGTTGTTGCTTGTGTTGCTGCAGCTGATTCAACTACACTTGCACTAATTGCTGTTGTTAATCAAACTAATGGAAATGTTGTTTGCTAATCAAATTAAGGGTCCTGCTTATCAAACTAAGGGTGCTGCTATTTTTCATTCCCACTCCCTTTTTCCTCTAACTTGCACCTTAAAACTCCAAAATATACATGAGAGAGTAGTGCAACTGTTTCTCTACTAATCTAGCATATTCTAATATTTCTAAAACTTCCCTGTTAGTCAATGGTTTTGTTTCTTGTATTGAAACCTATACTAAAATCTGACTTGCACTAATTGCTGCTGCTAATCAAACTAATGGAAATGTTGTTTGCATTGTTCCTAACCATGAAGATCTAATTGCATCCAAAAATTTCCTAGGAGTAGCTTCTAATCCAGTTGAGTTCATGATTGGAAAAGAAGCACAAGAATTATTGATATTACACAAAGGTGATTTTGTGGTAATTGATTGTAATCTTGTGAACCATGAAGAGCGTTTCAATCATAAAACCACACACACAAAAATTCTAACACACAACAGTAGCATAGTACACACTAGAAAGCCTCACTGAAAATTCATACAAAATTCACACGCATATAGGCAGAGTATATACACACATCAACATGACATTCACACTAAAAACACAAGCAAAATTCATATGCAGAAAAAATCACAAAGATATCACGCATAGAAGGCAGAGTATACGAATTGAGCAGATACGCTCAGAGTCATAGAAGGCATAGAAGGCAGAGTATACGAATGGAGAAGATACACACAGAGTCATAGAAAAAAATCATAAAACATAAAAACATTAAGGCATCACAACAAAAAAACATAAATACAGTGAAAAGAAGCAGAACAAGCACGAGACACACACAACTAGTCCAATACCATATAAAGCAGTTTGAGTTAATTAATTATCTCTAACTCAATGACCCACCAAAATAAAACAGGGCTACAAATTATAATCAAATTATTACCTTTTTACCAGGATGAACCGAAAACTCGCACACCACTGAAAACTCGCGCACTATTACGTTTGAAAATTGAGACCTATGAAAACAAAACCGTTAGATTTGTCGGCAGAGAATAGAGAAAGTTGAAGGAGAACATTTACACACACACAAGTTTGGGATGAATGTTAGGGTTTGAGAGAATCGTACGATGAAGAATCAATATGGGATGAAGAACAAAATGTTAGGGTTTGGGAGAAGCTCGTACGATGAAGAATCAATTTGGGATGAATCTTAGGGTTTGAGAGAATCGTACGATGAAGCTCGTACATTAGAATCAATTTGGGAAGGAACTGAAAATTTTACGCAGGTTTGGGAGGAACAATGAAAAGTATACACGTATGAGAACGGTGTTAGTAAATAATATTTTATTAAAATAATTAAAAATTATATAAGAACGGCTCTAGCCGTTGCTAATAGGAGTCGTTCTCATTGTCCTCTACAAGAACGGTTTTGCGCCGTTGTATAAAATTTACAAAAAATTATATAAGCTACCGCAAAAAAATGTTGTAGTGCCCGCTCTTCATGACTAAGGGCACCTTTTTCGGATCTATTGTCGAGCTTCCGACATTAAACAGAGCGCTTCGTGGGAGCTAAACCACGATCTTTAGTTTTTGTTTTATTTTTATTTTTGTTAGTTTTAGGACATTGTATGCATGATTAGTATAAAATATATCTCTTATGCAATTCCAATGTTGTCTCTATTATTACTTCATTATTAGTATCTATATCTTAACCTACTAACGTGCAGTAATTTTATTTCCATAATAGGGTATTATTTTCTCTTTATCTCCAGGATAACCCTCTCTAGGATACCTTTGACCTGAGACCATGCAGACATTCGAGAACCATACCGTCCCCTTTAGGAATGATGTCCAGAGACATCGATTCGAGGCTTTGTCTTAAAGAGATTTTGGTCTGTCCATCTACCATGACAACTCTGCTATGAAAACCCTCAGTATCTAGGACATCGTTATTTACCTTATGAGCCAAATAGGTTGGACCCACTTTGCTTTAGAAACGAAGTTCAGCACCTACCGTAACCTGACTCTAGATTTCCCCAGATCTCTTTTCTTCGACCCCAACCATGGTTTCGGTTTTGGCCGTGGACTGACCACTTTCAGGCTGTTTGGGAACAAGTATAGGTTCACTCATCACGAATTTACTGACTTGTTGGGCTTTCCTAATGAGCCTGATGCTGTAACCAAAACCCTTGTCGATGCCTTCACTAGTTTTGATCTCAGACAATTCTGGGGTACCTTAAATGGGAACGGTAATTCTCAGCCTGATGCTATGTTCTCTAAGAGCATCCACAACCCAGAATGGCAATATTTTCAAGATCATTTCTCACACTTTCTTTGGCAAAGAAGAGAACATCACCTCTGTATCTCGAGACGAGCTCTATATCATGCTTTGTGCATCCCAAGGAAAACCTGTAAATGTTGCCCCGTTCCTGCTTGCAAATTTTAGTCGTCTTGCTCGTGATTCTTTTGAGTCGATCTTAATAGGCGGGTTGGTAAGGATGATTGCTGATGCAATTGGAATGAGATATTATATGAATCGTTCCTTTGCTTTCGGTAGCGTCCATTTGATGGACATTAACTTTTGTTTCAATCGGAAAATGATTGCAAATCTTGGTCATGTTGAATTTCAGCAGCTTATTAACAATGTTGTAGTCCATACTTTTACCCTGCCCAACCATGAGAAAACTAGTGTGCACAATAAGAATAATTGGCTCTACGACTTAGAGGTCCCCGATGAGTTTCTGACTCTACCTAACTCTCCTCAAGCTTACGAGAACCGTGATACTATTATGTCTGCCTCTGCCACTCAAAGTTCTGAGATTAATCCTGTTGATCCAACTATCAATGTAGCTGTCACTATTAACTGCATCCAGTCCAAATTAGATTTCATTCGGAATGAGATTTCGTCCCTCAGAATCGATTTCATTGGACTTATGGATGTTGTCCATGAGGAGTTAGACCACTTGTTCTAGATGGTCCATTCCATTGCACAGCACCACGAATGAATGCCAGACGCAGCTTTTTCCCTATTTTTCTTAGGATAGTTTATTTTTCTATAATGTGTTTCCCATTCCCGCATTGTATGTACTGCTAATTTTTCATTCCACTGTTTACCTTCGGAATACCGACGCGTAGTTGTAACACACTTCAATTTTGTTTAATGCATATTTTCTTTTCTTTATGTACTTTTGTTTTTAGCTTTCTACAGCCTGTTTAATCTTTCTTTAGTGTGGCATTTTATTGTGTGTAAGTGAAAACAAGAAAAACACCAAAAATATGCCGGCAGAACTGCTTTCTGCCAAACCAGAGCAAACTGCTCGTGCCTGAGGCAAATGGCGGTCGCCATAAGCCTAATGGCGCTCGCAGTTTGGTCCTGGGGACAGAATTGCTTTAAAATTTAAAAATTCGTTTTGCCTATTCATTTCTTCACTTTTACCACCCTTGCATATTCCCAATACATCATTGATCACCCCACAAACTCCCCATTATCCCACATTAACTTCTAACCACCCAACTTCTCTATTCAACCCTTATTTAAACCCACCAACTTCACCCTTTCCATCATCACTGAAATTTTGGTATCAGATATGAGATGTCGAAAGAGATGTCACAACACTAATGTCTGAACAATTACCAATATATGAACAAGATAAAAAGCAGTTAACAGTTGTAAAGAGACACAAGCAATTGTTAACCCAGTTTGGTGCAAACACACCTACATCTGGGGGCTATCAAGCCAGGAAGGAAATTCACTAAATAGAATTAGTTTGAAGATTCTCAGTAAACTCTCTCTAGTTTACAATCTTCACACCTAATCTCTACCCTTGTAATTTCTATTTAAGACACTCTTAGATATAAGACACCTCTCATTCCCCCTCAATCACAACAATGATAAAAACAAATTATTAAAACATAGAAGACACTCTTCAAAGACAATACTTGATCTTGCTTAAAAGCTTCAATCGAGAACAATACACTCGTGCTTAAAAGCTTAGAATGGACAACTTACAACTCAAAAACTCATTCCAATTCACACATCAAAGTGATGAGTGAATGGCTCACAAATAACAAATACACACGAAGGTAAAAACCTTATTCCTTAAATAGTGCACACTCTCAACCCTAGCTTGTATGTTCTTCAAATAGGATTGTAAAGTCTTTATATAGTAACACTTTGAACGGGCTTGGGCTTTAGCAAAACCTAACTATGATTTGATAAAATCAAATTAGATAATTCTTCAAATCTTTTCATAATTAAAACTAATTCATTTTTGATCAAGACAAATCAAATCAAAATCCAAATCTTCTCATAATTAAAACCAATTCAGATTTGATCAAATCAAACTCCAAATCTTCTCATAATGAAAACCAATTCAGATTTGATCAAATTAAATCAAATCACTTCCAAATCTTCTCATAATTAAAACCAATTCAGATTTGATCAAATCAAATCAAACTCCAAATCTTCTCAAGATTAAAACCAATTCAGATTTGATCAAATCAAATCACATCAAACTCCAAATTTTCTCAAGATTTTATGCATGAAAATAGAACAAAAGATTCCACAATAACTCCACAAATAATTTAGCATAAGCTCTTTTTTTTAAAGAAGATCTCCACGTTGATTTGTCCCAACAAAAACTCTTACTAAGAAAACCCACAAGGTTGCACAAAAACGCAACAGACAAAACATAACATTCTCACTGAATGTTCTGTTCACACATGTCGGACATCATACTTGACATCATGAACTAAAACCCTGCAACATTAAGAATAACCACCTGCAGAATGCTAAGATCATATGTCAAGACATCCTATAAAACATCTTGTGATAACACCAAGTTTTACCAAAATTGCTGCCAATCATAGAACTAACAATCACTTTCAAAATCATTTCCCATTCTTGCACCCTTCTTAGAAACCCAAACAAACAAGCATTATAGAAGCCAACCAAGAAATCGATTACATGGGTATCGATTTCCCCGTAGGAGTGCTTGGAAACACCATGCGCGCGTACTTCCACCGACTCTCCAAGAGACCCGTCTATGCGACACGGTATTCTGACCCGGACACTCTTCGCACCTTGGGACTCTACCAGAGCGTCTCTTGGTTGTCTGAAACCTCAGTATGACTCGTTTTTATTCTATGTTTAATGCTTCCTCCGTTAGGCTTACATATGAGTTTCTAAGTTCACTTAAGTATGTTCATGATCTTTCCTGCACAACCGGTACCATTCACTTCTGTATGTTTGATGTTGACTATTCTTTACCTCACGATCAGGTAGCATAATACTTTGGCTTTCTCGCCAATGAAGGATCTGCTACCCTTGCACCTTTAGAAAGTGACTCGGAGGACAGAGCCTTTCAGTTTTGGAACCAAATCACCAACACCACAACCACCACATGGGAATGCCTAAAGGCCACTACCATCCACAACCCAACGATCTGATACTTACACCGTATCCTCACCTTCACTATTTTTGGACGTGAGAATCCAGGCAATGTAAACTCTAAAGTCCTATTCTTTATCCGATGCACTCTCCTCCAAACCCCTGTTAATCTAACACTATTCCTCTTAGCCCATTTTATCAGTGCTTCAAACAAAGCTAGTGGTCCCATTTGCATTGGCGACACCATCACTGCTGTTGCTAGCTGTCTAGACTTAGAGGCCAATTTAGAAAATGCTGACAGTATACCTTTCCTCTATGCCAATATTGAGTTTTGCCGTCATATGCGTCTTGTCAAAAGTTTACCTAGTGGTAAGTATCATATAATGGTCTGTATCACTGAGTTCTGAGGTTTCTCTCTACCCTGCTCTGAGCGTATCGATGTGCGTCGACGTGCTAATTGGTTGATTGATTTAGGTGCGCCAAATTTAGAGGAGGAAACGTAGAGAGGAAGTATCATGAGGTTGCGGGACAACCTTCCGAGAGGCCCCGTACTTGTAGACGTACTACTGACACTCCTGCGCCTAGCACCCAGGAACCCACTGCTTCTTTTTCTAATTTTACAGGTATTCGCTCGTTGCTGGATTACATCTTATCGGAGCTCCGACAATAAAGAGAAAGGGACTCCGAGCGTGACACACTAATGCAGGGGATGCAGAGGCGCCAATACGAGTTTATGGACAAAACTGAGTTGGACTTGCAAGACGTTGTCTCCGGCATGGCAGGCTTGCACAAATAGGTGATCCGTATTGAGTACTGTGTCCAGCATGTCCCACAAGACAACCAAGATTTCAACCAGGAAAGACACCATCGTGGAGGTCGTGGCTGCCACCACTGACTACTCCAGGTTCTATTGTTCCTTCTTTCACCTTAGACTTGGCCATTGAGGACAATGCCTAGTTTAAGTGTAGGGGAGGAGTTGTCTATTGTGTTTTACGACACTCCGAGAGTATATAGATTGCTTAGGCTATGTTAGTTAGACTTGGGAAAGTTGTGAAAATATCGGTACCGTTCCTACACCTTAGATTCCCTAAATATGCGATATTGATTTAAATAGACATTATGATAAAACCTTAGGCCTAGTTTCTTATAAGTAACCTCTTGACTAGTTTATACTAGCAGTTAGCACCATCCTGGTGTACAACTAAGTAATGAACCGATGCAAATATGTGTTAATCTCAAAAATTTGAATAATATGATTTTTATAGAAACGAATGAAATACATGATCTCACTAATTTAGGTGGTCCTCACCCGTCCATTTAACCTAAAGGTTCGGACTCTTGAAATTCGGAAGCAAAAGAAAACATAATATGCAAAAAGAGAAAAAATTATGAATATTGAGATCATATAACACAAACAGGTTCACTTACCATGTATGTGCAAGGGATAAGATACTTAATGTGATTGCACGAGAATGAAAAAGAGGTGAAATAGGGTAAAGGATATAGGTCTTGTCATAATTTCGTGATTTGAATTGGTATTGCATAGGAAAGGAGTGTTTGTCTGCAAATGTGGAGATGTGTCGGTACGATATACTTGTTTTCATTATTTAGTACAGATCGATCGAACTTCAGCCTAGTAGCCACATATGATCAGAGTTTCATTCTGCCAATGTTTCATACCATGCTTACATTCCATTTACCATATTGGTCGATTGCTTGAGGACAAGCAAAGATTTTAGTTTGAGGGAGTTTGATGACTCGACTTTGTATTGCATTTTTCGATTCATTTCGTGCATCTTTATTTGTTATTTTATCGAGTCATTGTCGTTTTAAATGTTGATTACTTACGTTTTCTTCTATTTTTACTTGACAGGTGTTAAATCAGCAACATAGAAGAAAATGATTGAAAAGCGAGCTAAACGGTGGAGAAAGCCCCTCAAAAAGCAACATTATGGCCTCTTCAGGACAATGGCGCTCGCCATTACCTGAGGAAGGCAGTCTCCATTGAAGAAAAGGAGGGAATCCCAATTTGAAGCTAATGGCGGTCGCCATTAAGCACACGGCAGTCACCGTTTGCCGTGGGAACAGTTTTTCCACAGTATTTTGGCAGTTCTGAAGCAGTTTCAAATCCTAATATTTTGGATCCACTCCCTCTCTATAAATAGACCCTTGTAGGTCGGAGTTAGGAATCCAAGAACCTGTGTGGAAGTGCTGCAGAAATTTCCTTAGACTTTAGCCAGATATTCACTTACCAAAGTAGTGATCTGTCACATTGAGCGATTGCTGCACTTTGTATTTTCTTATTTCTGTTGACGATTGTACGCTTGGATCAACGTTGTAATACATTTGAAGTCATTTCTATTTCTATTATTTTCAGGTTATTTACAATTCTGTTTTATTGCATTATTTTACTTCCGTATTATTTGTGATTATGTATGTTCTAGTTTACGGCATGATAAATACTTTAGATTTAGAGATGAACATGTAGGAGTAGTTTTGTCGGAGTCCGTATTTTGAGTACTGTCACCTGACGGGACTCTGTAAAAACCATCGGCGTTCAACTTAGTTATTTTAAGATTCCGGTTCTGGTGTCTAACCAGAATTTAGCAAGTCTTGTCGCGAGAGCGAGAGGCTGGTTAACAGTGTTTTGTCACGAGAGTGTGAAACACACCAAGGCGTGTCCGATAGAGAGAGAGTTTGAAGTGATCGCCAGATAGTAGACACCGAGCACTGAGTCTGAATGCAGCGAGAGAGCTTTAGGTTCCAGTGAGGCCTTGCTAGTTTTCAAAGCGTGCCTTTTAATTACCGAGTGAGCGAGAGCAAAATCTTGGGGTTATCAGGTGTGGTTGGGTCAATAGCGCGAGAGTGTGAGATCAAATCTTTAAACCAGTTTTTCCTACAGAATAACTTTGAGTCCTTTGTTAACACCCGAGATCTACGGAGTCCCTTAGGAGCACGTGGATCATTCTTCGGACCCATTTCTTTATCTTTTTCAAATCCCGTTATAATTAAGTCTTTTTACCACAAAAACCAAGCCTTAGATTTGCACCACAATAATTGATCTCTCTAGGTTGATTATTAGTCCTTGTGGGTTCGACAATCTTTTTAAACTACGCGATAAACTATATACTTGCAGTAGTAATCCGACAAATACGCAAATTCACGATCAATATGTTCCTCTAAACTACAACTTATCTCCACTCGACTCCCACATGGAGTCTGGACGAGACTAGGCACTCAACATGGATTCCCACCTAGCTCATTTCCACCAGACACAACACGAATGCATGACATACAATTATTCACAATTTACTTATCATTCATGTATAACCCACGTTCCTCAAATATCACACGTGAGCCACATACTCACTGTAATTCTCTCTAGAATTACCACCACTGCCCAAGACCGTCCACATAACAACAATCTTGGCGCACAAGCATCAACCACCTCTTATGAAGAAAATCCCATAAAATTGTATGTTTTATCATATTTAATGTCATTATTGGTTCCCCTACCACCAACTATATCATTTTAGTCTTACGAATCAAGAGATTTTGCATCGCACGCAAAATCAAGATAGAAATCACAAAAACAGGAAATTTCCAACATAGCCCTTCCCATACGCGTATTTCACTAGGCCTTACGCGTATGGCCACGTTTCCTCGCCTCAGGCCTGTGTACCTTATGAGTAGGGTTCAAATGCTCAGGCCTACATACGCGTAATGCCAATGTTTTACGCTTATGGCCAGAGAGGATTTCCCTCCCAAAACTTCAACAGAAGCTCTGCATGCACGTAATGGCATTGCCATACGCGTAGCTTACGCATATGGCTAGAAGGTCGATCTAGAATTGGGACGGGGTGCGTACCTTATGTGTATTGCCCCCTGGGAGTGTCCCCCATACGCGTAATTCCCCCTGGCTTATATGTATGGCCAGTCTGCTACAGAAAATGGGTTTTTTGCATCAGTGCAATTTTCCCCCCCTTGGAGCACCTTCAAGCTCCTATTTCATATCTAAAACAACATTTATACCAATTTATCATTAATGGGTTCATTATACGTCATTAACTTATCATTCTATTAAGGTTTTTCACCAATTAATCACATTTTCATCACGTCTCAAAACCTCTAATTTTCCATATCTGAGTTTATGGTAATCACAACAACATCATGCAATTTACACGAATTTCACATCAATATCAACATACAAACACGAATTCACAACAACATTAATCCAGATATGAAAATTAACAAGAAGAAGAAGAAATGCACATAAATCCTAAGAGGGAAAGGAACCCTCACTACCCTCTCATGTTTAGACCAAAATTAAAGAACCCATTCTCCCTCCTTACCTTAATTTCCAAGCTTTTTCGCTCTTCAACAATGGTGGAACTCTCTTGATTACTCTTTCCCTATCTCTGCTCCCTTCTTCTCTCTGTTCTCTTTTCACGTGAAACCGATTTCTATAACTCCCTTTCCCACTTTCCTCTAATTATAGTTATTTTTCTTAATTTTCTTAATAATAATAATTATGATTATTATAATATTAGTAATCATAATAATAATCACTAAATTAAATATTAACAATAATAATATTAATAATTGAATTTTCTCCTCATTCATATCATTATTATTACAATATTATCTTAATACTTAATTTCATTTAATTTTTTCCACCATGCTCTCACACCCACCCTTACACACATACCCTTAACCAAGTCAATGCCAAAAAAATCATACAAAAGAAATTGCAAAATGACTAAATATTTAAATGGGGTGTTACAACTCTCCCCCACTTAAAATATTTTTGTCCTTGAAAATGTACCTGATGAGAACAATTCCGGATACGACTCTCGCATCTTGCTTTCCAATTCTCAAGTCATACTTCCTCCAACAGCTCCTTCCCAAGCTACCCTCACTAAAGGAATGTCTTTTCCTCTAAACTGTTTAATCTTGCAATCCTCGATCCTTATTGGCATCCTCTCTATGGTAAGATTACCCCAAACCTGCACTTCATCCCTTTGAAGCACATGGGATGGATCATGAATGTACTTCCGAAGTTGCGACACATGAAACACATAATGTAAATTTGAAAGTTCGAGTGCAGCACCACTCAGTATGCAACAACTCCAACTCTCTACAAAATATGATATTTGTTGCACCCCAATTTGTCCTACCTTTACATGGTTTCTAGTGCCACTTTATTTTGAATGAATAAAATGACACAATTGGCAAGAGACTGTGTGTAAGGAGTTGTGAGTGTGAGAAGTCGAGAGTTCGAATCCCACCTTCTTCACTTTTTGTTTTTCTTTTATTTTTATTCTAACTTTTCTATTTTCATAAAAAAAATAACAAAAATAGTTTTTTTTATTATTTAATTATTATTTTCGTATTTTATTTAAATTATTTTTTAAAAAATATTATTTTTTCACTTTTTTCCATATTATTCATAAAAACATCCAAAAATCATAAAATTAAAAATATTAGAAAAGATTTTATTCTTTTAAGTTTGTTTTAGTTTGTTTTTTTAGTTTTGACTAATTATTTAAGTTGGGCTTTAAAATAGGCATTAGGTTAGAGTTAACCCTAATTTGTTACCTATATAAACATGAGTTGCATTTGATAAAAGGGAAAGGAGAAAGAAAAGAAAAAACGGCGGCCGTTCTCACGACTTATCAGAAAAATCTTCGAGGTTTCATCATCATCTCAATCAGAAGAAGTTTCGGAACCGCGAGAAACCCACCTCCGAAAATCAACCGTCCATCACAACAAAAGCAGAGAATCTGAATAATCTCACCGTAAGCATCGTTAATTGGCTGTTATTTCTTTTCTTTGTTTTTTTTTTCTTTCATAACCCATTTCCAGGATAAGGAAGAGTACGAGGAGAAAAGGTAATTAAAGGCAACTCTAATGGATCAAATGAGCAGAAAGAAAGGAAATTAAAGCCAATCCTAATGGGTTAAATGAGCAGAAACAAATGATGTATCGCCAACCCAGTGGTTAAATGTCTTCCCCTTTCATTATCATTCCCTTTTTTTATTATTATTTATTATTATTTCTCCTTTCTTTAATTTTTTTGTCCTATTTATTTATTTTATTTTTTTGTAAAATTGTTATCTTATTTTCTTTTTTAAAGTAATTGAGTTTGAGCTGCTAAAATTTCCATTCAAAAAAATTTTTTATTAAAATCAAAACTAAAACATTTTTTTAATGTTTAAACTAAAACCTTTATTTAAATTAACATTAAACTAAAATCCTTTTTTAAAATTAATATTAAACTAAGAACTTTTTTTTTAAATTTAACATTAAACTAAAGAAATTTTTGTTAAAATTAAAACTAAAACATTTTTTAAAATTTTAAACTAAATTTTTTTTTTAATATTAACATTGAAGCCTTTTTAAAAATTAAAAATTAAAAACAAAAAACTTTTTTATCAACATTAAAATTATTTTCTTCAAAATTTAAACTAAAATCCTTTTTTAAAACTAATAAAACTATAATTAAAATTCTAAATTGCATTTTGTCTTTCTTTCAATATTAACTGTTTCATTATTTGTCATATTTCTGTCTAACTTTTCACTAATATTCTCTATTTTTCTCCTCAGATTATACTTAAATGCCGATTAATATTTATTTAATTTATGTTGTTCCATGGATGTAATTTACGCGAGGCCATGGTCGCGATTTATTTTATTTTGCATTTTTTTGGGACTTGTAATTTACGCGAGTGATCGTCGCGATGCTTTATTTACTTTCCGCATTTTATTTCTGCCATATAATATATTGCTATGTTTGCATGTTTACCGTTAATCATCCTTCCGAAGGAATTAGGTCTAGCCGTTTGACCGCCGAGTCAATAACCCTAACCTTTGACCGTTTCAAAACCCTAATTAGCCTAGGCGTCCCGCCGTGGACGAAAATGCCCTTTACCCTAGCATTAGGTCAAAGAGTCGTCGTACTCTGTTTAGGGTTTCCCGCCGTGGAATCCCTAATTTCAACCCTAAATTTTCAATTAACAAATTCAACATAGAAATAGGAGTTTCAAAGACTCCACGTAAGCATGTCCTTAAGATATGTTTATTCCCCATTGAAACCTTGACCATAATCAAGACGTTTCTAACCTCCCTTTCAAGGGGAACTACGATTACTCTGATTCCATTCCCTATCCAGGATATGTAGGCACAAAATGCAACGTCTTGCCGAGTAAACTTAGGACTAACCCTTAGGTCTTTAGGCCACTCTATCCCTTAGCTCAATATATATTAAAGCAGATAATGAATAGAAAAAAGCATACAATAAACAAAAGGTTCCTGTAGAGTACTACAGAAGTTTAGGGTACTGGTACCTTCCCTAAGCTTAACCAACCCCTTACCTAGGTCTCTTCCTGCATTGTCTTTACGATGCAAAATTAGGTTTTCCTCTTTTGACCTTTTCCTTCGGATAAATCAAAGAGCGGTTGTGAACTAAAGATGCGATTCAAATTAATTAATAATTTGATATCATATTCTAACCGCAACAATATTGTCCAATGAACTTAGGATCCATCTCCTTCGATTTCAAGGCACGACAAACATTGGTCACATGATTAACCCTTAGAAACACATAGTCGCCTTTGCTGAATTCCAATTTCTTCCTCCTATTACCATTTAAACTATTTTTCCTACTCTGCGATGCCTTCATCTTCTCCCTAATCATCTAGATCATCTCTGTAGTCTGTTGCACAATCTCGGGTCCAGGCACAGTGCTCTCATCCGACTCATTCTAGCATAGAGGTGTCCTGCACCTCCTACCATACAACGCTTAAAAAGGCGTCATTTCGATAATGGAATGGTAACTATTATTGTAAGTAAATTCAATCAACGGTAAATGGGTATCCCATGTACCTCCCTACTCGATTATACAAGCTCTCAACAAGTCTTCTAGTGATTGAATAGTCCTCTCAGTCTGCCCATCTGTCTACGGATGATAAGTAGAACTCAACTTCAAACTAGAACCCAAAGCTTCCTGCAAGCTCTTCCAAAATCCGGAAGTAAACCTCGGGTCTCTATAAAAAAATATGCTCGATGGAACCCCGTGCAACTTCACTGTTATTTTGATATAAATCTCGGATAACTTAGGCAAAGGAAAACTGATGTTATTCGGTATAAAATGTGTCGATTTTGTCAATCTATCTACAATCACCAAAATAGCATCAAAACCTCTCGCTGTATTCGGTAAACCAGTCACAAAGTCCATTGTGATATTATCCTACTGCCACTCTGGTGTTTCCGTTGGTTGCATCAACCCATGAGGTTTCTAATGTTCCACTTTTGAATTCTGATAGGTCAAACAAGCATACATAAACCGAGCTACATCTTTCTTCATACCTGGCCACCAAAATAATTTCTTAAGGTCCTGATACGTTTTTGTAGCTCCTCGATGAATACTCAAGCTAATCCTGTGGCTCTCCTCTAAGAACATTTTTCTTAATTCCGGACTATCTGACACACAAATTATGTCTCAAAACCTCAACACACCAAAACCAACTACTTTAAAGCCACCATCTATATCCGATCCTCCCGCGGTCATCAAATCCACTAGCTTCAAATCAAGTTTTTGATTCTCCCTAACTCATTAAGGAACTCATTATTAACCTTCAGCATACCCAACATCACATTCCTAGGAGTTCAGTTCACAAACCATGCTCAAATCTATAAATTGTTCAATTAAATCCAACTTCTTAATCATTAATGTCGACATGTGAGTCGTCTTTCGACTTAAAGCATCTGCCACGACATTTGCTTTACCGGGATGGTAACTCAAGCTAAAATTATAGTCCTTCAAGAACTCTAACCATTTTCTCTGTCTCATATTCAATTCTCTTTGGTCAAATAAATATTTCAAACTGAACACTTATCATGAGTAATAAGCCACAACCTTACATCCTTACAAGTAATGTCTCCAATTTTTCAACAAAAAATCACTACAGTTAACTCAATATCATGAGTAGGATAATTCCTTTCATGTATCCTCAATTATCATGAGTAATAAGCCACAACCTTACAATCCTGCGTCAATACTCCTCCTAAACCCATTTTAGACACATCACAATACACCACGAAAGGTTCATCTGGATTTGGTAGAACCAATAATGGCGCTGTAGTCATGTAACACCCCACTTCCCCAAAATTCAAGTAAAATACAATTATTTCAAAATAACATCAGATTTTTCCCCCAAGAGTGGGATATCACATCAAATAGTTCAACATAACTCTTCATTATATGATTTTCAAAATAAAGCAGCGGAAAATTATTATTATCCATCATTCACGGCCATCCGTCAAAATACACAAAAGTATTCATTAACAAGGTTCTCCACAATCATACGTCACAGGAATGAAAAAAAATAAACATAAAAACAAATAAACGCCCAAGTCCCGTGCTACGTATCAGAGCATCTTAAGACTCGATTCGCACACCACTATCCAAGCTAGCTAAGTACCTGAATTATCTGTACCTCCGAAGAAGCACACACCACAACAACAACAAAGGGGTGAGAAAACATGATCAAAATTATCGGTAATAAGATACATGAATAAAAGGTAGTAAATATACAAATCATCACCCCACCAACATCAATCACGGCCTACTGTCCAATCATCAACACAACATACAACAATGCAAAATATGCAACTCAACACCATGCATGCGGTACCGACTCATTGGTTCATTCAATCGAACCCCGGATAGACCACATGCACCTCTCTTTGGAAATGATCTATCCCCACCATTCTCCACAAAGGAGTACGGATGATCGCATACACTCCTCCTGAGCAACGATTTCATCCCACCAAAACATCATGATATGCACGACACCAAATACACAACAAATAACCCAAGCACGCTACGTGCACACGATCCTACTGATCACATTACTATACACAACCAATAAATTCAAGCACACTAAGTGCACACGATCCTCCTGATCACATCACCATACATCATATATATATAACCCCAATTAATCATATCAATTAAATCAAATATCATGGAAATTCAGATTCTAACACCTAGTATACACTCTTCACCACCAAACATCATCCCTATACCCATCATGACCAAAGGGATTCTACAAAACATCAACATTGGATGGAACCACAAAATTAAAACAAGTTCTGTCACGCTCGCCACCCTGCTCGCTTAGCGAGGCTCTAGCAAACGCTCACTACCTACTCGCTTAGTGAATATGCTAGCGAAGGCAAACAATGGCTACTGGAAGTGTTCGCTACCTAGCTCGCCTAGCGAGTGCTCGCTACCTGCTCGCCTAACGAACCTGCTAGCGAACGTCTGCGATACTCAAAACCTTCACTGTCCAAATGTCACATTGATTAATTCCAAGCCTATCATTCTTCATCCATCTTCTACCTATTATCACTACAACTATTATACACAACTCTAATCAATTGTTCCTCAAACTTTTTCTCCAGAACCAAAACTCATGGTCATTACCAAAACCACAGAAATTACACGGAACCCCACCAAAATCACAACTCTGCTACGTTACGCAGAAACTCACCAAAATCACAACAATATATGCACAATTCATCAATAGCAGCAACAATCATAAACATAACAATGTACTCATCTTGTTCATCAAATCCCTATGGGGTTAAGGAATCCCCTCTACCCAATTCAAGTAAAATACCAGCCACAATCAGTTTCTCCCCCTTACCTCGATTAATTGCTCAGATTGTGGAAGAACTTTGAAGAATTTGACAGCGCTAGCCTTCTCTCTCTTCCTTCCTTGTTCTTCCTTCTCTCCTTCCTCTAAACTGGTTTTATCGTGTTCTAACGCTCTTCTACCCAAAAACCTTCTTATATCTCTAATTCCTTATTTAACTTATTCCATCCACTAATAATACAAATACTACTACTACTACTACTACTACTACTACTACTAATAATAATAATAATAATAATAATAATAATAATAATAATAACAATAATAATAATAATAATAATAATAATAAAATTATTCTCATTATTAATTATATTATGTTAATATTAGAGTCTACCTTTTATTAACCAATTCCCTATAAATCAAGGACACCCACCAATGCACTCAGACACACCCCCACATAAGGACACACCAAAATAAAATAACACAAAAAAGACTAAATAATTAAAATGGGTGTTACACTGTAGTCATCACATAACCACATACTTCCTTCCTTCTTCTTAATCCACAACGCAAGTGCATCCCATAGAGAAAAACATGGTCGAACCAACCTTTTCTCAAGTAATTCTTCCAAGTATTTCTTCAATTCACACAAATTTGAAGCATACATTTTGTATGGAGTCATTAGCATCGGACTCATATCAAGTACTTGGTCGATAGCAAAGTCCACTTCACGCTATGCCGGCAAACCACTTACGTCGTCTAGAAATAGATCTGGAAATTCACAAACAACAGGTAATTCAACACTTGTAACTTCATGATCAACTTCCAACGATGCAAACATTAGAAACATCAAGGCCTCATCTTCTAGAAGTTCTTCCACTTGCTTGGTAGACAACAACATCAGCTATCTATTATCATCAAACCCAGATCCACACTCTAGAGGCAAGTCACAAATATCTCCAAGAAAACATCAGGAATTACACACCACTAGCATATCTCTAGTTGTCACTTTGCTCTCTACTCCATGAGAAACATACATCAACAGTACCTGATTGTTCTCCCTCAGAGACATCCCAACTTGACCGACAAACAAGAAACTTGAATATGCCTCACCTTCAAATATAGGAATCTACATCGAATCATCAAAACAATCTGTAAGCACTTTGTTTAAATCCAAAAAATTCACTGTAAACCGCATCTAACCTGGCAAGACACGCCTATTCCATCCAATATGATCCCGTCTATTTTAAACAAGAGATTAAGGGTGATCAATTCCTCAATTTGTCAATAAACAGCTGACAATCATGATGGGGCATAAACCATATTTACCAAACTATAATAGTGTCCAACGACACATTGAGCCATCACTCCACACTTGAAGCATATTGGAGAAGCACAAGCTTCTCCCTCCTTGATTCATTCCCAACCTGCAAATGGAGAACGAAACAAGCATCGACAATGTGGTCACATGATTAGAAAGCGAAAAACATTTTGACTTCCACTTTGGGAGTTGATGAGTTTTATCGCATTTCTCATTGTGAGACCGTCAAGGCTATGTGAAACGCATTAGAGATTTCTCATAAAAATACTAATAATGCCAAACAAAATAGAAACAACACATTAAATCAAAAGTTTGTACTGTTATACATTAATGTAACAAAAAACACAACGCGCCAACAAATTTTTACAATTTCTAGAAAACTCGACCAAAAAACAAAAAATAAACACGATAATAATTAAACACTAAAAAAAAAACTAGGCAAATTACATAAGATCGAACCACCATTAATTGAACAACTGCCTCCAAGAAAAGCTTACTACCAAACCCCTTAATATATATATATATATATATATATATATATATATATATATATATATATATATATATATATATATATATATATATATATATATATATATATATATATATATATATATATATATATATATATATATATATATATATATATATATATATATATATATATATATATATATATATATATATATATATATATATATATATATATATATATATATATATATATATAATAAAATAGAATGAATTATAATAACTCAATCTATGTCCTATCATTTTCTAACCAACATTGGTCTACCCCATATAGAATTTTCAAATCCCATTTTAATTGCTCTTAATAAGACATATTTGGAGCACTTATTGTCTGATTTTTTTTAGAACTGGTGTTTGCGACAGGATGAGGACCACCGCTGTTGTAGGCCATACCATCTTTGGTCTGTTTTGAAATTTGATTTTCCTTAACATTACTGGAACCCTTCTTTTTTGAAAGAGGTTGTGAGTAACTCATACTACTAGAACTCATTCTATATGCTAATACAAAATATTATATTTTCTTTTGATATAAACATATGATTCATCAAATGGCCTTTTATACCGATTAACCACATGAAATTCTTAGAATGTGCAATGTAATTTATGGTAAGGTCAAGCGACATGCATTTGGGCATTTTACAATTTGAGGTTTGTCTAAATTTATTAAGTTAATGGGAATTTTCATTGTTTCCCTTCATGCGATCTTTTTTAGTATTTACTACAAAGTTCATAGTACATTTTCTGACAAATTCAAAGGAATTTATCTGTTTAATTTAAATTAGTTTAATTTTGAAAATCACAGCCAAACATATGGTGAAGTGGCACATGGTGCCTGCTAGAAATGTAGTAATATACCGCAACAATTCAGTTCCATTTCCAATATATTTTCCGATAAGGTTGAAACCCTATCAAGCTAGGTAGTTTTGAAGATTTTTCTATGCGTACCTATAAATGGTGATATAATATTAAGTTGGGCCTACGAAATGTTGAAAAAAAGAAAAAACAGATGCAAAAACAGTTCATTTTCAGTGAAGGATATTCCGTGAGGAACAAGAAGAGGTTTAGAAGACTAATAACTCAAATCTGATTTCTAAGTTGAACGAGAATGAGAAAGGTGTGAATTGGTGGATATTCATAACTTATTTCCCGAAGACCTGAAATAAATATAAATATAACTTATTTTTTGATTGATGAATTTTATGAGAATTTCATAACAACTCCACCTTGTCTGTGGCCTTCCACCAATCACTATCAAAGTAATCTGAAGAGAAAAATCTCTTTCTTTTTACTAGAAATTGGATTCATCATCTTCATCAATTTCTTTATCATCTCCATCATCAATTCATTCCCTAATTCAAAAAGGTGAGTTTCGTAAGTTAGGAACTTGAGGGAAAGTTGTATGATATTGGGATTAGGTTGAGTGATATATGTTAATACGATGAATTGCATGCCTATATGATGTTATTCCATGTAAATTAAGTGTTTGGATGCTATTTGAATATGTTGGTGTGATTTTTTGTCCATGGTGTAGCACCCCAAAATTTGCTCTTTTGTTTTAGCCGTACCTGACTTTTGTTTCTCTGCATTTTTGCATCTCTGCGTATCATAACATTGGTTCTCGAGACATGGGATCAAGGTGCTTTCATGGCTTAGGGTTCCCTTTTATTGCAAGAGTCTAAACAGCGAGCGTCAGAGGCTACGGCATTTATTTTTCCCAACAACCGAGCAGTCGATTTTATTTTTATTCAACAGGTTAATTTTCATCTCAGGAGACAATACACCGGGTATCTCAGGCATTCTCACAGTTACCATATTCAAGAGCATGTTTCAGAGGCATAACAGGTTTCAGAACAAGTGGCAACGATAAATTGTACAGGATTCCCTCCATTTGGCGCCAAAAGTGCCAAATTTTGAACAAGATAACCGGTTACTGCATATAGGGTAACCGGTTACTTCAAGCACAATTTGTCAAAATATTTGAATTTTCATCATGTGTAATTTCCCAATCATTTTCAACCATTGATTTCACTTGATAATATTTGGAAGGATCTAGAATTGCATCAACTTTCACCATTTCCCTCCAAATTTCAAACACTCCATTTCTAATTCTACTCCTAATTTCCATTACAAATTCTAAGCCTCATTCCAAACTACATTTTGATCCAAACCTAGAGCTTATTTAAGTGAATTTGCTTCAAACCTCACAAAAATTAACCTTCGTCTTCAGATTTCACATTCATTCTTGAAAATTTGCTCTCAATTTGCTCTCAACTTTTTCACTCCGAAAATCTCCATTAAAGCTCTTTCACATGAACTCTTTGATTCTTCATTGAAATCATTGGATTCTAGATCTAAATCTCCATCATTCATCTCCATTATCTTCAATTCATCACTCAATTTTTGTTTGGTTTTTTATCTGAATTTGAAAGCTAGATTGAAATTGATTTTTGGATCATATTTGCTTGATCCTGCTTGATTTTCATTTGTACAATAAAGAAGCTCTTGGATCTTGAAGAATCTCTGGGTTTCTTGGTTGGATATGCTAATTTCAAGTGAATCAACATTCACCAAAGCAAATCTCCGCTTTAAAGGTTGACAATTCTAGATCTGATTCTGTTTTGAGCTTATTTGAATAATCACAATGTAGATCCATGACTTTTGTTGTTTTTTGATCCATTTTGTTGATTTTGATTTTGGAGGTTTGTGATTTTCAATGTTCGATTGTGTTTACATGATGTTTGATCACTGTTTCTTGATGATAATTTCTTGCTTGATTGATACCATGTTCATATGGATGATTGGAGAAGTTGCTTGATGCACAAAACTGATTTTTAAAGTTGTTTTTCTGCTTCTGGTTCAGTGGTAACCAGTTACCTTATATAGAGTAACCGGTTACGCTGTGTAAATTTCAGATTTTATGTTTTTTTCAATAGAGTAACCGGTTACCCTATATTGAGTGAACGGTTACCACTGAACCAGAATGTGATTTTCTTGCTTGTTTGGTATCTTTTCCACATGTAAACTTCATGGATTGATATGATGCATTTATATGGATCATTTTTGACATGTTTCACCATTCTTGAATGTTTGATCTTGATTCTTCGATGCACCAATTTTGGTTTCCGTTTTAAATGTTTAACATGTCGATGTTGCTTGATTGATGAGTGATCATTTGTTTTGCTTGTTTATAGCATGTTAATTGATGATCATTGATGATTGTATTCCTGAATATTATGATGCATGATTGCATTTATTTCTGATTCCAATTTGATGCGTGTTCATTTGATCTTTTGATCGTCTATATTTGGAAATGCATATTTGATCTTGTCACTTCTTGTTGGTGCAATGTTGTTGATCATTTATGATTGTTTGTCGAGGCATGTTCATACTTGTATAATGACTATCCATGATTGTTGTTTACATTTGTTTAATCGCATTCAAGCTTGCTTACTGCATACTTTCCATAGCTGCCCATGCTTCGAACTTGCATGATGTCTTTGCTTCACTTGCTTGCTGCCTGACTTTTCACACCTGTTTTTATGCTGAAACATGTGTTGTTATATGCTATCTTCCTTGTGTGCTGGACTTTATTGTTGTTTTGAGCAGGAGGCACTGTTGTAGCTACTATTTTTACATTGTTTTCTTGCTTTTTTCCTTGTCTTTGCATGCTCCCTTAGGATTCTTATTCCAATTTAATTTCCGGTTAAATTGGGAGTAAGATAGACATTAGGAGTTTAATCCATGCATGACAACAAGTAGGCTAGTCCCTTTTAACCTCAACCTTAGGTTCATCTTTTGCATGCTAACATTAGGATAGAATCTTCTTTCGCATCCCAACTTTAGGACCACTTTTCATGACAACGTTAGGGTCGAGTTTTCCCTTAGACCTTTCGTGCATCTCCCTTCTCATCTCAAAACACATTCTAACTCATTTAATAAATACGATGAACATTGTGCGCTACGGGCCTTAAGTACGTAGAAAATGATGAGTGGGGGGTTTCTCCTCACTTGTCTAGAATGTTTAGTTTATGCCCTTTGGGAAATGTGCGGCGCATTCGCTCATATACCATAGTCTTTAGTGCAACGTGAATCTCAAACAAACTAATTCACTTCACTAAAACTCATAAACAAATGTCAAACTTTTTATCCTTTAGGATCGTTTTTTAAATTTTCATTTTCAAAAAAGAGTACGTTATTTTTATGTTCTATCGCAAACAGGCATCGCCCCTAACTGTTGGAATGGGAACTTAACGTCGCTCATAAAAAACACTTAACCAACCTGTGGTTTTGTTTACCCAAACTACGTTTGCTCTGATTTCTCATACCAAAAGAGGATATGTAGGCACAAGACGACGATGTCTTGGCGAGCAACCTTCCTCCCATCACCTGTAGTTTCCCGAACTAAATTGACTCTGACTTTTCCATTGCACGAGGGAATACATAGGCATAGGGCGGCGATGTCCTATTGTCGCTACACGAAAAATGACACAGAGTCACCACCGGATTTTATTTATCCCACGGAGGGAAAGGGAAATAGCGATAAAACCTTTAGGGAAAAGAGCGTGGTCATTGCAACCAAGTCTTAGGGTTCGGGAGTCGGTTATGCAAAGGGAAGGTGTTAGCACCCCCTCGCATCCATCGTACTCGATGGGAACCTTCTAGGTTGTTTAGCGTGAATGGGTGTTTTTATTAAGAGTTTGCTTGCTTAAGGAAAAGAGGGGTCGGTTTATGTATTTTAATGCTCACCAAGGATTGTGGCCCTTGTGCCTACGTATCCTCACTTAAAAGAAGTGAAGAATCAGAGCTCCGTAGTTCAGAGGCTTACGAGATAGTTGTTTGTTGGTTGATTTTATACCTTGAAAAATGGTTTTCCGATTGATGCCTTAAGGCGAAAAATAGTTTGATGAGTTGATGTGATTTTTAAGCTTCTTAAGAGAAATTGTTCTTGATTAGGATTATACACAAAAGACTTTGAATAGAAATGAATATTTCGAATAACCAAGTCGAGCGCCTTGTATCCAAAACACTCGTAACGAGTGCAGGAGGACTCCATTCTCATTCCTTTTCCACCACTTTAAAGTCCATGGTGTATAGTCCTAACCATATATTTATTGTGTTTTGAAATTTTTTATTGAGAAAATGATCACTTGATGTTGGATCAAGGTTTATTGTTTGTAAAAGTATTTGAGGTGATACGAACAAGGTCGATGGCGGACGCACAAGGCGGCCGACTTACAAGGGTTGAAAATGGCTCGATAAAATCGAGAGTTTGTTTTTGAAAATGGTTTTTGGAATCAAAAGTCACCAAGGAAAATAGCAATATTCGCACTAAAATCATACAAACATATGGTGTTAGTCGCATAAAAAAATCGAGACATGCAAAAAAAACGGCACGAAGTGGCATGAAGGAGTTCGCAGCGAACTCCTTGAGAAAAAATTTTTTGGAGGTAAAAATAACAAAAATAAGTGAAAAACAATGGTGTGACACGGGTGGCCGTGTTGTGTGACACGGCCCGTGTCAGGCTACCAGAGTGAAAAAACCTAACTTTTTCTATGTTTTTCTTTCGTTTTTGTGGTTTCTTGAGAATGGTTTCTTGGTCCCTTTGGAACCTTACATGATACATACAATACAAAAACACATAAAAGAGTAAACCAAAATGAATGTAAATAGCAAAAAAATAAAGAGAGAAAGGTTGTACCTCACTCCTCTTCACTCTATGTTGTGAAGGTTTTGTTTCTCAATGATCCTCTTCGTTCTATCTCACTTTCTTTTTTCTGGTTTGCAAAGCTTTCTATTTTTTTTGGGTTTTTTTAGGGTTTTGTTTGCTCTCTCTATTTTCTGGTTTTGCAAGTGTGTGTAGAATGAATGTTGGATGAATCCACTCTCTTGTTTACAGCCCCCTCCTCTTATCTCAGCTCCTAGGGTTTTCTCTTCCCCCCAAACATCAGATTTTTTCATGGGGCAATGTCTCTTGCCACATTTTCTCATGTCACTCTCTTTCTTTCCATTTCCATGCAACTTGCTATGCTGCATTTTCTGCACTACTTTCCAATGCTATTTTCTGCAGCAACTTGTGCCTTGCACCCATTTTGTTGGTTTGTGCTTGGACAGCTCCTCTTGGTCAATGCCACAAACTCTTGACAACATTTTGAAAATTCTGATATGTAGAAGCATTGTCACATGTTATTCCTTTGGTCTTGTGACATGTGATCTTGTGACATGAAGAGATTTGTCACCTCTTGCATGGGACTGTTTTGCCATGATTAAACATGCATATTCTTGGTTCTAAAACATTCCAATGTTGATTTAATCCTTGCATGTTTCTTGGATGTTTGTAAGCATAATGTAGACTTGGTGTGTGTCGCTACTGCGAAAATCGGCGCTGGCTAAACAGAAGAGTCGTCACCGTGCGTTATTTATCCCAACGGAGGGAAAGGGAACGCTCGAAGTAAACCTACCGCAAAGATAGGAAAGGAATGGTCATCGCAACCAAATCCTGGATTCGGGAGTCGGTTACGCAATGGGAAAGTATTAGCACCCCTCACGTCCGTCGTACTCGACGGTATCCACACTTGCTGGTTTGTCTAAAGGATGCAAAACAATCTATCTACGGCTGCTAAATCTAAACGGAAAGAAACTGACTCGATTGAGCATCGCACTCTATGCCTACGTATTCTCAAGAGAGAAAGTCAGAGTCATCGTAGTTCGGGAAACTACAGGGAAATTGGCTCGCCAAGACTTCGCGTCTTATGCCTACGTACTTTCACACAGCGTGAAAGATTAGAGCTTCCGTAGTTCAGGCTAACTACGGCTAGACAGGGCGTTCTCGATCACACAGGAGTGAGAGATTAAGTTGGTTTGAAAGGTACGGGAACCTATGGGAACTGGAACTACGGTCTGGTCTCAAATGCGTCAGGCAAGGAAAAGGAAACATCAGTCGTCAGCGGGAAAGTCTCAATCGCACGGCAGCGAGAGAAGAGAAAGGTTAGTTGTTAGTGTGCTCGCTAGGATATCGCATCCTATGCCTACATATTCACATTAGATATGAGAAATCAGAGCAGCTGTAGTTCAGCCTACTATAGCTAAAACCAGGAAAAAGGGAAACGGGAGCTCGCTAGGATATCGCATCCTATGCCTACGTACTCTCGTCCGGCACGAGAGATTAGAGCAAACGTAGTTCGATGGGAAAATGAGTCTCGATTGCACGGGGAAAGATAAGGGGTCTCGATCGCCTGATTGTGAGAGAAAAGGGGTTTCGCTCGCACGGGGCGAGAACAAAGAGGAAGCAGGCCTATGCCTAAACGGGAAGGAACTCGGGACACACATGCAAGAACCTAAAACGTAGGAGCGAATGCGTCGTATGACATCCTAACGGTACCATACTAGACATCCTAGACGATTGAGAAGTAACTCCTCAACTGTCATTTCCTTCGTATCTAACGATGCGGCTCACAACACTCGACGGTTGCCTGAAGACTTGAATACGACGATGATAATGTTGGACAAAGCAACTCCTGGGCTCCTGACGTGCGCGCAAGCTCCATTCCAATCTTCTCCTCTCGGGATCCATGATGATGACGCTTGAATCAAGAACAATGTACCGCTTAGACCGTCATGGTTCGACTTATACGAGATATCGAACTCTAAGAGGTAGCGTATTGATATCTGTGTCAAAGACAAGATAGAGAAATGATATCGAAAATCACTCTCCAATTGAATCGTGTCACACGGCCAGCCAGAAATAAAGTCGAGAATAAAATCGGATAGGAAACAAAAATAGGAGAGAAATCCAATACAAAATGGAAATAAAATGCTACTCCTAAAATACGGCAATTAAATTCTACTAAAAAGTATATCCTGAAAAGAATTAAATCTACAAATCTCCTTAACAAGAAATTAACTAAGTCCTAAATTCTCTTAAAAGAAAATTAAACTAATTTCCTTAAATGAAAATAACATCTAAATTTCCTAAAAGAAATTAATGCCTAAAACTATAATATTCTAAGGAATTAAGATATTCTAAACAATATTAAACTATCCTAAAAAAAACAATACAAAGATAAAAATAGATGCAGGGAGGGGGTGAGTAATTGTTACAGGGGGGATATGCAACAAAAAGTGTTGGGCCCAGCCCAACGAAATCAAACACAGCACAACTGGGAGGGGGGAAGAAACATAAACGGAGGTGTGGGTGCTGCAAAAATGAGTGGGCTTAGGGCTGTGAAGCCCAACAGCAATGCCAACAACTGGGGGTCGTAGAAGGAAACCAAGGGTGTAGCAATCCAAAAAAATGAGAGAGTAGGCCAAAAAGCCCAACGTCACTCCTCTCTTAATTTCTTCAGAAAAACCTAATTCCCTTCCTTCTCTCAATCACTGTTCATCATTCTCCGAAACCCTAACACTCAGTCGCCGCCGAAACCTTCTTCACAAACTCTCTCTCGTGTTCTCAACTCTCTGTCTCCCTCACAACCTCTATCCCTCTCACCACATCTCAACTCAAATTCGTTTAACCACCTACAAAATACATGAACAACTAGAACGACGATAAAAATACAAATCTGGAGACACTTCAATTCGTGGCTTTGATGTTGTTCGTGGAAGATCTGTGAAGTTGATTGAAGGAAAATTGGTGTTAGATTTATGAAGACGACGATGAATTGGTGACTGTTCTTGATGAATCTGAAGATAATGTTCAAGCGATGAAGAATCTGGGAGCTGGTTGAAGAGCGTATGAAGATCTGGCCGAACGATGATGAGGATTCTTGGAGCGAATCGTTGAAGATGATGAAGTTCTCTGGCACGTTTTGAAGATTATGGAAAATGCATGAAGACAATACGAAGACGGATGAACATGCATGAAGGAGTTCGTTGAGGATCTTTCAATATCTTCGAAGATCTTGAAGAAATCTGGGCACTGATTGATGAACAGAGGAGTTTTATGAATATTGATGATTTCTGGTGATTTCTTTCCAGTGAAGATGGCGAAAATCGTAATGAAGGAGGATGAACGGACGAAGATGATGTTGATACTTCTTGAATACGAATGCTTGACGAACACTGATGAACTGAGGAAATCTGGGAAAAAGAATCATGATGTTCTTGATGGAGTTACGATGAACAAGAGGGATTTCGTATGAATGTTGATGAACACGCGGTGAGAGTTGATGAGAGATCTAGAAAGATGCAAGAACAGATGAAGTTTCCGGCGAAATCTTGAGTTTACCGGCGAGATATTGATGAAGATTGTACGAGTTTTCTGGTGAAGAATGCAGTTTCTGGTGACCGTTATACTTTCCGGCGGTAGTTACCGATCACAAACCGCCGTGATTGATTTTGCCGGTGGAAATTCCCGGTGTTTGCATGCGAAGCACGAGAAGGCGCCACCTCAAGGGTTTACGTGGTGAGCAAGGGGAGAGTGCAGAGCACGGGTGGCAGCCATGCAAGAGGGAGAGTGAGGGTGGGACACGTGGGTTCTGTGAGGTGGAAATGGGAAATGTGCTGGCCAAAAAAGAGAGAGAAACGTGGGCTGCTTATATAGATGACATGTGGCATATTTGGGCCCCCAAAAATGGGACACATGGCTCACAAAATTGGACTTAAACACTGGTTAATGGACTCAAAATGGACTTAATCAGCTAAACGAAATTATCAATGCTAATGACTTTAATTAATGGTTAATAGAATAACAATGCTAATTAATGAAACGAAGATAAAATTAATACTACATTAATACCTAAAAAAGATTAACACTAATAAAGTCTAATAAAAGAAGATCTAATAAAATCTAAACAATATTAAAAATATATCTAAAATCTATTTAAAATCTATTTAATAAAACCAAAAATCTATACTATTTAAATCTATCATACCATTTAAATCTATATTACTCTATTAAACCTAATGCTCTAATAAAAATTTATATCTATTATTTCTAAGATATAAACTATATTATTCTAATATCTATGAATATTCTATTTTAAAACTATATTCTATTCTATTAAAACTCTATTAACATTCTAAAAACTATATTAATATCTATATTATCCTAAAAAAGAAACCAATATCCAATACTATAATAAAAACCCTATTTAATTCTAAAATCTATTTAAAACCTAGAAAAAGGCTATTAAATCCTAAAAATGCAAATAAAGGCAGTTAACCCAATTAAAAGAGAACGCGAGACCAGATCGACATACGCGGCAAACAACCAGAACTCCGATCATCCGAACCGTTCTGAAATGTCTGAAATGTGAAATAGGGCTGTAATCCCGATAAAATCACTTTGATTGGACAAATGCACTGTATGCGGTATGCGAATGCGAATGCGAAAATGCGTCGAAACATAAACCAGATATGGGAACCAGTTGGTCAAATTTTTGGGTGCAACAGTTGCCCCTATTCAAACGGCTTGGACCTGAATGGTTGAAGAGCGACCAGCTTTCAAACATTCAAAGGTAGAAGACGGTTGAATACAAAAGAACCCTGAAATTTTCCAACCGCAGAAATAAACTGCAAAACTGCTTGAGGAATAGCATCCAATGTACTGAAGTCTGGTTGTCAGGGCAACAACTGGTCAATTATCTGATAAAATTTCTTTTTTTTTCAACGTCAATCACCTGTGTGACGCCACAGGTACTGAATCTTCGAAATAATGCTTCAAAAAGCAAACACCTTGACTCCCATCTGTTATGGGATCAAATCTTGTCACCTCACAGTTCACAGCGAACCTGAGGAAAACTCTCCTGGGGAAATTCTGAATCGACTACCAGGCACCTATTTAGATAACAGGTGGCAGCTTCAGAAGTTTGATATATGCAAATCTTTCTTTTTTTCTCAGTGCCGACGTAACAACCAAATGTGAAGAAACAACTCCGTTGGGGAGAAGAGAAGCTTAACCAAACAACTCTGCAGGGGAACATACTCGAAAGCCAAGAGGTAACCAACTTGGTCTATGTTTCGACATGCGCATGTTTGATAATGATGCAATGACCATATGTTTTGATAGATGCAATGCCCCATACGGAATGGATATGCTATGCGTTCTGGATAGGTGCAAATATGACGGTATATGCAAATGCAAATGTAAATGCAGGATGCCAGAGAACACCAGGTCTGAAACCACTTGGCAAAATAAATGCCGGAGGCAAATTCAACTCCACTAAAAGTAACCGGTTATCACAGAATCATCTCAGCAAAATAAATGCTGGAAAAGGGAAGGACGGCCCTGCACGGCGATATTCTTTCTAAACCACTGGCAACCTGTTTGTACTATGTGGGGATTAACCAAACTGGTGTTGACTGTGCACAGCGCACTGTTGGGAATGCCCCTTCTGTCACGGATATCAATCTTAATCTGCTGAGAGTACTCCTGATCCTACTCCGATGCGGGATAAAATACAATTTCAACTCTTCCGGGGATAATACGTGACTTCCGATCTGCTGAGGAAAAGTACTCCTGATTTAACAAAATCCATAAGGAATGCAGAATATTAATCTGGGAACTAGTATCAATCGAGCTTTGTATCGGGGAATGTGACAACATGTGTGTCACTGGGAATTACCGTGTCGGATATTTTTTAGGCTTTTTCTGGTTTAGGGATGAGAATTGGTTATTTACAAAATGGAAGATAGGGAAAATACTAGACGAGAACTAGCATTCAAGGGTAGACTACCAGACGAGAACTGATAGCAAAATAGATTAGGTTATCGGACGAGAATGGATTTTATGGTTTGATCATCAGACGGGGCTGATCGAATAATAGATTAAGGAAAGGATGACCAGGCAAGAACTGGTTGAAAGCTGACATGCACCAGACGAGAACTGATACAACAATAGGTTAAAGAAACGGTGACCAGGCGAGAACTGGTTACAAAGCCAACATGCATCAGACGAAAACTGATGTTTACGGAAAGGTTGACCATACGATAACTGGTTAAACGAAGACAGGTACCAGGCGAGAACTGGTATTTACGGAAAGGTGGACCAGACGAGAACTGGTTACCAGTTTGCCAGGCGAGAACTGGACTTTGGAAACGATCCGGTTACAAAGTTCTGACACGTAACAGGTTTAAACTGTAGGATAACGATCCAACGACGGTAAGGCCTTTTTCGGAAGGTCAAGGTTTTTGATGAGGGTAATGACACGATTCTCCGATACTCAACTCTGGCTGGGGATAAACAGACTTGCTTGAATAGCTTGCCCCAATGCAACTTAATTTGCCCCAATCCAACTCTTGGGAAGATCACTCTGAACAGAAAGCAGCTTGCTACAATACGACCTCGAGATGACTTGCCCCGGTATCTGTACAACGAAAAGATTCAACCTCAATCAAACAACTATCAACATAGTTGGTTTCACTATCTCTGAAGTGACTTGCCCCTGAACGAGCGTTCGAGCAACTTAACCTGATCTGATCACATACTGGAAGGATCTGTTTTCAAATCACAACATTATGAATAATTGCCCCTGATTAGCTCTCGAGAAGATTCATTTCTGATCAACTGCTTCTCAACTAAACTGCCCCATAATCAACTAATGCTTCGGGACTTGTCCTCAGACCAACTGATTCTGAACTCACTGGAGGTCAATGCCCCTGATTCACAGGGTTTCACAACATACACCATTCTGATCCAGACTGCTGAATTATTCAGTCCTGTTCGATTATTCCCTGTTGGAATTTCCTTCATGTCAACTACTATCCTGCAAGTAAAATTGTTTAATCCCGAATGGTAATTTTAATGCAGTGCTCATAATGATTTTGAAAAAAATTGTGCTGTCACTCATTTACGTGTCATGATTGTGAGTGACGAATGAACCAAAGTTCAAACGTAGTGCTGATTTGATCAGTGCAAAATGCAACAAGGATATGATTAACAAATCAAGAAGGAGTCAGGTTACTCAGCCTTATCGTAATGCGCTTTCAGAATAAACCCTACCTCAATTAGGTCTTTTAAGGGTTGTATCGTGGTCGGGTTCATGGTTCGTGAAACAAAGGATATTTGGGCTCAAATTTTGATTCGTACCCACCCCTTCTACGTGATGATCTCCGATCCTAGAGTTCAGTTAACTTGGCTCGAGCGCTCGCCTCTTCGAGAGATATGTTGAATATTAGGACCCACAAGGTTTTCGGAGCGATAGTTACTCCTCTTCCATTTTCGGTGTCTATATACACGACTTTGTCCCTGTTCAAGGATTTTTCTTTTGATATCCTTTCTTTTTCATTCTTTTTGATTCCCTAATTTTTGCCTGGACTGACTCCTTTTTGAGTTCTTTTCGATTTTTTTTGAAGTCCAGCGGGATGCCCTGATTTTTGCCTAAGTATTAGCTTTCCAGCTTTTCTTTTCTTTTTACTTAGCGGGCTCTCTCCTTTTTTTCCTTTTGCTTGGAACAAGTTGTGCGACACTGGTTGTCTTGATTGCTCTGAAAGGATTGCAACTGTCTCACTCCTGATTGGTGAGGTTTAACCATCGTGGTTGATGAGGTACGACCTCTGGGAAAAACAAGATGTGATTGGTCCTCGAAAGGCAACACTCCTCTATAAGACTTGAACGCTCGATCAAGCTAACTGACAACTACCCTTCCCCAGGTTAAGATGTGAGGGTTTAAAAGTTCGAAAAAACTTCTACTTCCTGGCTCGAAGTGGTTAACAAGGGACTAACTCCTTATATCTTCAGTATTTGGGGATTTGAAACAATGCCTTGTACGTCATCGGCAAGGTTTTATCTGAAAGCATACGATCATCGGTTATGAGTATTCAGTTTCGTCATCCTCCCTCCAATCTTTGCTAATCACAGTGACAAAGGGGAGTAAATAAAATGCAAGTGGCAATGCAATAAATGAGCGACAGCGACATGATTAATTCAGAAAAATGCATAGTCACTTTATCAATATTAGTAACTAACAGAAAAGAAACTACAAATGCAAATGATATAAAAGTCTGAGGACTACCAATGCTGAGGGCGCCTGCCTGTCTGAACCACTGGCTTCTTGAAAACAAACTCCGAATCGACGAGCTTAGACAGCTGAGAAGTTGGTATGAACAAACAGAAATCCTTCTCGAAAGGAAATGCAATCTTGGTCGATCAACTGTTGTACTTTTGCCTGAAACGCTTTATAATCTTCAGTTGAATGCCCTGGGGATCCGCCATGGTAACCACACTGAACTTGGGGATTGTACCCAGGAGGGTAAGGTTCTGGCACAGGCTTAAGAGCTTTCGGTTCCACCAAAGAACTCTGGATCAAAGATGACAGTAGCTAGCTATACGGCATAGGCACTGGGTGGGAAGGAGCATTCCTTAGTTCCAAGTTGTTACGAGGTATGTTCGGATTCGGGCGCTGATTCTGATAACCTTGGCCACGAGTTCGCTGATTTGCAAGGGAAGCGACATAAGGTTCCTGATATGGTGCCCTGGGCACAATTGTCTGTCCAGAATAACAAGCCACAGGAGATGAAGAACCAACAGGTTTCAACGACTCATCTCAAGGATATTCAACATCTAACACGATTGCATTGATCACAACTCCTTCTTCATTCTGATAATCATAGAGAGATTCAGTTTCACTAGCCTGACCGTTTGAAATAATCTGAATTTTCCCAATTTTTATGGCATGCTCAAGGCGTTTCCCAAATTCTATCAAGTCAGAAAAATTTGACGTAACTCCAAGCATTCTTTCGTAGTACGGACTCTGCAGTAAGTCTACAAACATGCTTGTTAGCTCTCGGTCTAAAAGCGGTGGTTGTACTCTGGCAGCAAATTCTCTCCATCTCTAAACATACTTCCTGATAGGTTCATCTTTCTCTTGAGACAATTCTTGCAACTGCATGCGATGAGGAGCCACGTCTAGGTTGTAATCATACTGCTTCAGAAAAGCTCTGGCTAAATCCACCCATGATCGAATCTGATTACTCTCTAGCTGCATATACCAACGCAAAGATGCCCCAACCAGACTATCTTGGAAGCAATGAATCATGAATTTGTCATTTTGCACAAGCGAAGTCATTCTTCGGTAGAACATCACTAAATGTTGCTTCAGACAGCTATCTCCTCTGTACTTCTCAAATCTCGGCGCATTGAACTTAGGAGGCAATACCAGGCCAGGAACCAAACACATGTCTGCAGCATTGAGGTTAACAGCATCTTTAACTTTCAAGGCTTTCACTCCTTCTTCCAACACTCAAAGCCTTTTATCATACTCAAGAGCTCTTGGGTCTTCAGCCCTAGCTACCGGGATCTCTCTTCGGATATTCGCCCTAGGGAAAACAACCCCTTGATTGTTGATAAGAGGGGGTCGTTCATTGCGGACAACAAACTGCTCACGTCGATCTCAGTCCATAACAGGAGGTTGCACAAACTAGTCTGCAGTAACGTTGTTCACTTGCGGAAAGTCTTCCTCAGACGTAGAGCCATACAGAGGATTAGTCGTCATAGTGAAACCCGTCAAGGTGTTAGGAGGCTGGAAGTGGCTCTCAGACATAGCTACCAATAGCCTTCAACTGACTTCACTACTCTGTTTTGCTCAAATCTGCTTCAACACCTTGGTCGTCTTTTAACAATCTACTTCAACCCTTTGGCCGTCCTCTAACAATCAACAGTTGCTCAGGCCAAACACCGGAGAATCACCTTCAGAAAACAACGGCTGGATCAGAACTCTGGCTAGCTAGAGAATGATATGCAATATGATGCAACACGTTTATGCAAATGCAATACAAGATGCAGCAAACACGGGATCATAGCCCCCATAAATCTCTGAATACTGCTGCGCTGCTGACTGAGTACGCTCGCTTTGAAGAGAAGACCAAAATATCGGGTTGTCTGGAAGTCAAGTTTCCTGCAAAAACCCTCCCACTCACGGGTATGAACCTAATCTGACAAGGTACGGCATCCTTTGCGGGTATCAACGTCACAGACTTTCAAGAGCAATGATACGATACCCAGAAGGTGTGGCATCATCATCCCTTGAAGCGGCCTCACTTAGTCGAATTCCTAATTGATAGGTTCCCAGAGTCGACAATCCTCGGGTCAGACAACTTGTCGAGCCCTAAGGGCCAGGAAAGAAGCATCAAAGAGAATATCGTCCGAGCGCAAATTTCGTGGCTAGCTGGTGCGAGCTAAGCAAGCAGGCTAACCACTACTCTCTACTTCTAAATCTATGTGTGTACTCAAGCATGGGTTTTGGCTTCTCTCTCAAAGGAACAACCATCCAATAGCACAACAGCAACAGATAATAATACAATGCGGAAATTGTAAATACAGTAAAATACAATATACAAACGGTAAACATCCAAAGACGAGCAAACAAGCGCTAGGATTGACTCGCATATGGGATATTCCTGTCCCCAGCAGAGTCGCCAGCTGTCGCTACTGCGAAAATCGGTGCCGGCTAAACAGAAGAGTCGCCACCGTGTGTTATTTATCCTAACGGAGGGAAAGGAAATGCTCGAAGTAAACCTACCGCAAAGACGGGAAAGAAATGGTCATCACAACCAAATCTTGGATTCGGGAGTCGGTTACGCAAGGGGAAGGTAATAACACCCCTCACATCCGTCGTACTCGACGGGATCCACGCTTGCTGGTTTGTCTAAAGGATGCAAAACACTCTATCTACGGCTGCTAAATCTAAACGGAAAAAAACTGACTCGATAGAGCATCGCACTCTATGCCTACGTATTCTCAAGAGAGAAAGTCAGAGTCATCGTAGTTCGGGAAACTACAGGGGAATTGGCTCGCCAATAATTCGCGTCTTGTGCCTACGTACTTTCACACAGCGTGAAAGATCAGAGCTTCCATACTTCAGGCTAACTACGGCTAGACAGGGCATTCTCGATCACACAGGAGTGAGAGATTAAGTTGGTTTGAAAGGTACGGAAAACTGGAACTACGGTCTGGTCTCAAATGCGCCAGGGCAAGAGAAAAGGAAACATCAGTCTTCAGCGGGAAAGTCTCAATCGCACGGCAGCGAGAGAACAGAAAGGTTAGTTGTTAGTGTGCTCGCTAGGATAACGCATCCTATGCCTACATATTCTTATTAGATATGAGAAATCAGAGCAGCTGTAGTTCAGCCTACTATAGCTAAAACCGGGAAAAAGGGAAACGGGAGCTCGCTAGGATATCGCATCCTATGCCTACGTACTCTCGTCCGGCACGAGAGATCAGAGCAAACGTAGTTCGACGGGAAAACGAGTCTCGATTGCACGGGGCAAGAGAAGGGGTCTCGATCACCTGAACGCGAGAGAAAAGGGGTTTCGCTCGCACGGGGCGAGAACAAAGAGGAAGCAGGCCTATGCCTAAACGGGAAGGAACTCGGGACACACACGCAAGAACCTAAAACGTAGGAGCGAATACGTCGCATGACATCCTAAGGGTACCATACTAGACATCCTAGACGATTGAGAAGTAACTCCTCAAATGTCATTTCCTTCGTATCTAACGATGCGGCTCACAACACTCGACAGTTACCTGAAGACTTGAATACGACGATGATAATGTTGGATGAAGCAGCTCCTGGGCTCCTGACGTGCGCGCAAGCTCCATTCCAATCTTCACCTCTCGGGATCCATGATGATGACGCTTGAATCAAGAACAATGTACCGCTTAGACCGTCATGGTTCGACTTATACGAGATATCAAACTCTAAGAGGTAGCGTATTTATATCCGTGTCAAAGACAAGATAGAGAAATGATATCAAAAATCACTCTCTAATTGAATCGTGTCACACGGCCAGCCAGAAATAAAGTCGAGAATAAAATCGGATAGAAAACAAAAATAGGAGAGAAATCCAATACAAAATGGAAATAAAATGCTACTCCTAAAATACGGCAATTAAATTCTACTAAAAAGTATATCCTGAAAAGAATTAAATCTACAAATCTCCTTAACAAGAAATTAACTAAGTCCTAAATTCTCTTAAAAGAAAATTAAACTAATTTCCTTAAATGAAAATAACATCTAAATTTCCTAAAAGAATCTAATGCCTAAAACTATAATATTCTAAGGAATTAAGATATTCTAAACAATATTAAACTATCCTAAAAAAAAACAATTAAAAAAAACAATACAAAGATAAAAATAGATGCAGGGAGGGGGTGAGTAATTGTTACAGGGGGGATATGCAGCAAAAAGTATTGGGCCCAGCCCAACGAAATCAAACATGTAGAAGCATGCTTCAGTCTCAAGTTTTGATGATGTCAATGCTACTCAAAGTCATCTCTTGATTGCAAAAAGACGAGCCGTTCAAAGTCATCAAGATAAAGTCATCAAGCTATCTTTCAAGTCAAGCTACATATGGAACTGATTCTTCCAGACTTGCCTGCATTACTGGTATATCAAATCCACCTTTTTAATTTGATATACAAGTGTTCAAAAACATCAATCTTTTGTGCATAATACATAAGCATGTTTTTTGAAACTTTAAAAATGGTATAACATTAATTTTAAAAAGCATTTTTCTGAAAATTAGCAGTGTTAACCGATTAACCATATGGGTTAACCGGTTAACCATTTTGAATTTTGAATTTTCTAGGCTAACGTACCAGTGTTAACCGATTAACCATATGGGTTAACCGATTAGCACTGAACGTGCAGAGAAAAATTGCTTTGTTTTGAGTTCAAAAATTATTTTAAAATCATACCTTTTCATGGTTTGAATCTTTTAAAATCATACCTTTTGTGAAAGGTTATTTTACTGATATAAATTCTGAGTTTTTCATTTTGAAAAACACACCAACAAAAAACCAATACTCATTTTTAAAATTGTCTTAGAATCAAATTCATTTTTCAAAAGTGTTCATACTTGCATTGAAAATTTCACATTCATTGAACACTTGTATTGAAAAATTACAAAGAGTGAATTTTGATTCATTGAAGAAGATCACTTTGACAGTTATACTCAAACCAAATTCATTACAATTATTGTATTTTTGACTTGTGATCCAGGATTGTTGGACACAAGGGTGAGTGTTTACAAGAGGATTGTTCTTGTACACTTGTGAATTTTATTGTTTGATAGTAGGCCTCACCGGTTGATGGTGTGATAGGTTGTACTGTTTTAAACAATAGTGAAAATTCTCTTTCATGTTGAAAGGGGAGTGGAGTACTCTCGGATTGTGAGGGGAACCACTATAAATCCTGTGTCTTTCTTTCTTTCTGTTGATTTACTGCTTTTCATAACCAAGAACACCATCCAGTATATTTCCAAGAACCATATAAAAACCGGAAAAATTTCAAAAGGCCTAATTCACCCCCCCCCCCTCTTAGGCATACTCTGTTCTTACAATTGGCATCAGAGCAGGTTAAGGTAACCTGTTCCTAACGATTCAGTATGGCTTCCGCAAGTACCAACCCGGTTTTCAAAGATGGTGGAAGCAGTAACAAACCACCACTCTTCTCTGGAGAATACTTTGATTTTTGGAAAATCCGTATGAAGGCACATCTTGAGGCTCAAGGAGATGGTATATGGGAAACCGTTGAAACTTGTCCACATGTTCCTACAAGTGTGGTAAATGGCGTTGGAACCCCAAAGATCAAATCCTCATATGATGAAGATGACAAGAAGAGAATCTTGAATGAGAAGAAAGCAATCAACATACTTCAAAGCGCTCTCAGTATGGATGAATTCTTTCGCATACCACAGTGTCAATCGGCAAAACAGATTTGGGATACCTTGGTAGAAACGCATGAAGGAACAGCAGAAGTAAAAAGATAAAGACTTAACACGTTAAGTCAAGAATATGAGATGTTCCGTATGCAGCCCGGTGAATCTATTGTTGCCTTGCAAAATAGGCTCGTTCATCTAACAAATCACCTGATTGCTCTTGGGAAGACCTTCACCAACGATGATCTCAACTTAAAAGTCCTAAGATCCTTGACAAGAGAATGGCAACCAAAAGTGACTGCCATTTCGGAAAAGAAAAGTCTTTCAACGATGACATCCGCTTCATTATTCGGGAAACTTTAAGAGCATGAACTGGAACTTGGAAGACTTGAGAAACATGAAAGTCAAGACAAGAAGTCCAAAGGAATTGCCTTGAAGGCTGACACAAAGGATGACAAAATTGACGAATCTTCCGAAGAAGAAAATTTCATGCTTCTAGTAAAGAAGCTCGGTAAGTTTTTCAATAATAATAAAACTTCTTCTTTTTCTAAAAAGAATAGACATTTCAGGAAAAAGGAGGCATCCACATCAAACCAAGAAATTACATGTTATGAATGTGGAAAACAAGGTCACATAAAGCCAGACTGCCCAAAACTCGCAAATAAAGGAAAATTCAAGGGCAAGAAGGATTTCAAAACAAAGAAGGCTTATGTCGCATGGGACGACAACGAAGTGAGTTCATCATCGGAATCAGATAGCGATGAATGTGCAAACATTGCCTTAATGGCCTCTCACCACTCCGATGACGAAAATGAGGTATGCTTGAAGACAACCACAAATCAATGGTATCTTGATAGTGGCTGCTCGAAGCATATGACGGGAGATATAAACAAATTTTCAAGTCTATCATTAAAGGCCAAAGGATACGTCACTTACGGTGATGATAATAAAGGAAAAATTCTTGGAGTTGGAACCATTGGTGCACCTCCATGTACAATCATCGAAGACGTTCTTTTTGTTGAAGGCCTTAAGCATAACCTACTTAGCATCAGTCAATTGTGTGACAAAGGGTTCAAAATCAACTTCACAAAAGAGGAATGCTTGATCGAACACAAAGTCACTCATGAGATTCTGCTAAAAGGTAAAAGATATAATAATATTTTTATGATCTCTTTTGATGACTCTTCCTTGAAGGTAAAGTGTCTTATGGCGAACAACAACGAGGCATGGCTTTGGCATAAGAGATTTGCTCACATTCACATGGAGCATTTAAACAAATTAATCAAGCATGATCTGGTTGTTGGGCTTCCGAAGATAAAATTCATCAAGGATAAATTATGCGATGCATGTCAAAAGGGAAAATAGACCAAGACAACTTTCAAATCCAAGCAAGTGGTTTCTACATCAAGACCACTTCAATTGTTGCACATGGATCTTTTTGGTCCATCAAGAACGAAGAGCTTTGGAGGTAGTATTTATGCTTTAGTTATTGTTGATGATTTTTCTCGATATACCTGGACAATGTTTTTAGTGCAGAAAAATGATGCGTTTAAAGCATTCAAAAAGTATGCAAAACAAATTCAAAATGAGAAGTCACTCACTATAGCCTCCATAAGAAGCGACCACGGTGGAGAATTTCAAAATTCATACTTTGAAGAATTTTGCGAAGAACATGGAATTTCTCATAATTTTTCGGCACCAAGAACTCCTCAGCAAAACGGCGTCGTAGAACGGAAGAATCATTCACTAGTTGAACTTGCTAGAACAATGCTCAGGGACACAAATCTTCCAAAATATTTCTGGGCAGAAGCAGTAAGCACGGCATGCTTTGTAAGCAACCGCGTGAATATTCGACCGCTACTCAAAAAGACTCCGTATGAGTTGTTCAAGGGAAGGAAACCGAATATATCATTCTTCCACATATTTGGCTGCAAATGCTTCGTTCTCAACAACAATAAGGACAATCTCGGTAAGTTTGATGAGAAGTCCGACGAAGGTATATTTCTTGGTTACTCTTCTTCTAGTAAAGCTTTTAGAATTTTTAATAAAAGAACTCTTACCATTGAAGAGTCCATTCATGTTTCGTTTGATGAGACTAACCCCTCGAAAGAGGATAATATTGTTTTGGATGATGATGATGATTTTGTAGATGCTTCACCAAATGAAGAAATTGTTTCAAAAGATCAAACAACTTTACAAGAAGATGTTACTCAAGAAAATCAAGATCTTCCAAAAGAATGGAGAACACACAGAGATCACCCAATTGATAAAATTATTGGTAATATTAGTCAAGGCGTTGCAACTAGACTTAATTTAAAGGATGCTTGTCTCAACATGGCATTTGTATCTCAAATTGAACCATCAAAGATCGATGAAGCTTTAGGCGACGACCAATGGATTATAGCAATGCAAGAAGAACTTAATCAGTTCGAAAGAAATCAAGTTTGGACCCTTGTACCAAAACCGGACAATAAGCATATTATAGGAACCAGATGGGTGTTCAAGAACAAACTTGACGAGAACGGGATTATAGTTCGTAACAAGGCAAGATTGGTCGCACAAGGCTACAACCAGGAGGAAGGAATTGATTTTGATGAAACATTCGCTCCGGTAGCAAGGTTAGAAGCAATTAGATTACTTCTTGCTTACGCATGTTCTATGAATTTTCAGTTATTCCAGATGGATGTCAAAAGCGCTTTCCTGAATGGGTACATTAATAAGGAAGTCTACGTCAAACAACCTCTGGGTTTTGAAGACTTCAAAAATCCCTCACATGTTTTCAAACTGAAGAAGGCTCTCTACGGTTTAAAACAAGCACCACGAGCATGGTATGATCGCCTTAGCAACTTCTTATGTGAGAAAGGATTTACAAAAGGAAAGGTTGACAAGACGCTGTTTATAAAGAAGATCAAGGGTAACACCTTGTTAGTACAAGTCTACGTCGACGACATCATATTTGGATCAACAAACAAAGAACTCTGCGAAGAATTCTCACTCATGATGCGAGAAGAATTCGAGATGTCCATGATGGGAAAGCTAAATTATTTTCTTGGACTACAAATCAAGCAAACCAAGGATGGAATCTTCCTCAACCAATCCAAGTACTGTAAGGAATTAATAAAGAAATTCGATATGGATAGTTGCAAGATGATGTCTACTCCGATGGGAACCGGAACGTATGTTGATCAAGATGAATCTGGTACTCCAATTGATATTACTAAATATCGAGGTATGATTGGTTCATTACTATATTTGACGGCAAGCCGTCCTGACATCATGTTTAGTGTTTGTTTGTGTGCGCGCTTCCAAGCAAATCCGAAGGAATCGCATCTCACTGCTGTGAAGAGAATTATCAAGTATCTCAAAGGAACGACCAACGTCGGATTATGGTATCCTAAAGGTAGTATTTGTTCTTTAGTTGGTTATTCTGACGCTGACTATGCAGGATGCAAAACCGATAGAAAAAGTACAAGTGGTACATGTCATATTCTTGGAAATGCTCTAGTATCATGGGCCTGCAAGAAGCAAGCTTGTGTAGCACTCAGCACCGCCGAAGCAGAATACATCGCCGCAGGAAGTTGTTGTGCACAGATTTTATGGCTGAAACAACAACTTCTGGATTATGGTGTTGACCTCGGTTGCATTCCTCTACGATGTGACAATACTAGTGCCATAAATATCACAAAGAATCCGGTTATGCATTCCAGAACAAAGCACATCGATATCCGGCATCATTTCCTTCGAGATCACGTATTAAACAGAGATGTTGATGTTACTTTCATCGACACACACAACCAACTCGCCGACATCTTCACCAAGCCTTTGGGAAAAGAATGATTCTACAAAATTCAGAGAGAACTTGGGATTCTTGATGAAGGTGACATCTGATCCTTGTCTCTATTATATGTATGCATTAATTGTGATATGTTTTCATGTGTATGCATTCTATTTTTATGTATTTTTCAAAAATTCGAGCATGTTAATCGATTAACCATATGGGTTAACCGATTAACACTGTTAAATTTTCAATTCTGATTAAATTTTTTAATGTGTTAACCGATTAACCTATATGGTTAACCGATTAACACTGTTAATTTTTCAAAAAATCAGAAACGAAAATTAATTAAATTTTTGAAAATTTTATATTTTTCTTTATATATTTTGTGTGGTCCATATTCTCTTAAATATCCACATCCATATCCAAAATCCACATTCCCTCTTAAAATCCTAACTTCTCTCTCCCACTCTTAAAAGTTGGAAAAACTCCCCACAACTTCTCAAACCCTAACTTCCTCAGAACCCACAACCTCTCAAACCTCCATCCATGGCTTCAGCATCAAACCGCGGCAAGGGAAAACTTCCAGAACATCATTCTGCATCAGAATCAGATGACGACAGTATTCCAATGGAAACCACCAAAAAGAGACGGATGGATTTCAAAGTGCGTGTTCGTCAACTTATGCCGGTAAAGTATGTGAATCTTCGAGCTTTTCCTGCAATATCTTTTGATTTTCCTACTCTGTTGGAATATCAGCGTATCGACAAGTTCGTCACCGACTCTGGTATTATCTATCCTGATCTGGTTAAAGCTTTTATGAATAAAATGTCTGTATATCTGGACATGGATGAAAACCACATGATCCGGTCCACCATTAGAGATCATGAGTTTGTTGAGAATTTATCCACCCTTGCTAGACACCTTAAGATTCCATCAAAGGGATGCTTCCTGAGGAAAGGTGTAAACCATGTAGATGGACCCTGGGCAAACTATGATAAAATGGAGTATTACTATCAGATTTGCAGGTTCCCAAAAGAAACGGTTATTGCAAACTCCCGCACTGCTCGTATGCTATGCTATGCCAAGAATCTGACAGTATCTGATCGAATGCTTCACTACATTATATGCTATGTCCTCATTCCAAAGGACTCAAATCACTCTCAGATCAACGATTTGGAAATGCAGTTGATCTTTTCTATTAAGAATCGCATCAGAGTCAATTGGATTTTGACTATTATGTATCATCTGCAGCAACAACTTCATTGCATTACCCGGCTGCCGTATGCTCGCTTGGTTTCTAGAATTCTGGAATTAACTGAACTTGACCTCAACAGAGAACCATCCTCCAAGATGAAACCTACAACCAACGAGATCAATGAGATTAATATTGTGAAGAATACTGGAATCATCAAGGCGGCTGACGGTACCTACAGGTATACTGATGACGGTCCTGTGCATCACGCTTATCCAATGCCTGAAGGGGGTCTTACCAGTGAGTTTCTCTACACAACCATGATGAACCAGCATCGAGAATCCATGAATATGCATAGAGAGACCTCCCGAGCAATTGCCTCCCTTAGAAACCTCATTCTTAACCCTCCACATTCCAGCACCCGAGTTGTGAACGACGAGATTGAAGAAGAGGTTGATAGTGATGAAGAAGAAGAGGAGGAGGATATGGCGGATGAGGATGTTTAGAGAATATGTTGCTGCTGTTGTTTTTATTGCTTTGCTTTCTAGTTATAAGTTTTTATGCTTTCATTTGAACTATGTTTTATTGTAACAAGTACAATTTCCATTTGCTGCATCTTATATGTACTATGTTTGTGCTTTGTGTTTACTTGGCTTTGCATGTGCTTATTACTATATACTGCTATCTTGTGATTTCTTTGAAAGCTCTTCCTTTTTGCTGATGTCAAAGGGGGAGAAGAGCTTGGTTCTGTTAATGTCTCTCTGTGTGCAGATTTTTTTTCCTCTGTTAAGATAGGGGGAGTTGCTAGACATAGGGGGAGAACCAGATCAAGAACCAAGAGATACCGCACCACATTTTTTGATTGCCATCATCAAAAAGGGGGAGAATGTAGAAGCATGCTTCAGTCTCAAGTTTTGATGATGTCAATGCTACTCAAAGTCATCTCTTGATTGCAAAAAGACGAGCCGTTCAAAGTCATCAAGATAAAGTCATCAAGCTATCTTTCAAGTCAAGCTACATATGGAACTGATTCTTCCAGACTTGCCTGCATTACTGGTATATCAAATCCACCTTTTTAATTTAATATACAAGTGTTCAAAAACATCAATTTTTTGTGCATAATACATAAGCATGTTTTTTGAAACTTTAAAAATGGTATAACATTAATTTTAAAAAGCATTTTTCTGAAAATTAGCAGTGTTAACCGATTAACCATATGGGTTAACCGGTTAACCATTTTGAATTTTGAATTTTCTGGGCTAACGTACCAGTGTTAACCGATTAACCATATGGGTTAACCGATTAACACTGAACGTGCAGAGAAAAATTGCTTTGTTTTGAGTTCAAAAATTATTTTAAAATCACACCTTTTCATGGTTTGAATCTTTTAAAATCATACCTTTTGTGAAAGGTTATTTTACTGATATAAATTCTGAGTTTTTCATTTTGAAAAACACACCAACAAAAAACCAATACTCATTTTTAAAATTGTCTTAGAATCAAATTCATTTTTCAAAAGTGTTCATACTTGCATTGAAAATTTCACATTCATTGAACACTTGTATTGAAAAATTACAAAGAGTGAATTTTGATTCATTGAAGAAGATCACTTTGACAGTTATACTCAAACCAAATTCACTACAATTATTGTATTTTTGACTTGTGATCCAGGATTGTTGGACACAAGGGTGTGTGTTTACAAGAGGATTGTTCTTGTACACTTGTGAATTTTATTGTTTGATAGTAGGCCTCACCGGTTGATGGTGTGATAGGTTGTACTGTTTTAAACAATAGTGAAAATTCTCTTTCATGTTGAAAGGGGAGTGGAGTACTTTCGGATTGTGAGGGGAACCACTATAAATCCTGTGTCTTTCTTTCTTTCTGTTGATTTACTGTTTTTCATAACCAAGAACACCATCCAATATATTTCCAAGAACCATATAAAAACCGGAAAAATTTCAAAAGGCCTAATTCACCCCCCCTCTTAGGCATACTCTGTTCTTACAAAACACAACACAACTGGGAGGGGGGAAGAAAAATAAACGGAGGTGTGGGTGCTGCAAAAACGAGTGGGCTTAGGTTTGTGAAGCCCAACAGCAATGCCAACAACTGGGGGTCGTAGAAGGAAACCAAGGGTGTAGCAATCCAAAAAAATGAGAGACTAGGCCAAAAAGCCCAACGTCACTCCTCTCTCAATTTCTTCAGAAAAACCTAATTTCCTTCCTTCTCTCAATCACTGTTCATCATTCTCCGAAACCCTAACACTCAGTCGCCGCCAAAACCTTCTTCACAAACTCTCTCTCTCTCGTTCTCAACTCTCTGTCTCCCTCACAACCTCTATCCCTCTCACCACATCTCAACTCAAATTCGTTTAACCACCTACAAAATACATGAACAACTAGAACGACGAAAAAAATACAAATCTGGAGACACTTCAATTCGTGGCTTTGATGTTGTTCGTGGAAGATCTGTGAAGTTGATTGAAGGAAAATTGGTGTTAGATTTCTGAAGACGATGATGAATTGGTGACTGTTCTTGATGAATCTGAAGATAATGTTCAAGCGATGAAGAATCTGGGAGCTGGTTGAAGAGCGTATGAAGATCTGGCCGAACGATGATGAGGATTCTTGGAGCGAATCGTTGAAGATGATGAAATTCTCTGGCACGTTTTGAAGATTATGGAAAATGCATGAAGATCATACGAAGACGGATGAACATGCATGAAGGAGTTCGTTGAGGATCTTTCAAGATCTTCGAAGATCTTGAAGAAATCTGGACACTGATTGATGAACAGAGGAGTTTGATGAACGTTGATGATTTCTGGTGAGTTCTTTCCAGTGAAGATGGCGAAAATCATAATGAAGGAGGATGAACGGACGAAGATGATGTCGATACTTCTTGAATACGAATGCTTGACGAACACTGATGAACTGAGGAAATCTGGGAAAAAGAATCATAATGTTCTTGATGGAGTTACGATGAACAAGAGGGATTTCGTATGAATGTTGATGAACACGCGGTGAGATTTGATGAGAGATCTGGAAAGATGCAAGAACAGATGAAGTTTCCGGCGAAATCTTGAGTTTATCGGTGAGATATTGATGAAGATTGTACGAGTTTTCTGGTGAAGAATGCAGTTTCCGGTGACCGTTATACTTTTCGGCGGTAGTTACCGATCACAAACCGCCGTGAATGATTTTGCCGGTGGAAATTCCCGGTGTTTGCATGCGAAGCACGAGAAGGCGCCACCTCAAGGGGTTACGTGGCGAGCAAGGGGAGAGTGCAGAGCACGGGTGGCAGCCATGCAAGAGGGAGAGTGAGGGTGGGACACGTGGGTTCTGTGAGGTGGAAATGGGAAATGTGTTGGCCAAAAAAGAGAGAGAAACGTGGGCTGCTTATATAGATGACATGTGGCATATTTGGGCCCCCAAAAATGGGACACATGGCCCACAAAATTGGACTTAAACACTGGTTAATGGACTCAAAATGGACTTAATCAGCTAAATGAAATTATCAATGCTAATGACTTTAATTAATGGTTAATGGAATAACAATGCTAATTAATGAAACGAAGATGAAAATTAATACTACATTAATACCTAAAACAGATTAACACTAATAAAGTCTAATAAAAGAGGATCTAATAAAATCTAAACAATATTAAAAATCTATCTAAAATCTATTTAAAATCTATTTAATAAAACCAAAAATCTATACTATTTAAATCTATCATACCATTTAAATCTATATTACTATATTAAACCTAATGCTCTAATAAAAATCTATATCTATTATTTCTAAGAAAAAAACTATATTATTCTAATATCTATGAATATTCTATTTTAAAACTATATTCTATTCTATTAAAACTCTATTAACATTCTAAAAACTATATTAATATCTATATTATCCTAAAAAAGAAACCAATATCCAATACTATAATAAAAACCCTATTTAATTCTAAAATCTATTCAAAACCTAGAAAAAGGCTATTAAATCCTAAAAATGCAAATAAAGGCAGTTAACCCAATTAAAAGAGAACGCGAGACCAGATCGACATACGCGGCAAACAACCAGAACTTCGATCATCCGAACCGGTCTGAAATGTGAAATAGGGCTGTAATCCCGATAAAATCACTTTGATTGGACAAATGCACTGTATGCGGTATGCGAATGCGAATGCGAAAATGCGTCGAAACATAAACCAGATATGGGAACCGATTGGTCAAATTTTTGGGTGCAACAGTGTGGCATTACCATAACATGAATTTGACTAGAGACTTGAATGAAGTATTAGAAATAAATTAATTTCTAAACATTACTTAGAGTTGGAAATCTTGCAACAAATGACATTCTTGTAATGTCACTTCTCTTTGTAATATTCTTGCCTTTAATCTTGAATTCATGATGGATTTTCTTAGAACCATTAAGCTTGAAATGGATGAAGTCTTGAATTATGGACATGTGATCTTGACTCATGCTTTGCAAATTTGGACTCCACTTGATCAAGAATTTGAAACAAAAATTGGATGAAGCAATCTTGAATTTGGCCTTGAATTTCATGTTCATTAGGAATATATTTTGAATATCCTAATATTTTGTCAAGTAACTTCTCTTTGAATAAATCCACATGAGTAGACTTTCCAATTTAGATCAAACCTTAGATAATGAACCTTTTTCTTCCATGTAGTCCAAGATAGACGAGTTATGTCATTTGAAATGGGAAATGACAAATTGAACCAATCCGTACACACATGCTCGATATGCAATAAAATGATGTATGATATGGCGAATGTAGGGTATAAAGGCTAAAGGCGAAAATGAGGGTGTGACACCTATCGAGCCTCTTTCCTTTTCTTTTGTTCTCGTTTCCATTTAGCATTAGCTTTTAAATAAATACACCCTTTGATTAGACAACAAGCATGGATCCCGTTGAGTACAACGAACGTGAGGGGTGCTAATACCTTCCCCTTGCGTAACCGACTCCTGAACCCGACATTTTATGATTTGAGTCAAATGAACAGCTGAAGTTAAATTAGAAGACATGAAAATTTTAACTCATTTCTCGTATGATTCAAATCAAGAACAAATTATGTTTCTAGTTAGAAAGCATGTGATTCAAATTAAAAGTAAGTAGCATCAAATCAATTTAAATAGATTCAAAAGAAAAATGTGACAAAAATTGTTTTATTAGAATCAGGTGTAAAGTTCAATCTGAATCAAATGTGACCCAAATCTGTCTGATTTGAATAAAGTCGAAAGTCTGATTCCCTTAAATGCAAAACTAGTGGCATTTGAGATAAATTGAGTTCCTACTGCTCTATCTTTTGTTGATTGGAATAATTGAAACTCTTAAGTGCTCTAAAAGTTATCAGTTGGGACCAATAGAGTAAATAGTAAATTCTGAAGAGATCAATTAATAATAAAATAGAGAGACCATTACTAATAAGTGTAAGAAAGGACATTTTGATCACATTAATAATTGGTCAATTTTTTTTAGATGACAAAATATCACATGGATATATTTTATTTATTTATATTATATTATATTATATATATTATATGTTTTTTTTGGTGGAAAAGAAAATAGAAATAAGAAGAAGAAAGTTGGTAGGAAGAAAAGGAAAAGATAAGAAGAGAGGATTTTAATCTTGTCTTTTCTCATGAGCTCACCCGTGCACAGATCAGCTTTGTTGAAAGTTTTGAACACTGCTCATGTAATGCACGATATTCCCGTAGAACAGTTTGACGACATAGTCGCAAACATAACTGAAAGTCGATACTTGAGTTTTAACGAATCAGAGTTGTCTCCTGAAAGTACTGCCCCTAATAAAGCCTTGCACATATTAGTAACTTGTATGGACTCTTTGTTATCTCGTGTTTTGTGGATACCATTTCTTCTCTCAATGTGATGCCTATGAGCACATTGAGTCAACTACTGATAGAAGGGAGCGAGATGAAGGTTCTCGAAGGCAAGTTATTGATGAAGTAGACCTACCCATTAAGATCAGACCTTATTTGTTTACCATTACTTTCCAAGTGATGAATATCAACCCTGCATATAATTTCTTATTGGGTCGACCCTGGATTCATGCCGTAGGGGCAGTCACTTCCACATTACATCAAAAGTTAAAATTCATGTTTGACGGTCATATGGTCATCGTTTGTGGTGAAGAAGGTTTTCTAGTAAACGAATTATCATCCTTCCGATATGTCGAGACTGATGAAGGCATAACTGAGGTGTCATTGTAATGTCTTGAATTCGAAGATGTCATCCCCGCTTCTATCAATTCTAGTAGATTACCAAAAACGACCATGTCATTTATCAAGAGTGCTAAAGAGACCATCGAGAAAGGTGTCTTGCCTGGCTGAGGGCAAATTCTTAATGTGGTTGAGAAGCATGATCGCTTTGGACTAGTTATCATCCTGATCAATAAGCTAGCTCATGCGGTCATCAGAAGTAAAATTTGGTCAAATTCAACAGCGTAGGATTCTAGGAGGGTGATATCTTGTCGGCCATTGATGATGTTGGTCCTAGAAACCAAAGTGTAAGCTTTGTGCACAAGTGTCCACGTGGCTTCAAGCTCAGCAATTGGACATCTACTGTGGTTCCTGTCATTTTTCTCAAAAAAATGTAATGCATTTTTCTTTCCTGTTCCCTCGTCCTCGCCCGAGACGAGTGAATAGCGTGTAATGGCCTTCCGCTTTTGAAACATTATGTGATCAATAAATAATTTTTTTTTTTTTGCATTCAAATCATGCAATTACTTATTTCTTTATTTTACTTTTTCACAAATAAACAAATGTCAAAGTTTCTTTTATTGTTCACCTTTCAAATAGCTCATTTAAAACATAATTCATAAACATGCAGAACGAATAAATGCATTGATAATAACATGGCAAACATCCATTGTAATTTTGGGTTTCCAATTAACCAAGCCGAAGAAGATGGTGAGGAAAATTATGAATTACCGGTTGAACTAGCAAGACTACTTGAGCATGAACATAAAGAAATTCAGCCACACAAAGAGTCAGTGGAAGTTATCAATCTTGGTACCGATGATGTCAGGAAAGAGATCAAGATTGGGGCATCCCTTGCTAAGCATGTACACTTGGAGTTGGTCAAGGTATTGAAAGAGTATGTTGATATTTTTTCCTGGTCTTATCAAGATATGTCTGGGTTGGATACCAACATCGTTGAACATCACTTACCACTCAAGTGTGAATTTCCTCTTGTCAAGCAGAAGCTCAGAAGGACCAGACCTGACATGGCACTTAAAATTATAGAAGAGGTAAAGAAACAGTTTGACACTAGGTTCCTAGCCACTTTGGAATATCCTGAATGGATTGCCAACATCGTCCCGGTTCTGAAGAAAGATGGGAAAGTTAGAATGTGTGTGGACTATTGAGATCTTAATAAGGCAATCCCGAAATATGATTTTCCTCTACCTCATATTGATGTCTTGGTCGACAACACTGCGCATTTCTCTGTTTTTTCATTCAAGGAAGGTTTCTCAGGATATAATCAGATCAAGATGTCCCTAGCTGATATAGAAAAGACTAATTTCATCATACCCTGGGGTACATATTGCTACAAATTCATGCCATTTAGCTTGAAAAATTCATGCGCAACATACCAACGTTCCATGACAACCCTCTTTCATGATATGATCCATAAAGAGATTGAAGTTTACGTGGACAATATGATTTCCAAATCCAGAACTGAAGATGATCATCTGGCCCATTTGAAGAAGCTGTTTGACAAATTCCAAAAGTTCAAATTACGGTTGAATCCGGAAAAGTGTACCTTTGGAGTTCGATCTAGTAAACTGTTGGGCTTTATTGTAAGTCAGAAGGGCATTGAAGTTGATCCTGATAAGGTTCGAGCAATTCAGAACATGCCGCCTCCCAAATCAGAAAAAGAAGTATGTGGCTTTCCAGGCCAACTTAATTACAATTCCAAATTCATTTCTCATCTAACGGCTACCTGTGAACCAATATTCAAATTACTAATAAAAAATTAATCGGTTGAATGGAATAATGATTGTCAAGAAGCTTTTGACAAAATAAAAACATATTTGCAAGAAACATTGATCTTAGTACCTCCGATTTTGGGTAGGACTTTAATCATGTATCCCACTATTCTCGATGAATCAATGAGATGTGTATTGGGTCATCAAGACGACACTAGTAGAAAAGAACATGTAATTTACTATTTGAGCAAGAAGTTCAATGATTATGGGACCAGATACTCACTATTGGAGAAAACATGTTGTGCTCTAACTTGGGTTGGTCAACGCCTGAGACAATATATGATTTTCCATACTACTTTATTGATATCCGAATGGATCTAATAAAGTACATTTTTTAAAAGCCTACTGTCTCCGGACAATTTTTTTGGTGGAAAATATTGTCGACTGAGTATGACATCCAATATATGACCTAGAAAGCAATAAAAGGGAGCGTCTTGTCTGACTACCTTGCTGATCAACCTGTGGAGGGTTATCAACAAATGAAGTTTGACTTTCACGATGAGGATGTTATGTTCATCAGAGATTATGAGACTCCAGACCCTGATATAGGACCCAAACCAGGGGCGCGATGGACGCTCGTGTTTGATGGTGCTGCCAATGCTAAAGGTCATGGAATTGGTGCTATCCTCATCTCTCCAATAGGATTTTATCCGCCCTTCACCTCCAGATTATGTTTTGAATACACCAACAATATGGATGAATACGAAGCATGCATCTACAGTATGGAAGCGGCAATTGACATGAGAATCAAGATTCTTGAAGACTATGGAGATTCTGCTCTCGTGATTGAACTGTACAATCTTCCATCATTCAAAGTATTTTGAACCAAATCCCTTAAAAGAACACATTGAGAAGTATTATGACCTAACAAATTATTGTATTTGCAAAAACCTCTCTTCTTCCTTTTGTTCCAAAGGAGGAGTCTTTAAACCAGGAGATACTATAATTTGATCATCTTTGACTAACAAATCAAATATTAGTGCATTTGGTAATGTCAACAGTTTACAAATATAAGGGGGCACTGGCTTTAATTAAGCTACATTGACCTCACCTTCCCTCAGAACAATCCTTACCTACATCGGAGACATAATCGTCTGCGACTATGTAAGAGACTTTTTCCTTCTTGTGATATTTACTAGTTTTGGCTTTCTTAACTTTTATGTGTTCTACCTGACGAACCCTATATGTGAGCTATGCCATGTCCCTCTGAGTATCAAACTTTTTCCTAATTGGATAGTCTACGTCACCAACATCCATTTCCATTAACTCATGCTCGGGAACCTGGTGAAGCACCTGGCTTTGAGAAGTATGAACCTATTCAAATAGTCATCTATCGACTCAGAGACCTTTCTCCTAACACTCGCCAACTACTTCCAACTAATTTTTGACTGTCTCATATAGAACTGTTCATGGAATAACCTTTCAAACTGGCTCCATGGTTGAACTAAATGGGGAGAGAAAGTTGTGAACTAAGTGAAGGAGTTCTTGGTTAGAGAATTTGGGAAGTATTTCAATTTCAAATTCTCATTGTTTGCTAAGTCGCCAACCTCAATTTGATACCGAGTGACATGTTCTACTACCGCCAACCTTAATTTGGGACTTTTAATTCTTTGGGTAACTCCGACTATCAAATGTTTTATGACAACAGGGAAATGAAATTTGGTTGGTGAAGTCCCACATTAAGGCTATTCTGGGCCAAAACTTGTTCAGCAACACTTGTTACATTGTTTTGTCCTACAAGATTGTTTTATTGGACGTGCATGAGCACTTGGTCAGCATTCTGATCTCTCTGAACTATCAGTGTCCTAGGGTTATTTTTTTTATTTGTTCGCCGTTTATTGGAGGTCCTTGATGCAACCCCTAGTTTTGGACCACAATGGCCCGTGTTGTCCCATTCGCAGGAGTTTTGACTGCTCTAACATTAGATATTTATGGAGTTGGTCGAACTGGTACTAGGGCATGCCAAAAAAATCAACAATGCGCTCCATTTGACTTGCTAACACCTCATAAGTCTAATTTGTATTCGCTAATTCTAATTTACACTCATCCATTTGCTTCCTCACAACCATCATAAAAGTTGTACACAAGGATGGCGTCCTCTGGTTGATATAATTTATCCCTCCTAGTTGCACCATATTATTGATGGTCGACGTTGAGCCATTATAAGGGTTATATAATGGCGATGTGGCCATCACATTGTCACTAAAAGTTGACATATTTGGTTGTGGGAATGTTTGTTGCACTGTCCGAAAATTCTCTATGTCTAGAATCTTGGTCGAACTACAACTCCTTTTCTTTTCCCTTGTGTGCTAGGGTTTTCCCTTAGCCGAAAATCCCGGCTAACATATCAATGCCTCAATATTGAAGCTTGTAGCCACTTCTTATGTGTCGCCTCCAATAGGTTGACCTAAGACCTTCATATGTTGACACATTTTGGTTTCTTTTCATTTCCTCATGCATGCCCTGATACATGCATCATTTTCAAGTAAGGTTGTAGAGTAAAACCTACGTGAAAGTAGGATATCAAAGCGCACTCATCATCTTCAACCTCTCTTCTATGCATACACACAATCAAACTGCACATAATCATTTTTTGATTGGGTGATCATCTAGATTAGGGTTGATAACATCTAATTAGATTGTTGTACCGAGAAAATCTTGTTGAGTTCTTTGAGAGTTTCAAATAAGAAAACTGAGTTGGACTTTCTCAACAAATCCTTCTCTCTCTCTCTCTCCCCCTCTCTCTCTCTCTCTCTCTCTCTCTTAATTTATTTTATCAAATTATTGAATTCATTGGTTGCTTGATCAATTTGATTGGAAATTAAACTTTAATCACATTTTGAATTTGACTTTGTTGATATAATCACAATCCGTTTGATTGTGACTGGTTTTTGGATCAACAAACAAAAATCAAAATTTCAAAAGATATTTATTGCACACAAAGTGTTTGATAAATTATTTTATTGTATTTGTTGTGTTTTTTATCATTGAAAATAAGTTCTACGTATAACTTAGCATTTAATTCTTTGTGATTGAACATTGTTGAACAATTTGTGTTCAGTATCATTCAATTGTGCACTTTTACGGATATCTAAACTTTCTGATAGATGTTTGGTTAGGCAATTCGATTCGAATTGTCTAGGATGTGCCATTAAAATTTTGAAAATCATTTTTGGCAAATAAAATTATTTTATAATTGTGATCTATTCACCCCATTCTGATGAAATTCTATAGTCTAACCAGTAATTATAACGTGAATACGTAAGTGCTGAGAAATGTAAAAACCTAGAGCCCGTAGGACTTATAATGTGTGATTGACACTAATTTCTTCCTTTCAATAAAAAAAGGTATTTAAATTGTGTCATAGCCGCAATGACCTGGTAAGAAGTGTTTTACCACTATTTTGCCCAAGGTAAGGAATTTGAACACTGATTACCAGTGTTTTACCAGTGTTCTGCAGAATGTGGAGTTCAACCGTATCAATGAGAGGGATAATACATTTCTCACAGCAGAATTTACAACAGAGGAGATAAAAATGGCAATGTGGGATTGTGAGAGCTCGAAAAGCCCTGGACATAACGTTAATCCCAAAAATAGAGAGCCCGACGAAACTCAGCGATTTCAGGCAAATAACCCTAATTGGATGTATGCATAAGGTGTCAATAGGAAACTTGCAGCTACTTATACTATATACCTGTAGGGGTATATATATTGAAAATAAAAACCAGAAGCACCTTTCTTCTTTTTTATGACAGAAGGACTATTTTTATTTCACTCTTGCTTCTTGTCAAATGAGAATACAACCAAGTCTTTATATAGACCCAAGACTCTACTATTCTAGGAATTAAAATGCAATTCAATTCTTATTAATACACCATTAACCTATAGGCTTTTCATAACTGACACCTCTTGGCCTTTCATAATTAACATCTAAAATTAAAACTCCCTTAAAATAACATTTAAGGTTTATTCAACAAATCTCCCCTGTAAACTTAAATGTTTCTACCATCTGTCATGCCTATTAATTTCTTCCCTCTGTCGAAAACTTCTTTCGATAATGGTTTTGTGAAAATATCTGCTTCTTGATCCTTGCTTTCTATATGCTTCAATTCGACACTTCCTTCCTTCACATGTTCTCGAATAAAATGAAAACGAACATCGATGTGTTTGCTTCTTTCATGATTCACTAGATTATTTGCTAACTCAATTGCTGATTTGTTGTCCACTTGTATTATTGTTGCATCTATCTGTTTTAGCTCCTTTTTTCTCAACAATCTTCTAAGCCATATTGCATGACAAACACTCCAATATGCTGCCACATATTCAACTTCACATGTTGAAAGCGTTACTATTGGTTGCTTCTTGGAGAGCCAGGTAAATGCAGTGTTTCCCATAAAGAACACATATCTTGAGGTGCTTTTTCAATCGTATATATCTCCACACCAATCGCTGTCAGAATAACCAATCAACTTGTAATCTTTTGTTCTTGAGTAAAACATTCCAAGTGACACAATTCCTTGGATGTGTCGAAGAATTCTTTTCAATGCCTTCCAATGTGTATAGACCGGTTCCTCCATGAAACGACTTACAATTCTGAAACTAAGCGAAAGATCTATCCTTGTACATGTGAGATATCGAAGACTTTCTACCAAACTTCGATATTTGCTTGATTCGACACGTTCTCCTCCATCAAATTTCGACAACATTGCACCTGGTTCCATTGGCGTCGAAATTGGATTACAGCTTTCCATCTTATATTTTTTCAAGATTTCTTTTGCATATTTCTCCTGTGAAATAAATATTCCCGTTTCTTCTAGTCGAACCTCCAAACCAAGGAAGAATTTCATCCAACCTAATAAGTCTGACATCTCGAATTCACGTGTGTTGCACCCCAAAATTTGCCTAACCTTTTCTTACTTGGCTTTTGTTTAATTGCATTAGCATATCATTGATCTAGCATTTGCATAGCATAGCATTGTTCATTTAGCAGAGGATCAAGTGTGTTTTATATCAAGAGGAGCCTATCTAGAGGTCTTATTCAAGCTCGAGATGTCACCAAGGTCATTAGAAAGTGGGGTGTGTTCTTGAGAAGTTTGGATATTGGTATGTGGTTCATCTCCTAACTTGGGAGCCAATTGACGACCATCAGTGGGTTGCGAATCCTTGATTATGGATAGAGTATGTGGATAGAGCTCATGGAGTGCCTTGAGGGTCATGGTGGAGCTCACCCAAGTCATTATGCCAAGTGTGAAGGGCCACAGTTGAGGGTGTTGCAATTAGGGTTTTCATCTGAGTAACTTTGAGCCAACTGTGCAATTGAAGAGGATCAAAACCTAATTCTAAGTCTTTGTGATCATGGAAGGTTGTTGAGATATATGAGGTGATATTCCAAGATCAATCCAAGAAGAATTCAAAGTGTGTGGAGTTGCTAAACTAGGGTTCTCAGGGTAAAATCCCTTATTTAGTGCCTAACTTCAAGACCACTTATCTCAAGATACAAATTTCATATCAACTTTTGGCCAACATAAAACTTGTAGAGCATTCTCTTAGATTTAATTTGAGTACTACAAGTCATCCATTGGATTTATAGAACTCAAGTTATGATCCAGACAAGTTACAGGTCACCAGATGAATGTGAAATTTGTCTACAGAAGTCAACCAAATTCCAAGGCACGTTTGACCTAGAAGGGTGTTTCTCCTAAATTTTTGGCCAACATGAAAGTTGTAGGTCTTGATCTTAGCTTTCCAAAATGTACTAGATGTATTTCATCTAATTTGTAGAACTCAAGTTATGAGGTTTACAAGTCAGGGGTATTTTGGGAAACTTTGATTACAGGTCATAAAATTACAGGTCAAGTTCACCACTTTACGTAACTCAAATGAACTTTTTTCAAACATGAAATTTGGTCCAAATGGGGTCATTCGGTCAACTAAACCTCAATTTATCAATGGGCTAGCTCATGGTTGAAGATTGGTGAAGGAGATTTTGTCAAAAGCATGTGAAAACCCAAGTGTGTGATCTTGCCAAAATTAAATCAAAGATAGTCATATTTGTGCTCATTTTGAAGGGAAGATATGTTTTAAGATCATTGGTGACAAAATAAAGTGCATTTGAGGCATGGGTCATGGATTATTTCAAGGTTTCTTCATGTTTAAGCAACATAACGGGTCCTAGCCATTAAGATCCAAACAAGGGGAGATTATGAGCCTTTGATCTTCCTTACATTGCAAGGAATAAAATTGAATTAGAAACAAGGGATTTTGGCCATGAATTAAAGCACTTCCATGGGCTTCCAACTTCACAAAATCCAAAAATCCAATTTGATCATTCTCACACTATTGGGCCCCCAATTCATTGTAAACATCTTTTATATAATCTATGGAGTACATTCATCATTTTTTTGGATGATTTTGGTGTAGAAACAGAGATATAGCATATTGAAAAAGAGGGTGAGAGAGTGACTTTCGAGTTCTTCCTTTCTCTCCAATTCAAGGCCTTTCAACCATCCAAACATCTTCATCGACCATATTGGAGTGATTCTGCATAAGTTTCCTGAAGAATTCGTGGATAATTGAAGCTTTACACTTCCATTTCAGAGGTATAAGGAATTCAAGATACCTCCTTATTTATCTATCTTTATGCTGCCATTTTCATGCCATTACAATCCCCTTAAGGTGAATTGCGTTTCTGGTATCTATTTGAGCATTTTCTTGAAGATTTATGGTTCTTGACATTTCTTGGATCCACCACGGGTTTGGAGTTCTAGAGGGTTTCAGTTCAATTCAACATGATATTTGTAATCCTTGTGAAATATGGCACAAGTTTGACTCAAGAACCACTCATTTTCATGGAGTTTTGAGAGAGATAGAGGTTGGAGGAGAATTTCGGCCACCCCTCACGGTCACCGGCGACGGGCTGTTCACGGGCTGCATATTTTCCCTCTTCAAAATGTTCAAATGAAGAAGACGAGCTACAACCGTTAGATCGTGTATGGAATGTTGATAAAATACTCACATCCAAGGATCATGAACGCGCCACCTCACCATTTCACTTAAAGTTCAGCTAGGCTTAAGTGACTGCTGTTCACACACCCCATATGGGCCCAGTCCAGATATAAACTGAATATTTTTACTATCTACCACACGGTTTTGTTATTGTCTCATATTTTCTCTTATTTTCTTTTATTTCTACCTGCTACTTTTAATCACATGAAAAATAGAAATAATGCTCATTAAATCTTGAGTTCTTTACCTGATATTCTTTGACATCTTAGGAAATTTTAGAAATTAAAAAATAGTTTTTAGGATTAATTTTCATTTTATTATGATTTTTCCATTTTTTATAGTCATAAAAAATGTGATAATTGTGCCATATTCTTTGGGATTTTCATTGAGGTACTAAAACCAAATATAAATGCCTAATATTTTTCCGGGTTATTGTAAACATCTTGAAGGATTTATACATATTTTTATATGGATTTTATAGTACCATTTTCATGGGTTTTGAGTAGCACTTTGTTCATGCTCTATTTTGCCCTAGTTTTGGTGTACCCTTTATGTTTACTCTCTGTTTAGGCACTTCCCTTTGGATTATTTTGCTACCCTTTTAACCTATGATTACTAACACATTGTATGTGCTTGGAGAATTGATTTGGCATTTTTAGATGCATTTTACTATTTTTGCCTTATTTTGCAATTGGACACATAATTTGGCTTTCCCACTTGGAAACTTGTATTGTTTTGGCTCCAAAAGCCTTGTATTGCTTGTGTGATGGATATTATAGTGATTCCTTCATGTTTTGGACTCATTATAGGTCTTGTGGACCATTTGGTGGCTGTTTATATTGTACATAGCTTGCCCATTTGATGTTATACTCTCATGTTTGTACATTGTGATTCCTAATAGTGGTTTATGTACTCTCATTGTAGGTTTCTCTTGTTTCCTTACCATTTTATCCTTGATATTCATTTTTGGCATAGGTTGTATGATTATAATATGCCACCCTATGTCCAATGACCTTGGTATGTCATTTAAGGAAGTTTTGGGTCCCTCCTTTGGAGGTCTCTAAGGCATGCCTAAAGTGGTGAATCCTTGAGGACTTCCTTTTGTATGTTTTGTATGACTTGCTCTTGTTGCATTTGCTTCATCTATCCTCTTTTATTATTTCATGATTAGCTTGAGGTTGAGATGGGCTTGTGGAGGCTCCAGGCCCACACTATTTTCTTCCCTCACTTGCATTGCATCTTTACTTCCTATATTTGCATTTCATGTATGCATTTGTATAATTGTTTTCTTCTTCTTCTGTTGTCTTCCTTCCCCTAGGATTTCCATTCTTTCTTGTTCAAGATAGAATTTGATAGACATTAGGCCTTTAAACCATGCATGACAACAATAAGTAGTTCCCTCCTAACCTTGACCATAGGATGAACTTTGCATGACAACTTTAGGACTGGACTAGTTCCCTTTTAGTGCGTCCTTTCTCTTCTCATCTTCAAACAAATCAAAATACAATAATAAAGGTTAATTGAGGCCGTACGCTACGAGCCTTGAGCTACTTGAGAAAGGTTTGTTGGAGAGTTTCTTTTCAACATCTTGGATGTTTAGTATGGTACCCTTTGGGTGACATGCGACGCATTCACTCTCAGGTCATAGTCTCTAGTGCGATATTAGTTGCAAACATCCATAAAAGATACTTCTTCTAAAAAACAGAAAACAAAGATCAAACATATTTTTGTCCTCTTGGACCTTTAATCCTTAGAAACCATTTTCATAAGGAGAGTTTTATTAACTCCCGGTTCTACCGCAAACGGTAAACGCCTAGGTCTCCAAAGGTCGAGCTGCATACACCAAACTGCTGGAACCGTCTGTTAACCCTACTCAGATAAAAAAGACAAACATGTGTCTCTTGTTGTCCCGAACTACGTTTGCTCTGATCTTTCGTGCCGTGTGAAAGTACGTAGGCACGAGATGCGATATCTCGGCGAGCAACCTTCCCCCTTAACCCGTAGTTAGGCGAACTACGTAGACTCTGATTTCTCGTTCCAGACGGGAATACGTAGGCATAGAACTGTTATGTTCTGCTGAGTCATTTTCTTTTCTTTTCAGACCAGACTTTTAGCGTAGATAGATAATCAACCCTTTTAGAAACACAACAAGCGTGGATCCTATCGAGTACGATGGACGTGAGGGGTGCTAATACCTTCCCCTTGCGTAAACGACTCCCGAACCCAGACAATGGTTGCGATGACCTTCTCTTATACCTTTTGTCAGGTTTTTTCCAATCGTTTCCTTTCCCGTTCATTGGGATAAATAACGAAAGGTGGCGACTCTTCTGTTTTGCCGGCACCTTATTTTCGTGGTAGCGACAACTGGCAACTCTGCTGGGGACCCAACGTCTCCTATGCGAGTCAATCTGGGGATCCAACGTCCCCTACGAGAGTCAATCCGAGCGCTTGCTTGTATATCTTTTGGGTTTATATTTCTGATTTTATCTTTCGCACTTTACTTTCTGTCCTATATTATTACTGTTGTTCTTTGGGAGAGGTGTTGCTTTGAGAGATAAGCCGGACCTGGGCTTGAGCATAGACTTAGATTTAGAAGTGGAGATTAGTGATAGGCCTGTATGCCTTGCATGCACCAGCTTGCCATGAAACCCGCGCTCAGATGAGATTCTCTTTGATGACCTCTGGCCTGGCCCTTTGGGATCTACTAGTTGTTGGATTTGAGGGTTGTCGACTCTCGGAACCGATCATTTGGGATTCAGCTAAGTGAGGCCGCTTCAAGAGATGATGATGCCACACCTCCTAGGTATCGTATCATCGCTCTTGAAAGTCTGTGACGCTGATGACCGCATAGGATGCTATACCTCGTCGGCGAATTAAGTCCATACCCGTGAGTGGGCTGGGGTTATGCAGGAAACTCTAGACTTCAGAAAACCCGGTTCTTCTTTATCAGTGTGAATTTGATCCAAGGGTCCCTATTATGGTTGGTTATTATCGAGGTGAAACGCTGATTATTCTCAAGCTACAGCACAACAAACTTCTGATTATTCTCAAGCTACAGCACAACAAACTTCTGATTATCCTCAAACCACAGCAACAAGCTTAATCCCCTGTTTGCATATGCATTTGCACTTTCATTTGTGCATTTCATTAACATGTACTTATGTTGCAGGTGTGCTTTTCCCCTAAGATTCTAGTGTTCTACCTTATTGCCTGACATGGAGCCTCTGAAGAAGACTGTTGCTTACAAGCTTCCTTCTCCCGACATCAGTTCTTTGTTGAAGTTAGTTGCTTTAGCTGATCAGAAGGTGAGGGCTGAGTTCAGAGAATCATACGGGAAACTACTCAGTTTTGTATGCAAGCCATCTGAGTTTGAGTTGAACGAATTATATGCTCTGATGCAGTTTTATGACCCTCAACTGAGGTGCTTTTTGTTTCCTAACTATTTCTTGGCGCCAACTTTGGAGGAATTCTCTGCTTTATTAGGAGTCCGGGTGTTAGGCCAGATGCCGTATGTTCATGATGACGCTGAGCCTAATCTGGCTAAGCTTACTGAAGTTGTTTGTCTGGATGCTTCTGAGTTCTCAGGGAGTTTGGTTAAGTTGAACGGAGTGTATGGGTTTCCTTTATCTTTCTTGGTTGACAAGGTCGCGTAATGTGCAAAGGACGGGTGTTGGATCATATTCAGGGCTATTCTAGCTGTGTGCATTTATGGTATCATCTTATTTCCCAACCAGCCTGATTTTGTGGATTCAGATGCTTTCTTCATTCTCGCTTCAAAGAATCCGGTGCCTACACTATTAGGAGACGTTTATCATTCTATCCACTATAAGAATGAGAAGCGAAGGTGTAAGAACGTTTCCTGTTGTGTACCCGTGTTGTACAAATGGTTCCATAGTCACCTTCCAAAGACAGGACCATTTATTGCTACTGCCAGTACTTTAGAGTGGTCTTCCAGGTTGATGGGTTTGTCTGCGGAGAATATTGTATGGCTTGATTGGAATAGGCTTGGAGCTGATATCGTATATAGTTGCAGTGGCTTCCGAATGTCCCGCTGATTGGTCGAAAAGGTTGTATTAACTATAACCCTTCCTTGCTTGTAAGACAGTTTGGATACGCTCTGAAGAGTCCTCCTAATGAAGACGAGATACAGGAATCTCTGTATCTCATGGGCTTATTGGAAGCAGATACCCTACTCAGATTGGAGCATGCATGGGGTAACATCCATAGAAGAGGTAAAGCATTGCTTGGGAAGAGCAATAGTCGAGCCTATGATCCTTATTTGGTCTGGATCCGTGAGAGAGATAGGAAGTTTCTGATGCCATTTCCTGCAGCAGAGCCACTATACCCTCCCGTGATTGAGGAACCTACTACCGTGGAGATTGAAAAGTACAATAAGCTGTTAGCTGAAAAGGAAGAGTTGCGAAAGGCAAATGAAGAACTAGAGAAGGAGATCTTTCAACTTCGACATGAGAAGAATGAAGCGACCTATACTTTGAAGAAGCAAACTGAGGTGGTAAATAGAATGATTACTGAGTTGACTGAGGAGATTTACAAAAGAAAGCAATTGGGTATGGATATAAAGGTCGTTAGTAGTGTGCTTGCTACTAAAAAAGAGAATCTAGACGTGGCTTATTTGCAAATCTCTAAGTGGGAATCATTGTGGAATGCCACACTTACCAGCCGCAAGGAGCGCGAGGACAAGCTGAAGCTACAGATTTCCAAGTTGAAGATGCAACTTAACGCCAAGGAAGCGAAGATTGCAGAGGAGTCATCACTTAGGTGGAATGCTGAGTACAGATTGAGTGATACTGTTAAGGAGCTGAAGAGTTGTAAGCTGCAGGCTGATTTCAAGAGGTGTAAGCTCGACGCATGTTTCAGTGAGGGAACTTGTGAAGAGGATGCTAGGAGTTTGCAGTCCACTATCGTCCAACAGGAGTTGCTTATACAGGGACTACTCTCCAGACCAGGCCACCTTGAGACATTGAGATTGTTAGAGGATTTCTGGGCGCGTCACCCGTCCTTATTATCTTTATTGTTCTCCTTTGTATTTGGTTATCTGGCTTATAATTAACCATCGCCAGGCTTGTTGGCCGAGGTCTTCTGTATTTTGCACTCAGTTGTAGTTTGTACACTGTCTGTTGGCGTTTGCTTATATACGAGGATTTCTGATTCTATGCTTGTCTATATGGGCTCTATTGTCTCCATGGCTTCTTTCCAGAACTAGAATCGGGGGGGGGGGGGGGGGGGGAATTTCCCTGTCGCATATTTACATGTTAGCATTTTGCATATTCATTTTGCATAACAGGTACCTTGAGTTGTTTCCCTAACCCTCTGTTGATGCAGGTTTTAGGATTGCCGATCAGCGAATTCACCGATACTCCACAAGAGGTAATTGCAAGAAAGTTATGGATTAAATGCAAGCTGAGATGCAGGAGATGCGCGACAGGATGGCACAATTCATGCAGGTTTTGGAAACTGTTGCCAAGGGACAAAAGCAACTTCAGACTCTGGTGCAGCCTCTGATTGCACGGGTTGACGGTAATGGTGTGCTACATGGCGGGGTTGTTACTAATCCTTCTCAAGTCGGGACTCATCGAGCGGATGATGTTGTACCGATGGTCGTCCTCAATACTACTGAGAATGGTATTGGGGTTGGGAATCAGAATGTAGCTGGTAATGGTAACGGGCATGTGGAAACCAACGAAAATATTGGTGCTGGGAATGCTGGTTTTAATGTTGGAACTGGGAATGCGGGTTTTGGTGTTGGTGCTGGAAACACTGGTATAGGTATTGGTGGTGCCAATCAGGGTTATGCCAATCAGGGCTACGACAATCAGGGCTTTGGTAATACAGGTTTTGGCAACACAAGCAACAACGGTTTCGGGATGGGTGCCTACAACGCTGGCTTTGGTCCAGGTGCTGCTAATCAGGGCTTTGGTAATGTGAGGTGTGGTCTCAGGTTTAATCAGACTGGCTTTGGTCCTAATACCGCTTACGCTGGGTATGATAATGAGGATTCTCACTGGGGCGTGGATCGTCAAGAAGATGCTTTCCCTCCGCCAGGCAGTGATCTTGAGATGCCCACTAACAATGACCGAAGGTTCAAGATGTTGGAGGAACAAATGTAAAATCTTGCCAATCAGAATTCCACGGGGTTGGACATGGCCAATGTGGGGTTGGTTCCTGGCTTGAGGGTGCCACTCAAGTTCAAAGCGCCTACTTTCGACAAGTATAAGGGGGATACTTGCCCAAGAGTTCACGTGCGGTCTTACTATCGGAGAATGACTGCCTATTCTGATGACGAAAAGATGATGATGCATTTTTTCCAAGATAGCTTGTCTGGCCCATCACTTGAATGGTATATGGGGTTAGAGCCCACTCAGATTGGTAGCTGGAAGGAGTTGGCGGAAGCCTTTGTGAAGCATTACCAATATAACAGCGACCTTGCACCGAACAGGGTCCAACTTCAAAATCTTTCTCAGAAGAACGGTGAGAGTTTTAAAGAGTACGCCCAGAGGTGGCGTGCGCTTCAGCTAGGGTGCACCCATCCATGGTAGAGCGTGAGTTGGTTGATATGTTTGTGGGAACTTTCTCTGGGTTGTATTATGACAGGCTTATCAATTGTACGACGGCTAATTTTTCTGAGTTGATACTCTTGGGGGAACGTATAGAGAACGGCGTCAAGATCGGTAAGATTCAAGCAGGAGAATCAACCTCAGCTGGAGGTGGTAAAAAGGTTTTTGGGAATAAGAAGCAGGGGGATACTAATTCAGTATACAGCTCCCGAGGAAGAGGTAGAGGTCGGAACCAATACCATTAGCAACAGATTTCTAGTGTGACAATTCCCGTACCTCAACAACAATAACAGCATCCTGCTCAGTGAAGAATTCAGGATAGGGATAGGGCCGTGAAAAGGGTATTTGATGCGCCTCCACTACCGTATGCTCAGCTTCTTCCAAATTTGTTACAACTGCAGCTTGTTGAGAAAAGGACGTTAGCTCCGCCGAAGGGCACGCCTCCTTTTAGTTATGATGCCAATGCACATTGTGAATTCCACTCCGGGGCACCCGGTCACAGCATAGAGAATTGTCATGCATTCAAGCACAATGTACAAGACTTGATCGATAGCAAGGCAATCAACTTCTCCGATGATGTTCCCAACGTGGCACAAAATCCTCTGCCAAACCACGGACAAGCTGGAAGTGGCTGAGTCGCCAACAAGTCAAGAGACAAGGAGCCTAGTTCCCAGAAGCTGGCAATCTGCACTTTTTCATGTCATTTCTTTACATTTGTAGTTTCTTTCCTGTTAGAATTGCAAACTTCGTTTGTAAAGCTTTTTGTTTTCAATTGATATTGATGATGGAATAAATATGCATGTTTTAATCATTCGTGTTCACTTTATTGCTTTCTTTTATTTCAAACGCTTTTTTAAGTGGAATCCGGGGAGGATGATGAAATCCAATGACGCGTAAGCTTCCGATGCTATGCTTTTGAATAAAAACCTGTTGATGATGTACAGGCATTGTTTCAATTCCCAAACACCAGAGATATAAGGAAGATAATCCCTTGTTAACCCCTTTGAGCCTAGTAGTAGGAGTTTTTTTTTTCTGAAAACGAAAAAACTCTCAATCTTAACCCGGGGCAGGGTAGGTGTCAGCTGATTTGACCAAGCGTTCAAATTACCAAAGGAGTGTCCGTTCGAGGATAGAGCACACATATATAGGTCGTACCTAATAAACCACAATGGTTAAACCTGGTCGATCAGGAGTGAAACAATCACAATCTCTCTTTAACAAGTCATACGAGCCAATGTCATATGATTTGTTCCAAAAAAAAGGAAGAGAGAAAGAAAAGAATCGAAAAGAAAAGCCCGCTAAGTCGAATCTTGAAAGCAAGCGACTTAGGCAAAAATTAGGGTACCCCGCTGGACTTCAAAATTGAAGAAACTCTAAAGAGTTAGTCCAGGAAAAAGTTAGGGGAAAACAAAAAAATGAAAAACGAAAAGCGAAAAGGGATTGCGAAAGAAAAATCCTCATACAAGAACGAAATCGTGTGGCTCCGGACGCCAAAAGACGAAAAGGGAGCGATTGTCACTTCGAAAAGTGTAATTCCTTGAATTGTCACTCAACCTTTGAAAGGAGAACGCTAAGGTCGAATTAGCTGAACGTAGGATTGGAGAACATCACGGAGAATGGGTTGGTTAAATTGAATTTTGAGCCTTTATCTTTTCTTTTATAAACCGTGAACCTGACCACGTTACAACCTTTAAAAGTCCTAATTGAAATAGGTTTGTTTTGAAAGCATACTTCGGTAAAGATCGCATCGGAACTGACTCCTGAAAGGATTCTTCTTACAATGTTGTATTGATTTTGACATATTGATGAATGCTTCATACGTTTTATGTCATAAATTTTTTTCCAGTGAACAGGAATAGATTTTGAAAACTGCCATATGCATTACATTTGATATGTCTTTTATGCAGAACAGCGTGTTTTACTAGCGAGTAAGCGCTTGACAGCATGAAAGTTTCCATGATGGAAAGATTTGATTAGGACAGAATGCAAGACGCCAGAATATCCCGGCGAGCCGGGGCAAGCTATGTCAAATGATTGCGGCATGGGAGTCAGCCATCCAGAAATCAGGTAATCTGGGGCAATCAGGTCGAGATTTGATGAATCTCTCGCAGCCAAGGGTACTATTCCCCATAGATCAGCCCATGAGGGGAAAATTCATGACAAGACCGGGGCAGGTCACCCCGAGAGAGCCAAAGCTATCCTTATCCTGAAGGCGATTAACTTGAAGCGCCTCCGTGAGGTTCAAAGTGATGAAGTTGTTCGTATCAAACCACCAGAGTATAGATATCTCAGGTTCCCCTTTGAAAGGATATGACGAAGATCCCGTAGGCTGGGGAAAAAGCTGAAAGCGAAAGAGCCTTTCCTCTCCATATCTGTAGAGTTTGTCAAAAGTTGTTATAGATTCTGGGGCAAGCCATTTCGAGTTCGTTTCGTGGCATGTTTTTCCAAGTTAGATGACTCCTTTTTCCTCAGCAGGTTCAGTTGTGTTTCCCCACGGAGTCCGAACATGAGGCTATGAGCATTGATGGGTCTCCCGGAGCGGAGATAGATTCTTCCCAACCAGATGCATCCTAGGCAGGGATCGTGTTTCCCCAGCCGGAGTTCCTTAACGTAGGAGCGGGCTCTAGGTGAACTTATTCCTCCCCAAAGGATGGAAGTCACATTTTTACCCCTAGAAGAGTCAGATGTAAGCTAGCAGGCAGTCAGGCAGTTACGTGCGTTCCCAACAGATGGTTATGTGCACATTCAATCCCCAATGAAGTCCTCATAGAGTACAACCAGGTTTTCAGTGTTTTGAAAGGCTCATCCCCGCGCAAGACTGTTCTTTCTGTTCTCCAGCAGGTTGTCTATCCTCCAATAGGTTATTCATCCTCTGCAGGGTTCGTAACTCCGGATTTGTTAAGCTATCCCCCAACAAGATTATTTTTTCCCCCAGCGGAGTCGGTTCACCTTTCCAGCATTTATTTTGCTGAGATAATTCTGTGATACCCGGTTATCCTCAGCGGAGTTGGCTTTGTCTCCAGCATTTATTTTGCTGAAGCAGTTCTGTGTCCAGCTTTTCTCCGGCAGCTCGAGCCTACATTTGCATCGTGCATAACATTTACCCAAACGCGTAGCATTTCCATTCCGTATGGAGCATTACGCCATTTTCAAACATGCGCATTTTGAAATATAAGCCAGTTTGGTTACCTCTTTGTTTTCAGGTGTTTCCCTGCAGGTAATTGGAATTCTTGTTCAGGATGATCTTCGGATATTCGAACTTTCGACATGAGATATGGGATGATAACGTTCGTCCTATCATGTGTGCCCTCATCAGAGTTGCTTGGTTAAGTTTCCCTTCTTCCCCAGCGGAGTTTTCCTCAGATTGCTGTTACGTCAGCGTTAAAAGATTTCAGTGATTAGACCTTTGAAGTCGTTACTTGTTGTCAAAGTAAGTGTCTGGCAGTTGACGTTAGAATTTCCCCAGTAGAGTTTTCCTCGGATTGTTGTTACGTCAGCGGAAAAGAAAATCTCATGGATTAAACCTTCAGAAGTTACCCGTGATGGACGGAGAAGTTACCTGTGATTGACAGAGATTGTTACCTGTGTTGACAGAGATTGTTACCCGTGATGGACGAAGAAGTTACCCGTGTTGACGGAGAAGTTACCTGTGATTGACAGAGATTGTTACCCGTGATGGACGGAGAAGTTACCCGTGTTGACGGAGAAGTTACCTGTGATTGACAGAGATTTTTACCTGTGATTGATAGAGAAGTTACTTGTGTTGACAGAGATTTTTACCTGTGTTGACGGAGATTTTACCCGTGTTGATGGAGATGTTACCCGTATTGACGGAGAGGTCACCCGTGTTGACGGAGAGTTTACCAGTGTTGACGGAGAGTGTTACCTGTGTTGACGGAGATGTTACCTGTGATGGACAGAGATTGTTACCCGTGTTGACGGAGATCGTTACCCGCGTCGACGAAGAGTGTTACCCGTGTTGACGGAGATTGTTACCCGTGTTAACGGAGATGTTCCCTGTGTTGACAGAGTGGTTACCCGTGTCGATGGAGATGTTACCCGTGTTGACGGAGATGTTACCCGTGTTGACGGATATGTTACCCGTGTTGACGGAGATTGTTACCTGTATTGACGAAGATGTTCCTCGTGTTGACGGAGTTGTTACCCGTGTTGACGGAGATTGTTACCTATGCTGACAGACTTATTTCCCGTGTTGGCGGAGTTGTTACCCGTGTTGACGGAGTTGGTACCCAAGTTCGCGGTTTACATACTGCAAATACCGGTAGTGTCAGAAATGTTCTCTACAGAGTTGTTCGTTCAAGTCTTCGGATGCTAGATTAGCACTTTTATTCAGTGCTTCGCCCGTTTCCGCGGAAATGGGAGGTCAAGGATAGTACATTGACCACGCGTGCTTTTTGTAGTACCCGCTTATTGTAGTGTGTATTCGAAGATTGATTGTTGATTCAATGCCTGTGGCATCACATAGGTGGTTGATGTTGAAATCAGGTTCTTTATCAGACGATTGATCAGTTGTTTCCGTGACGACCGGATTCAATTTTCTGGATATTTTTCCCCAAGCAGTCTTGTTGTAGTTTATTTCTTCGGTTAGCAAATTTCTGAGATCTTTGGTATTTAACCGTCTTCTACCTCGATTGTTTGAAAGTTGTTCTCTTTTCATCCAATCAGGTCCAAGCCCCTTGAATAGGGGCAGCTGTTTCACCCCAAAATTTGCCTAATCTTTTCTTACTTGGCTTTTGTTTAATTGCATTAGCATATCATTGATCTAGAATTTGCATAGCATAGCATTGTTCATTTAGCAGGGGATCAAGTGTGGTTTATATCAAGAGGAGCCTATCTAGAGGTCTTATTCAAGCTCGAGATGTCACCAAGGTCATCAGAAAGTGGGGTGTGTTCTTGAGAAGTTTGGATGCTGGTATGTGGTTCATCTCCTAACTTGGGAGCCAATTGAAGACCATAAGTGGGTTATGAATCCTTTATTATGGATAGAGTATATGGATAGAGCTCATGGAGTGCCTTGAGGGTCATGGTGGAGCTCAGTCAAGTCATTATGCCAAGTGTGAAGGGCCACAGTTGAGGGTGTTGCAATTAGGGTTTTCATCTGAGTAACTTTGAGTCAATTGTGCCATTAAAGAGGATCAAAACCTAATTCTAAGTCTTTGTGATCATGGAAGGTTGTTGAGATACACGAGGTGATGTTCCAAGATCAATCCAAGAAGAATTCAAAGTGTGAGGAGTTGCTAAACTAGGGTTCTAAGGGTAAAATCCCCTATTTAGTGCCTAACTTCAAGACCACTTATCTCAAGATAAAAGTTTCATATAAACTTTTGGCCAACATGAAACTTGTAGAGCATGCTCTTAGCTTTAATTTGAGTACTATAACTCATCCATTGGATTTATAGAACTCAAGTTATGATCCAGACAAGTTACAGGTCACCAGATGAATGTGAAATTTGTCTGCAGAAGTCAACCAACATCCAAGGCACTTTTGACCTAGAAGGGTGTTTCTCCTAAATTTTTGGCCAACATGAAAGTTGTAGGTCTTGATCTTAGCTTTCCAAAATGTACTAGATGTATTTCATCTGATTTGTAGAACTCAAGTTATGAGGTTTACAAGTCAGGGGTATTTTGGGAAACTTTGATTACAAGTCATAAAATTACAAGTCAAATTCACCACTTTGCATAAATCAAATGAACTTTTTTCCAACATGCAAGTTTCTCCAAATGGGGTCATTTGGTCAACTAAACCTCAAGTTATCAATGGGCTAGCTCATGGTTGAATATTGGTGAAGGAGATTTTGTGAAAAGCATGTGAAAAGCCAAGTTTGTGATCTTGCAAAAATTAAATCAAAGATAGTCATATTTGTGCTCATTTTGAAGGGAAGATATGTTTTAAGATCATTGGTGACAAAATCAAGTGCATTTGAGGCATGGTTCATGGATTATTTCAAGGTTTCTTCATGTTTAAGCAACATAACGAATCATATCCATTAAGATCCAAACAAGGGGAGATTATGAGCCTTTGATCTTCCTTACATTGCAAGGAATAAAATTGAATCAGAAACAAGGGATTTTGGCCATGAATTGAAGCACTTCCATGGGCTTCCAACTTCACAAAATCCAAAAATCCAATTTGATCATTCTCACACTATTGGGCCTCCAATTCATTGTAAACATCTTCTATATAATCTATGGAGTACATTCATCATTTTTTGGATGATTTTTGTGTAGAAACAGAGATATAACATATTGAAAAAGAGGGTGAAAGAGTGATTTTCGAGTTCTTCCTTTCTCTCCAATTCAAGGCCTTTCAACCATCCAAACATCTTCATCAACCATGTTGGAGTGATTCTGCATAAGTTTCCTGAAGAATTCGTGGATCATTGAAGCTTTACACTTCCATTTTCAGAGGTATAAGGAATTCAAGATACCTCCTTATTTATCTATCTTTATGCTGCCATTTTCATGCCATTACAATCCCCTTAAGGTGAATTGCGTTTATGGTATCTATTTCAGCATTTTCTTGAAGATTTATGGTTCTTGACATTTCTTGGATCCACCACGGGTTTGGAGTTCTGGAGGGTTTCAGTTCAATTCAACATGATATTTGTAATCCTTGTGAAATTTGGCACAAGTTTGACACAAGAACCACTCATTTTCATGGAGTTTTGAGAGAGATAGAGGTTGAAGGAGAATTTCGGCCACCCCTCACGGTCACCGGCGACGGGCTGTTCACGGGCTGCATATTTTCCCACTTCAAAATGTTCAAATGAAGAAGACGAGCTACGACCGTTAGATCGCGTATGAAATGTTGACAAAATACTCACATCCAAGGATCATCAACGCGCCACCTCACCATTTCACTTAAAGTTCAGCTGGGCTTAAGTGACTGCTGTTCACACCCCCCACACGGGCCCAGTCCAGATATAAACTGAATATTTTTACTATCTGCCACACGGTTTTGTTATTTTCTCATATTTTCTCTTATGTTCTTCTATTTCTACCTGCTAGTTTTAATCACATGAAAAATAGAAATAATGCTCATTAAATCTTGCTTTCTTTACCTGATATTCTTTGACATATTAGAAAATTTTAAAAATTAAAAAATCATTTTTAGGATTAATTTTCATTTTATTATGATTTTTCCATTTTTTATATTCATAAAAAATGTGATAATTGTGCCATATTCTTTGGGATTTTCATTGAGGTGCTAAAACCAAATATAAAAGCCTAATCTTTTGCAGGGTTATTGTAAACATCTTGAGGGATTTATAAATATTTTTCTATGGATTTTATAGTACCATTTTCATGGGTTTTGAGTAGCACTTTGTTCATGCTCTATTTCGCCCTAGTTTTGGGGTACCCTTTATGTTTGCCCTCTGTTTAGGCACTTCTCTTTGGATTATTTTGCTACCCTTTTAACCTATGATTACTTACACTTTGTAGGTGCTTGGAGAATTGATTTGGAAATTTTTAGATGCATTTTACTATTTTTTCCTTATTTTGCAATTGGACTCATAATTTGGCTTTCCCACTTGGACACTTGTATTGTTTTGGCTCCAAAAGCCTTGTATTGCTTGTATGATGGATATTATAGTGATTTCTTCATGTTGTGGACTCATTATAGGTCTTGTGGACCATTTGGTGGCTGTTTATATTGTACATAGCTTGCCCATATGATGTTATACTTTCATGCTTGTACATTGTGATTCCAAATAGTAGTTTATGTACTCTCATTGTAGGTTTCTATTGATTCCTTACCATTTTATCCTTGATATTAATTTGTGGCATAGGTTGTATGATTATAATATGCCACCCTCTGTCCAATGACTTTGGTGTGTCATTTAAGGAAGTTTTGGGTCCCTCCTTTGGAGGTCTCTAAGGCATGCCTAAAGTGGTGAATCCTTGAGGACTTCCTTTTGTATGTTTTGTATGACTTGCTCTTGTTGCATTTCCTTCTTCTATCCTCTTGCATTATTTCATGATTGGCTTGAGGTTGATATGGGCTTGTGGAGGCTCCAGCCCCACATTATTTTCCTCCCTCACTTGCATTGCATCTTTACTTCCTATATTTGCATTTCATGTATGCATTTGAATAATTGTTTTCTTCTTCTTCTGTTGTCTTCCTTCCCCTAGGATTTCCATTCTTTCTTGTTCAAGATATAATGTGATAGACATTAGGCCTTTAAACCATGCATGACAACAATAAGTAGTTCCCTCCTAACCTTGACCATAGGATGAACTTTGCATGACAACTTTAGGATTGGACTAGTTCCCCTTTAGTGCGTCATTTCTCTTCTCATCTTCAAACAAATCAAAAATACAGTAATAAAGGTTAATTGAGGTCGTACGTGTCGCTACCGCGAAAATAAGGTGCCGGCAAAACAGAAGAGCCGCCACCTTTCGTTATTTATCCCTCGGAGCGGGAAAGGAAACGATCGGAAAAACCTGACGAAAAAGGGTAAGACAAGGTCGTCGCAACCATTGTCTGGGTTCGGGAGTCGGTTACGCAAGGGGAAGGTATTAGCACCCCTCACGTCCGTCGTACTCGACGGGATCCACGCTTGTTGGCTTGTCTACGGGTGAAAAACAATCTATCTACGGCTGCTAAATCTAAACGGAAAGAAATTGACTCGATAGAGCGTCGCACTCTATGCCTACGTATTCTCCTCAGAGAACGAGAAATCAGAGTCAACGTAGTTCGGGAAACTACGGGGGAAGTTTGCTCGGCAAGACGTCGCGTCTTGGGCCTACGTATTCTCTTCAGAGAAATCAGAGCATGACGTAGTTCAGGATAACTACGGCTAGACAAGGGTGTTCTCGGTCACACGGGGGTGAGAGATAGGATTGACGATACTAGCGTACGCATTCTAGCAGTTAGGTGGACGCTGCTCGACCATTGGAGACTTAGGCGTACCTGTTTGCGGTAGAACGGACGTAGTATGTCGGGTTTAAAAGTATGGGAACCTACGGGAACTAGAACTACGATCTGGTCTCAAATGCACTCGGGCAAGAGAAAAGGATAACATCAGTCGTCAGCGGGAAAGTCTTGATCACACAGCAGCGAGGAGAACAAAAAGGGTTAGTTGTTAGTGTGCTCCTAGGATATCGCATCCTATGCCTACATATTCTCTTCAGAGAAAATCAGAGCAGATGTAGTTCCGGTTACAGCTAAAACGGGGAAAAGTGGTCGCCAATACGTCAGTATTGTGCCCACGGGGGAAGTTTGCTCGCCAATACATCAGTATTGTGCCTACGTATTCTCGTCAGAGAAATCAGAGCACGACGTAGTTCGGGTACTTCGGGGACCACAGCACAAATCTCATTTTATGAATATTCGGAAAGTTACAATGATAAACTCCTAAAAAATCATACCCATCTATCATGGAAAATCTAAAAAAATAGTCCCCTAACAAGTGGCCTTTTAATTCTATCTCTAAAAAGGCGTAAAAGAAACTCCTAAAAGAAAATATATCCTAAAAAGAAAATATTAAAATACTATCATTTTTTATATTTTTCATTCCACTATATTGATATTACATATTCTTTTTCTTTTAAAAAAAAATCTAAGCAAATGACTATAAAAGAAAATAATGAAAAAAAGAGAAAAACAAAGGGAGGTGCATCAGTTCAGCCAGGGGTACGGCCAGCAAAAGATGAAGCAGAATTGGGGCCCAGTCCACTAAGCAATTCAGAAAAGAAAATAAAAACCAGGGGGGGAAGAAAAGCAAATCGGGGTGTTGATCAGCAATGCGTACAGGGCCCAGCCCATTTACCAAGCACACACAAACGGGGGGGGGGGGGGGGGGGGGGGGAACGAAAATGGGGGATGCGAAACAGAATGGGCCCTAGAGGCCCAATACCCAACCGAGCCACTTGATCCATCCCTTTCAGCAAACATAACCCTAATCTCAACTTGGCCAAAACACTGTTCATCCATGCCGTTTCTCGTCTCCAACCTTTCTCTGTCTCCTTCTCAGCCACCCTCCCTCTCAAACTTCAGCTTTCTCAACCGATCTCAAATGTCTTCATTCACATATTAACCAAAACATTCTGAATTTCGTAATCACCATGTTCAGTAGTTGCTATGGAACGTTGCTGCGATTCAACGGCGGGAGTTGAAGGGAGATCAAAGAGTTTGTTGGTGATAGTTGTTTAGCGAAGAACAACGAAGGAGGTGCTCAACGAATCTGGACCTCTAAACCGGAGTTTCTTGAAGATGCTTCGAAGATAATGAACTTGTGCGCAGACGATGATGAAGAGTCTCAGAGCAATTCTTGTACGAGAGGAAAATGATGAAGGCGCATGTTGAAAGATTCATGAAGATAATCTGGAGAATCTGGGAAATAATGAAGAACTGACGAACATTCTTGAAGGAGAACTGAAGGAAGATCTGATGGATCTTGAAGTTCGTTGGATGTACAGACGAATGTTGAAGGTCTTATGAAGATCGATGGAGATCTTCGAAGAAGATGAAGCTGCGAAGAATCCTTCTGATGAACGAAGAACAACACGATGATTCTGGAAAATCTGGATCTATGAATACGGATGGAGATCCGATGGATCTTGATGAGCGCATCAAAATCTGGAAAACCTGATAGTTGAGATGAAGGTTCTTGACGATTTGGCGATGGAGTTCTTTGAGTTTCTGGAGAAAGGTTGGTAAATCTTGGACGGATCTGTGAAAATGATGATGAACATGATGAGGATCGGAGGAACTTTGGATGGAGATTCCGGTGATAGTATGAGTTTTCCGGCGAAGTATGCAGTTTCCAGCGAAGTTTGGCCGTGACAACTGCTGTGAGAACCACCGTTGATCTTGCTGGTGATGTTGTCTGGCATTTTCATGGCTTCCGGTGACGTCTCCGGTGAAGGCGTGGTGAGTGGGACACATGGCGTTGCTGCATGTGAGGAGCAGCGTGAGTGGGACGCGTGTGGGCTGGGAGTGAGTGGGAGAGCCACGTGTGGCTACATGCAGAAGGAGGTGGAGGCTTCTGCAGGTGAAACATGACATGGAGAGGGAGAAAAGAGTAGGAAACATGGCCAAAAACGGGGGAAAAACGTGGCGAAAATGGAGAGAGGGCATCTGGGAATGCAACGTGGACATGAAGTGAGGACGAAACGTGGCGAAAAAATGGAGAGAGATTCTGAGAATGCACGCGTGGCTCCTTTATATGGGTGACACCTGGGCTGGACGGACTGGGCCTCCATAAGACACCTGGCCCACCGAATTAAGACTCTGAATTAACCACTAATTAAAAATGACTAATTAAACTCAATTAACTAATGAACACCTAATTAACTCTAATTAAACGCAATTAAGACTAAACAAAAATTAAAACAGTAATTAAATCCTAAATGAAAATTAAAACTATTCTAATCCTAATTAATTCTAATAAACACTAATTAACATCTAAACAAATGAGATTAAAATCTAATTAAACTCTATTAAATCCTAATTAAATCTAAAAAGGAGGATTAACCTAAAAAAAACTCTATTAATCTCTAAACTAATAAAAAATGGAAAACATTCTATTAATTCCATTAATTTCTATACAAACACAAAATAGAAAAAAATTCTATTAATTCTATTTAAAAATACCTATTAAAAGAATATCCTATTAAGGACCATTTACTAAAATCTACTTAATATCTAAAAAACATGAATTATTCTTAAAAAGAAATTAAAACTAAAATCTATTTAAAACATTAATATCTATTAAAAAAAATCTATCTAACACCTAGAAAAATCAATTAACTCCGTAAAAATTCTAGAAAATAAGGGAAAAACCCTAAAAATACCGAGGAAGCCGATTAAATCGATTAGCGACTATATCGAAATAAACGGTAAAAACCTGGACACCGAGATGTCCTCAAAAACAACAGCGAGAGCTGAAAACACCGGGACGAGCACCGATTCTCAAAATACGTCCTCGTAGTGGTCTGAAATGCCTGAAGCGCGATCAGAGGGTTGTAATCCCGATAAAGTCAACCTGACTGGAAAAAATGCAATGTACGCGGTATGCAAATGCGAAAATGAAACGAGTCGAAGCATGAGCCAAATTGCGATAAATAGTTGGTCAAATTTTGGGGTACAACAGTACGCTACGATCCTTAAGCTACTTGAGAAAGGGTTATTGAAGAGTTTCTTTTCAACAACTTGGATGTTTAGTATGGTACCCTTTGGGTGACATGCGACGCATTCACTCTCAGGTTATAGTCTCTAGTGCGATATTAGTTGCAAACATCCATAAAAGATACTTCTTCTAAAAAACAGAAAACAAAGATCAAACATCTTTTTGTCCTCTTGGACCTTTAATCCTTAGAAACCATTTTCATAAGGAGAGTTTTGTTAACTCCTGGTTCTATCGCAAATGGTAAACGCCTAGGTCTCCAAAGGTCGAGCTGCATACACCAAACTGGTGGAACCGTTTATTAACCCTACTAGGATAAAAAAGACAAACATGTGTCTCTTGTTGTCCCGAACTACGTTTGCTCTGATCTTTCGCGCCGTGTGAAAGTACGTAGGCACAAGATGCGATATCTCGGCGAGCAACCTTCCCCCTTAACCCATAGTTAGGCGAACTACGTAGACTCTGATTTCTCGTTCCAGACGGGAATACGTAGGCATAGAACGGTTGTGTTCTGCCGAGTCATTTTCTTTTCTTTTCAGACCAGACTTTTAGCGTAGATAGATAATCAACCCTTTTAGAAACACAACAAGCGTGGATCCCATCGAGTACGATGGACTTGAGGGGTGCTAATACCTTCCCCTTGCGTAACCGACTCCCGAACCCAGACAATGGTTGCGATGACCTTGTCTTATACCTTTTCGTCAGGTTTTTCCGATCGTTTTCATTCCCGTTCTTTGGGATAAATAACGAAAGGCGGCGACTCTTCTGTTTTGCCGGCACCTTATTTTCGCGGTAGCGACACTGTGTCATTGTGCCCTTGAATTCTTCTATCATATGATCATTGTTACTCAAGAAAATTAGATCATCAACATAGCGAGCAACAAGTAACATATTACCTCCATTCTTCTTTACATATAGAGCATGTTTGTAGGGACATTGCTTGAAACTATTCTCTTTGAAGTATGTGTCGATTCGTGTATTTCATGCTCGTGGTGCTTGCTTCAACCCATAAAGCGCCTTCTTCAATTTTAGAACTTTTTCTTCTTTTCCGACTTTCATGTATCCAAGTGGTGGTTCGGTGTAAATTTCTTCTTTGAGCACACCATTTAGAAATGCTGACTTGATATCCATTTGAAATATTGGCCATTTGAATTAAGCAGCTTGTGAGATGAGTAATAGTCAATTCCTACTTTCTGCTTGTATCCCTTTGCAACAAGTCTCGCCTTATACTGTTCTATTTCGCCTTGAGCATTCATCTTTTTCTTGAATACCCACTTCACACCAATGGGTTGAGTTCCTTTTGGTAATTCTGATAGTTCCCATGTGTTGTTACGTTTAATTGACTTAATCTCTTCGTTCATGGCAGTTTTCCATTTTTCGTCTCGCAATGCTTCTTCGAGGCTAATGTTTTCAGTATCTGCTAAAATACATACAAGGTGTACCTCTTCTGTCATATCATACAAATCTTGTAGACTTCGTATTTTGGGTTGTAGAGGTTCATTTTCATTGTCAGAATCTTCAAGATCTGTTGAAATGCTTGTTGGTATAGCAACTGATGATTCTCTATCTTCGATGATGACATCTGTCGAACTGTTCGTCCCATTTGCTTGCTTCATTTATTCGAACGTCTCTACTCACTATCACCTTCTTGCTCATGGGATCAAATAGCTTGTACTCTTTTGTTTTCTCATCATACCCAATGAATATGTACTTCTGACTTTTTTCTTCGAGCTTTGTTCTTCGTTGATTCGGTACGTGTGAATAAGCCACACTACCAAATATTTTGAGATGAGAAACTGTTGGCTTCTGTCCGCTCCATGCTTCTTGTGGTGTTTGATCTTCTAACTCCAAATATGGACATCGATTCTGAACATAAATGGCACATTGTACCGCTTCTGCCCAGAATTCTTTTGACATATTCTTGCTCTTTAGCATTGATCGAACCATATCTAGAACTGTTCGATTCTTCCTTTCAGCCTCACCGTTTTTTTGAGGTGAATATGGTGTAGTTAGAAATATCCTAATGCCCTGCTCTTCAGAATAGTTCATAAAGGATGTCGAAGTATACTCACCACCTCTGTCAGATCGAACGGCTTTGATGTGTCTGTCAGTTGCCTTCTCCACCATTACTTTGAACTTTTTGAACACCTCGAATGCTTCAAATTTTTCTTTCAAGAAATAAACCCAAGTCTTTCGTGAGAAATCATCGACAAAGGAAATGAAATACCTTTTTCCACTGAAAGATTCCAAAGTGATAGGACCACATATGTCAGTATGAATCCGTTCGAGAATATGTTTAGCTTGATATTCCGCCTTCTTTTGAAACGAGGTTCTTGTTTGTTTGCTAAGCACACATTCTTCACAAAACTCTCCCTCATAGTCCATGTCTGGTAGCCCGTGCACCATGTTCCTCTTCGCTAACCTCCTTAAACCAGCATGATGTAGATGACCAAAACATAGATGCCATAGTGACGCTTTATCTTCGATATTTACTTGCAAACATTTTTCTCGAACACTTCTCAAGTTCAGTTTGTACATTCGATTTCTCCTCTTTTCGACTTGAGCAATCAGATGCCCTTTCTTGTCCTTCAAGTGTAATATTTAATCTTTCATGAGTATCGAATAACCTTTTTCTGTGAGTTGCCCCTAACTCAAAATATTGGTTTTTAGATCTGGTACATAATAAACTTCTTGGATTGACCTAATCAAGTCATCCTTCTGTAAGTAACAAATTGTACCTTTGCCTTCGACCTTCACTTTCGATGCATCTCCGAACGATACGTGACCATCTTCAATCTTTTGCAATTCTTTAAACAAATGTTTGTGACCACACATATGATTACTTGCCCCTGAGTCGAGATACCACATATTGTCATTTTTCTCGTCTACTTCCTTTTGAGTCATCAACAAAAAACCTTCATTTGCTTCGACTTCCAAAGCTAGATTGGTTGTTTCTTCAACCAACTTTTCAACTCGAAAATTTTTTGCAAGATGTCCCACTTTACCACAGTTATAGCATTTGTAGGAGTTGCAATCAATCGCATAATGATCGTACTTTTTACATTTGTAACATTAGATGTTGGAGTGGTTCGACCGACCACCTCTTTGTCCACGTCCTCTGCCACGCCAGTTTTGCTGGCTTGACTGTCCTCTCTCAAAGTTGCTTCCTCAACCACTTCGACCACTGTCACGACCTCCACGACCACGTCCTCTACCTCTAAAATTTTGAGAGTAGAGTACCTTTTCATTTTTGATTGACTCCTTATTTTTGTGTGTTTCCCCGACTGCTTCATCCTTCTTTTTCATCTTACATTGTTCGTGTGCTTCGAGAGAACCAGTGAGCTCTTCGTCTGAGAGCGTTGAAAGGTCCTTCTACTCTTCTATTACACACACAATATTCTCAAATTTGTCTGTTAAAGATCTCAGAATCTTTTCGACAACTCGGGCATCATTCACCGTTTCGCCATTTCTAGTGAGTTGGTTCACCACTGTTTGTACACTCGTGATGTAGTCAAATACCTTTTCTGACTCCTTCATCTGCATCCTCTCGAATTCGCCACGAAGGGTTTGGAGTTGAACTTGCTTCACTCGATCTGCTCCTTTGAACACTTTTTCTAACATGTCCCATGCTTCTTTCGACGTAGTCGAACCGACAATTTTTTCAAAGCCTGATTCGTCAACTGCTCGGAACAGCATGTACAATGACGTCTTATCCGTTGATAGCGTTTTCTTTCAACGCTTTGTTTTAAGCTGCCGAATATCCCGCAGTGTCTGTTGGTTCTTCAAACCCATCTTTGGTCACCTCCCACACGTCTAGAGATCCAAGAAGAGCTTTCATTTGGATACTCCAGTTTTCGTGATTTGACTTTGTTAGCCGCGGCAACGACATTTGATTCATCATGTTTGCCATAAGCTCTGATGCCAATTTGGCAACATAAAACTTGCAGCTACTTATACTATATACCCGTAGGGGTATATGTTGAAAATAAAAACCAGAAGCACCTTTCTTCTTTTTTATGACAGAAGGAGTATTTTTATTTCACTTTTGCTTCTTGTCAAATGAGAATACAACCAAATCTTTATATAGACCCAAGACTCTACTATTCTAGGAATTAAAATGCAATTCAATTCTTATTAATACACCATTACCCTCTAGGCTTTTCATAACTGATATCTCTTGGCCTTTCATAACTGACATCTAAAATTAAAACTCCCTTAAAATAACAGTTAATGTTTATTCAACATAAGGTGTTATTGAAGTTATTAGAAAACATACCGAATCGAGTTATTTAAAAAGTAATCTCTGAAGCGCAATGTGCCTTTGTGGAAAGGTGTCAAATGGTGGACGATATTTTGGTGGCAAGTAAACTAGTGGATGATGCAAAGAGAAGAAAGCGAGAAATGACGTTGTTTAAAGTAGATTTCGAAAATGCATATGACTTGGTGGATAGGAAATACTTAGATTTTGTGATGGAGAAAATAGGATTCAATATTAAATGGAGGGGCTGGATTTTAGAATGTATTTGGAGTACTAGGATTTCTGTTCTGGTGAATGGCAACCCCACTATAGAATTCGGAGTCGGTAGAGGATGACAATCCTTTATCGCCTTTTTTATTCCTAATAGTTGCAGAAGGGTTTAACATAATGATGTCAAAATGTACTGAAGTGAATAGTTTTGAAAGGTACAAATTCAGGAATGGAGAGGAAAATGTATCACACCTCTAATACGTATATGATACGTTAATAGTGGGAAAAAAGTGTTGGAAAAATGTGAGAAGCATCAAGGAAAATTTACAACTAGTCGAAATGATATCAGGATTGAAGGTGAATTTTCACAAAAGTCTACTAGTAGAGATAAATGTTTTGCATATTTGATTAGAGGAAGCGGTGCAAGTTTTAAATTGTAAGGTCAGATCTTTGCCATTTAAATATCTTGGTATCCCTATTGGAGGTAATCATAGGAGAAATGAATTTTGAAAACGGTAATAGAGACGGTGTCAAAGAGATTGTATAAATGGAATAATAGACATTTATCCATTGATGAATGTATAGTGCTCCTAAAATCGGTTCTCTATGTGTTATCGGCCTATTTCCTTTTCTTCTTCAAGGCACCACCTAGTATTAGAACCTGGTATGCAGGGAGAGGGAGGAGGGAGGTCTAGGTTTAAAAATTCTGAGAGCCTTTAACACTGCATTACTAGGTAAATGGATTTGGAGGATTCATACAAAAAAAAAGTGTCTATGGGCTAGGGTGTTAGTAAGTAAATATGGTGAAATAAACAGTGACAGGAACACTGGGAAGAAGGGTGGGTCGAGCTTGTGGCAGGATTTGGATAAGTTAGAAAATGGTGTTGGGGATGACAGAAGGCAGTGGTTTTTGTTGGAAATAAGATCTTTTGTGTTTAAGAAAAGTGTGTGGAAATATTAGAGGCTTAAAGAGAAATTTGATACGTATAAGAATTATTTATGGAAGAGAGAACTTTGTATTTTTCTTGATGCAAAAGTGTAGAATTACATCTCTATTTATAGTACTCTAAGGAGAACTCTAGACACACTAATTCTAGAGAGTTCTCAACTCTAGGAATTCCAAGAGTATTCTAGAGAATATTACAACCCTAAGAAATATCTAGACATTCCAAACATTACAAGAGTTTTCTAGAAACATTAATTAAAATTACCTAAGTCCAAAATAACTAAGCCCAAAAATCCAAATAATATGTTTAGGCCCAAATCAAGTTTAATTTTTTAACATCCCCCCTTAAACTTGATTTGTGACTCCAAGCATGCTCCTTAACTTTACGAATGTTTCCAATTTAAGTGGCTTGGTGAAAATGTCGGCAGCTTGATCTCGAGACATCACATACTTCAACTTCACATCCTTCTTCTCGATGCATTCTCTTATAAAGTGGTAACGGGTGTCGATGTGTTTACTTCTTTCATGAAATACAGGATTATTTGCCAAAGCAAGTGCTGATTTATTGTTAACACATATTTCCATAGGATCTTCTTGTGACATTTTTAACTCTTTCAACAAGTTCCTTAGCCAAATTGCATGGCAAACACATGATGTAGCAGCAACATATTCGGCTTCACAAGTTGATAGTGTGATGATAGGTTGCTTCTTTGACATCCAAGTGAAAGCAGTATCTCCCATAAAGAACACAAAACCAGTAGTTCTCTTTCTATCGTCCAAGTCTGCACTCCAATCGCTATCACTATAGCCAACAATTTCATGATTGTTAGAAGAGTAATAGTGTAAGGCAAATTTTGTTATACCTTTGATATATCGAAGGATTCTCTTTGCCGCCTTGAAGTGAGTTGTTGTTGGAGCTTCCATGTAACGACTTACGACTCCTACAGCATAGAGAATATCCGGCCTTGTACTTGTCAAGTAACGTAGACTTCCAACCAAACTTTTGTAAAGAGTTGGATCCACAATCTCTCCATTTTCATGCTTACTCAACTTGTTGCTACATTCCATCGGGGTGCCAACCGGATTGGCATCATCCATCTTGAACTTCTTAAGGACTTCTTTTGCATAGCCTTCTTGGGTGATAAAAATTCCTTTGTCTTCTTGCTTTACTTCAATGCCAAGATAATATGCCATGAGCCCCATATCTGTCATCTCAAATTCATTTGACATGTCTTTCTTGAACTCTTCGAACATGCTTAGATTGTTCCCAGTGAAGATCAAGTCATCAACATATAAGCACACAATCAAAATATTTCCACTTTGCGCTTTGATATAGAGTGCATGCTTATATGGACACTTGATGAAATTCTTGTCTCGAAAGTACTTGTCGATTTGAACATTCCAAGCTCTCGGTGCTTGCTTGAGTCCGTACAACGCCTTTTTCAACTTGAGGACTTTTTCTTCTTGCCCTTTTACTTCATATCCTTGTGGTTGCTCGATATAAATTTCTTCTTCGAGAAAACCATTCAAGAAGGCCGACTTCACATCCATTTGATAGATCTTCCATTCATTCTGGGCTGCCAAAGAAATGATCAGTCTAATAGTTTCAAGATGAGCAACGGGGGAAAATACCTCATCATAGTCAATTTCTTGTCTTTGACCATAGCCTTTTGCCACCAGTATTGCTTTGTATCTCTCCACGTCTCCTTTTGCATTCTTCTTCGCCTTGTACACCCATCTTACTCCGATTGCTTTGTGTCCTCGTGGAAGTGTAGTAAGTTCCCACGTGTCATTCTTCGTGATTGACTTTATTTCTTCATCCATGGCGTCTTTCCACTTTACGTTTTCAACAGCTTCTTGATAGCTTAGAGGCTCGCAATCACCAAAGAGACAAAATAGGGTAATGTCATTTTGGTTTTCGGTTACCTCATAAAGCTCTTCAATGCTCCTTAATCGTGGTGTCCTCTCACTTGAGCTTGTTTCATCCAACCTTGGTGTCGGTGAGGCAGGTGGTGTAATATGTTCATATATCATTGGTTGTTCCATTTCATCATCTTCTTCTTCTTCAAAATAAGGAAGAAAATCATACCTGTCTTCTTGAACACTCCAACACCAACAAGCTTCTTCTTTGAACTCCACGTCACGACTTATGACAATCTTTCCGCTATTTGGATTATAGAGCTTGTACCCTTTTGAGCTTGAGTCGTAACCCACAAATACATACTTCTCACTTTTATCATCGAGCTTTGTTCTCCTTTCATCTGGAACGTGGGTATATGCAATGCTTCCAAACACCTCGAGCTGAGAGATCCCTGGTTTCCTTCCACTTCATGCTTCTTGTGGTGTCTTCTCATGCACACTTCTTGTTGGGGAACGGTTTGTTAGGTAAACCGCACATGCCACTGCTTCGGCCCAAAACTCTTTCGGCATCTTCTTACTCTTAAGCATGCTTCACACCATATTAAGTATGGTCCGGTTCTTTCTCTCCACTACTCCATTTTGTTGTGGCGATCTTGGCATTGTTAGTAAGCGGCAGGTTCCATGCTCTTCACAATATTTGTTGAACTCATTTGAAGTAAACTCTCCTCCTCGGTCAGATCTCATGGCCTTAATAGAAAGACCACTTTCTTTCTCCACAAGGGCTTTGAACTTCTTAAAGTTTTCAAACACTTCTGACTTCTCCTTCAAGAAATAAACCCATGTTTTTCTAGAATAATCATCAATAAATAGGAGAAAGTATTTATTCTTACCAAAAGAGTTTGGATTGATTGATCCACAGACATCAGTGTGTATGAGCTCTAGTGGTTTTGTCGCTCTTGATGTTGATTCCTTTGGAAAGCTTTTTCGGAATTGCTTCCCAATTAGACATCCTTCACATAGTTGGTCTGGGTGGTTTATACTAGGCAAACCTCTCACCATCTCCTTCTTTGACAAACATTCTAGACTACCGAAGTTGAGGTGTCCAAATTGTAGATGCCATAGCCACGAAGAGTCGGTATAGAAGGCCTTGAGACACTTTGCCACATCATTTTGAATGTTCAAGAGGAACATTCTATTCTTTGACATAGGCACCTTAGCGATCAAGTTATGCTCACAATCTCTTAAGAAAAGACTATTTTCTTTCAAATGGATGTCATATCCTTTCTCCAATAATTGTCCCAAGCTCAAAATATTATTTTTCATGTTAGGAATATAGTAGACGTTGGATATGAATTGATGACTCCCATTCTTTAAGCGTATGAGAATTTTACCTTTGCCTTTGACCGATATCTTTGAGTCATCTCCAAATGAGACATTTCTAGTTGTCGCTTCATTGATCTCTACGAACATGCTTCGATCGCCGCACATGTGGTTGCTTGCACCGATGTCGAGGTACCACTTGTTTCTTTTCTCTTCAAATTGGTTTTGGCACGCGAGCAACAAAGTTTCTTCTTCTCCACATTTTTCTTCTACAAAGTTACCTTTCTCCACAACCTTCTTTGAGAATCTACACTCAGATGCATAGTGACCGATTTTGTTGCAATTGAAGCACTTGATTTGTAACTTGTTGCACCTTGACCATGAATTTTCATTTCCACGACCTCTTGTTACTTGTGGATTCCAACTTCTCTCTCCATTGTTGAAGTTGTTGGAGTAGTTGTTGTAACTTCCTCTTCTTTCTCCTTCATGTCCTCGTCCACGTCCACGTCCACGGTCTTGGCCACGACCTCGTCCTCTTTGACTCTTGTAACTCACATAGTTTGCTTCCTTTGCATTGAGTTGTAGTAGTTGTTCCATAGTCTCCTTTTGTTTAGTTTTTCTCTTTTGTTTTTCTTCGTATGCTTGTAAGGAACCCATAAGTTGCTCAATAGTCATGGTGTTTAAATCCTTGTTTTCATCAATGTTGGTAACAATGAAGTCAAAACTTGGATTTAAAGTGCGAAGTATTTTTTCCATGACTTTCACCTCATCAACATCTTCACCATTTCTTTTAAGTTGATTAACTACGGACAATACTCGAGAAAAATAATCAAAAATTAACTCAGACTCTTGCATAAATAAACGTTCAAACTCACCTCTAAGAGTTTGAAGACGAATCTTTTTCACCTGCTCCACTCCTTTGTTGCAAGTTTGAAGCTTGTCCCATGCTTCTTTGGCCGTCGTTGCATTGGAGATCTTCTCAAATGTATCTTCATCCACTGATTGATAAATGAGGAAGAGAGCTTTCTTGTCTCTCTTTCTTGACTCCTTTAATGTCTCCTTTACACCTTGGCTTAAGAAGGCTTCATCTTGCTCTTTGAAGTCTTTCTCAACAATATCCCACACATCTTGAGCTCCTAGTAGCACCTTCATCTTGATACTCCAATTGTCATAGTTGTTCTTTGTGAGTATCGGTATTTGAAAAGGGAAACCTCCATTCTCCATCTTTTGAGGACCTTCAAGCTCTGATGCCACTTTGTTGGAAATAAGACCTTTTGTGTTTAAGAAAAGTGTGTGGGAATATTAGAGGCTCAAAGAGAAATTTGATAGGTAGAAGAATTATTTATAGAAGAGAGAACTTTGTAATTTTCTTGATGCAAAAGTGTAGAATTACATCTCTATTTATAGTACTCTAAGGAGAACTCTAGACACACTAATTCTAGAGATTTCTCAACTCTAAAAATTCCAAGAGTATTCTAGAGAATATTACAACCCTAAGAAATATCTAGACATTCCAAACATTACAAGAGTTTTCTAGAAACATTAATTAAAATTACGTAAGTCCAAAATAACTAAGCCCAAAATCCAAATAATATGTTTAGGCCCAAATCAAGTTTAATTTTTCAACAGTTTTTTAAAACGTTGTGTAGGAAAATAGGAGACAAAAATTCTGCTAGGTTTTGGTGCGATCCTTGGATGGAGGGACAAATTATGAAGATTGATTATCCGGAGTTGTTTAGATTGGCTACTAACAAAGAGATAACTGTTGAGTGAATTCTTGCAGAGAAATTCAAATGAGGTGCAATTCCATGTTTCGTGGAACCAAGACTCAACGAAGAGGAAGGGAAACTTGAAGAAGAAATAATAGGAAAAGCTCAAAGGATAAAATGCATTGAGGGTATAAAAGATTAATGACTATGGTGTAACAAAGATTATTCAGTAAAAGAAGCATATAAAAAAATATCGAAAGATAATGTGATAGAAGAAAGGAGAAAATTGGTGGAGGCATGGAATAAGAGCATTCCTCTTAAGGTTTCAACTTTGACCGGGAGATTGTGGCAAAACAAAATTCCTACTAAGAATAAGAAAGGTGCACAGTAGGAGTGGATGTAAGCAGGAGGTGACTCTAGGGTGATGGAATTTCATTTGGTTTTTTATTACAGTTTTTTTGGGGAGCTTGATGATTAGCAGAGTTCACAGGCAGATTATTTGGCAGGCAGGATGTGTCGCTAGGGAGATGGAGTTCCAGTTGAATTTTTCTTTCTTTAATGAAGCTAATTTGAATGGTTATGTGCTTGGTTGTTTTGGCGGCTTTGCAGTGGTTTGACTATCACATTCTTAGAGCTTGTTTTTTGGCTGACATTTGGGGGAGTATAGGTATTATTCGTGGTGCTTCCAGGTTAATTGTTTGGAATGAATTCAGCTGTCTGGGATGTAGGGTATTGGTCGTTTAGGTAGGTGCTTTGCTGGTGCGAAGATCGGAATGTGGTGAGCTATGTTTGTTCCTTGGTGGTGCTGTTACCCTCAGCCCAGTTGTGATCTAAGTCATTATTAGAGGTATGCAGTTGCCCATTGGTTTTGCTCTAGGCTTCTCTTCTGGTTTGTCGTGTTGGGGGGACACGTTTTCGTCGAGGGTGAAGTACAAGTCGAAGAATAGGGATGGATAAAGTAGATTAGTGGTGTTGGAAGGTAGCATCGGGTTTGGAGAGTGGAGAAGACGGTGTTGACGGTAGCAAAGAAATAGGCAATTATCGAGGTGTGTTTTATGTGGTAGTATTGACAAAGATGGAGTTGTTGGTGATTGAAAAGAGGTGGTGATTTTGGAGTGAATTTTTCGTAATGTAGTTGTGCATTGTTAAAAGCAGTTGAAGAATGGATTTGCTTCAAGTACTGAGTTTGGGGCAGCCTTAAGCATGTTGCAGGCTTAGTTCTCCTTGGGCAGGTGCAAGAGCGTGAGGCTTGAGTTGGTACTGATGTGTTGCAGGATTAAGCATTTTGCAGGATTTGTTCAATTAGGGCAGGTGCAAGAGCAAGAGGCTCATGTTGGTACTGATGTGATGCAGGCCTGTGTTGGTACTGTTGCAGTGCAGTGAGGGAGTATTAGCTTCATTCAATGTGAAATGTTGCTGTCAGGGGTGGGAGCTGTTGGTTTATCTGGTGCGACTTCAGTAATTTCGCATGTCAGGCAATGGTGGAGTTACTTCTGATTTTCTTGACTAAGGATAGGGAGCTTTGGTAGGATGTCAACTTGTCAAGCATGGCAGAGGTGTTGGTACTGTATATCAGTTATGTTGTAGAGTGAACTAAGTTCTGTTATGATGTTTTGTTGTGTGAGGAGGCGGTTGTTTTGCTTTGGTAGCTGCCTTTGGTTATGGTTTGTATTGAACTCTCGTGTATTTTTAGGCATTTGTTATGCCTGGTCTTTAATAAATTATTTTCTTTTCCCTTTAAAAAAAATATACGTTAGTATGCACTAGTATACAAAGAACACAAGGAGCCAACAAGTTTGCACAATTACAACAAAAAAATTCTACCAAAGAAAAACAAATATAAGAAATAAACACAATAACAAATAAACAGTAAAAGAACTAGGTCTTATTACATAAGATCGAACAGCCTCCAAGAAAAATTTACAACCAAACCCCTTAAAACGCAAAATATTATACTTGAGCATATATATATAATTTTCTTACCAACATTGGTGTACATAGATTTTTCAATTTCCATTTTAATTGCCCCTATAAGACATATTTGGTGCACTTATTGTCTGACTTTTTTTAGAACTGGTGTTTGCGACAGGATGAGGACCACCGTTGTTGTAGCTCAAACCATCTTTGGTCTGTTTTGAAATTTGATTTTCCTTAACATTACTGGAACCCTTCTTTTTTGAAAGAGGTTGTGAGTAACTCATACTACTAGAACTCATTTTATATGCTAATAGAAAAATTATATTTTCTTTTCATATAAACATATGATTCATCAAATGGCCTTTTATACCGATTAACCACATGAAATTCTTAGAATGTACAAAGTAATTTATGTTACGTTTAAGGCACATGCATTTGGGAATTTTACAATTTGAGGTTGGTCTAAATTTTTTATGTTAACAGGAAATTTCATTGTTTTCCTTCATGCAATCTTATTTAGTATTTACTACAAAGTTCTTATACATTTTCTGACGAATTCAAAGGAATATATCTGTTTAATTCAAATTAGTTTGATTTTGAAAATCACAGCCAAACATATGGTGAACTGGCACATGGTGCCGGCATGAAACGTAGTAATATACTACAACAATTCAGTTCCATTTCCAATATATTTTCCGATAAGGTTGGTCATATGAAGCAAGACTAGTCAAGGTTGAAACCCTATCAAGCTAGGTAGTTTCGAAGATTTTTACATGCCTATGTATAAATGGTGATATAATATTAAGTTGGGCCTACGAATTGTTGAAAAAATATCTATACGATGGGAATTTAATTTAACAAAAAAGTCACCTTATTTACTACATTCTAAACCAAAAATTTAACAACATTGAATACACCTACCCTTTAGTCAACATATAATATTTAAAATTGATTTAGAAATATTAATTTGAAAAATTAAGTTATTATTTGGTTCAATGTTTTTAATTCTTCAATCAACACTTTGACGGGTGAAAATATGAAGTAGAAAAACAATTTAGAGGAAGTGTGAATAGACCCTTTAAAAACACTTTGATTGATTTTTTAGAAATAGAACTTTTTCAAAAATGTGTGGAAAGTTTAAAGCGAAAATGTGAAGATTATACTATTGTTGGAACTTGAACACGTTAACACGTAATTGTTAAAGGTGTTTTCAATGGTATTTTTTTTTTATCATCTCCACAGAGATTGGTGCGATATTACCGTCGTTCTATAGTATAATATGTTTGGAAAGTAATGAACAATGGTAAAGAGTTGAGGTTTTAATGGTCCTAAAAGCATGTAAAGATTACATTTTGTTTACCAAATTAGTACGTATTCTTTAATCGAGCATCTGAACTTGTTAATAATTACTATAATTCCGCATCACTCATCAACACCGCTATGTCTAGTCGATGTCGCGACTTTTAACATATTGTTTAATCGATAATCTCTCACTGTATTAGACAATACAATAACTTTAAATCTTGATACAAGTGAATATCAACTCCAAATCTTTGTTTAGCATTTGATTATTGATAGATGATAATCTTATGTGAAGAGTTGAAAGATATCTCTTAATAACGATTCAAATCAAAGATAAAGCATAAAAGCTAAGAGAATTATCTATGTTAATCATCAACTTGTTCACATACAAAAGATAAAAAAAAATACATAATAATTTATGATTACCTACCTCTTAATCTTGACACAAAAGAGTTTAGCTACCCATAACCATGGTACCTTCTTCGACAAGTAGCGAGAAGAGATTCACAATCATCAACGTCAAAATAACTCGAAGATTGATGCTTCGAAATCTTGATTCTGAGTTCTTGATGATTCTTGGTGTGAAAATGCTCTTGGAATAAAGTTGAAATAGATTTTTATTCAAAATATCTAGCACAAAGTATAAATAACATGGGGTATAAAATGGAATCGCATTAAGCCTCATCAAAGCCCGCTTAGCGCATTCAGGGCTCGCTCCTAACGCAAAAAGTGTGATTTTCCACTGCCTCAATTTCTCTAAGCGCGCTAGGACAGCGCTTAGTTCACTTTGCAAAACTTAGATTCTTCAAAATTGAATTTTTGGGTCATGCTTTGTGCCTTTAAGTTTCCAATGCTTCTAATAGGCTTTGAAACCTACAAATTTGCACAAAATTGGTCAAAACAAAAGTTATTTACATGGTAATGTGAAAAACCCCATGTTTACACTAAAATTAAGGTTTTATCAAGACATTTCATTGAGATCAAGTGAAAAGGGGCATAAAATACTATGTATTATTTACACAAATTGACCCTAAATAATTATCCCCAACTTAGAACTTTGTTTATCTCCATAAAAAAGTCTTTCAAACCAAAGGAAACAAAAACAACCTCCAAGAAATCGAGGAGCAACAAGTTTTCAAGAACGAAAATAATATCATGGTTCAAATTCAAAAGCACAAACAAAGTAAAGCCTACCACTACTTTAAAACAAACCATGCTTATGAAACAAATTTTAAGTCCACACTTCATTTCAAAATTTCTAAAGCAATACAATTTCTAACATGAATCACACCTAAACACACATTCATCACTGGACTAGAAACAAACATGGTGGAATTTTACTCTCATCTAACAATCCTGCTAACATCCTGATCAAATTAAGCATTCATCAATAATTTATATCGAAAACACAAAAGCATGAATCACTAAGGACTTTCAAGGGTTGTAACTTGGCTTGGGTAACAAGGAATGGTCATTTGTCAAGTGATTGAAACGAAATTTCCTAAACTTATGAGAGCGCTCACACCCCACATTCTTAAACAATCACACTGTCATTACCCTTCTTCTTTGATAAATATTTACAACCTTTAGCTCAATTGTTGGCGTAAAATTCTTTCCATTTTTCTTTCTTTTTCAAAGCTCTTCTTTTCATTGTTTCTTTTCTTTTCTCAAAATTATTCTTTTCTTCTTTTTTAACCACTTTCTTTTTCACAACTTATCAACCAACCTCTTTCTCCCAACTTAGACCATAACTCATGAATGTTCCCCTATTTTCTAAGGCAAAGAAAATATACGCAACCATAATTTATGGTTGAGGGATCAAGTGTTTCTCCAACAAAAATTTAAAATCCATTTCATAATTCAATGATGAACTTATTTTTCATGTAAAATTTTCACAATTCAATCATCGATATGGATCTTAACACAACAGCTCAAAGGGGTTAAACACATTATCACTCTCTTATAAGGTGGATTGATGATTTTTCTAGTCCAAGTGGTTATGCTCAATAACGTTTTTTTCCTTGATAACTTTCATGCTTTTAAACAAATCAACACAAATGCATATTTAAACATAATAAGATCGAGTAAAATAAGGATTGTTAGTATCCTGCATTTAATGTACAATTGAAAGCTTCCCCACACTTGTTTAAGACCTAAAGTTATTTATCTATGAACATGCATTGCAAAATAATTAATCGTATGATATTTTCACAAATCACAAGTTTCATATTTATACTAAGTTTAGAAAGCGATAAACATGTACCTTGAAATTGTTACTTCTTTCAAGCACCTATCATTACCACTCAATTGAATATTGACCCATTCAATTTGAAATGATCACTTGGTTCCTTCAAGTTATTGAAACATAGAAACAAGCATCAAAAGATTCAAATTTTTCAAAAAAACAAAAACAAAATTTGCTTTTCTCTAAATATTGAAACTAGAATTCAAATTAAACTACACCAAATAGACTATAACACTTAAATTAACAACTTAATATTAAACATAAACCACAAAAACATGGTGTACCCAAAATTCAAGGCGACATGTAATGCCCCTAAGGTGTTCACAATTCCTCAACATAAAAGATAAACTTCTACAACATCATAAAAAGCACTAATCAAAATAAACAACAATTAATAAAAACTACGATCAAACCGCTCAATCATCATAGCTATCACTCTCCTCCTTTAATCCAATGGTCTCTCCACTAGACTAATCCTCTTCCTCAATAGTGCTTTCTCGAGCTAGCAATCTGATAGCAAGACAAGACGAGGATCGTAAGGCCTCAGTAAAAGACTTTGCTCCCTCCAAGACTAATGGAACTCCTATGCACAAGAACCCGCTACTAGGGTTCATTCCTTGTTACAAAAATGGCAAGGCCAAAATGCTTTGCCACAAAAAAACTTGCCACCTCCCAAAGGGCTCATTCCACCTCCTGTGAAGAATGGGATACCTCACATGCTACAGATACCAGTCATCATACCTCTTGCCGATAACAACTTTGTCGACCTAGGTTCGCAATACATAGACGAGAATATGGGGAATGTAACTCACACTCCAATGCTAGAGGCACCACTGAATAACCCAAGATGGATGACAAGTATAAGATACTTGACGAAAGACTAAGGGATGTAGAAGGTCTTAATGTATTCGGCATCGACAGTCTTAACATATGTTTGGTTCTTGATATGGTGATACCTCCCAAATTCAAAGTGTCTGACTTTGAAAACTATAAAGGCCTCAACTGTTCGAGGAACCACCTAAGGATGTTTTGTAGAAAGATAATAGCCTACGCCTATGATGAAAACTAATGATCCACTTCTTCCAAGATTGCCTAAGTGGGCATCTTCGAAATGGTACATGCAACTTGAGCGGGCTCACATCCGTACACGGGTAGACCTCACCAATGCTTTCTTGAAACAATACAAGTAGAATTTGGACATGGCTCATAATCACATGTAGTTGCAGAACTTTGCACAGAAAAATCATTATTCTTTCAAGGAGTATGCACAAAGATGGAGGGAGATGGATGCTCATGTACAACCTCCACTCCAAGAAAGAGAGCTAGTAGATATATTCATGGGGACTTTACAAATTTAATACTATGAAAGGATGTTAGGTAGTGTCTCATATGGATTCTCCGACCTGCAAATCACCAGGAAATAACTTTAAATCAACTGCATAATATCCTACACAATAATATAAAGTTTTTCTAAAAAGGCTCAACGATCCTTTTTAAGAAATACAATCAAATTTGTCACAACAGAAGTTCCCAAAGTAACCTCCCTTTGATAATAATAATGTGTGAATTAAAACACACTCAAAACTCACACTTAAACTACCAAAACAATCATGCCCTAACTTTCTTATATAACATGTTCTACCACATGTTACAACATCATGCCGAACATGATGTCTGAGTCTCATAGCAGAACATCTAGCTTAAAATCTTGCTGACAACATGTTTTACCAAAATATTGCCAATCCAAAAACCACAGAACTTACAATCTCCCCCTTTGGAAAATTTTGGCTAAAACAACCTTAGAACAAATCAGGAGTATACACAGCGGAATCACAAACAACACAAGCTACCTGGAACCATATAGTCTTTGTACATACTCCAACTTTGCAGCAACATATCAAACATGTTCATAACTCCCCTTGCCACACATAAACAATACTCCCCCTCAAGGGAAAACCTAAATCACAAGAAAGGAACAAATATGAACTATCCAATTTCACACTTCACAAAAAAACATATAACAAAAAACCACAATGTCAAGACATCTATTCTGACATCACAGAACCAGTAGCAACACAGACCCAATAGTAGAACTCCCCCTCAAGACCACAATCCACTATAGAGAAACTAAATTCTCCTAGATAAGACACACCATTACTCCTTATCACAAAGGAGATTCTGAACTATCTCAGAGACACATGTAGCTAGAAGATCCTTCTTTAAACTATACGCATGACAGACACTCATGTTCCCCCTCAATAATTACATACAACTATCGTAGATGCGAAAAAACAATCGGAGGAAACAAACATAAGAGTCACCACCGAACGTTATTTATCCCAAAGGAGGGAAATGAATCGATTGATGAAAACCTAAAAGAAAGGAGAAGACAAGGTCAACAAAATGAAATCTTGGGTTCGAGAGTCGGTTAAGCAAGGGGAAGGTTTGATCACCCCTCACGTCTGTTATACTCAACGAGATCCACGCTTGTTGTCCAATCTAAGGGTGAGTTATCTAAAAGCTACATCTAAGCAAAAACATAAAAGGGGAAAGAAAAAGGAGACTCGATAGGACATCTCCGTCCTAGGCCTGTGCATTCCCTTGTGCAATGGGAAAGTCAGAGTCAACGTAGTTCGGAAAACTACGGGTGATGGGGGAAGGTTGCTCGTCAAGACATTGTCGTCTTGTGCCTAGGTATCCTCATCAGATATGAGAAATCAGAGCAACCATAGTTCGAAAAACTAAACCATAGATTGGTTATGTGTTTTTCATGAGCGATGTTAAGCTCCCATTCCAGCAATTAGGGTCGATGCCTATTTGCGGTAGAACGGAAAAGTAACATACTCTTTTTTGAAAATGAGTTTGAAGAATAATCCCAAATGATAAAAAAGGTTTGAATTTTGTTTGTGAGTTTTAATGAAGTGAATTAACTGGTTTGAGATTCACGTTGCACTAAAGACTATGATATAGGAACAAATGCATCAGATATCGCCCGAAGACGGGATGTACACTAAACACTCTAGGAAATTAAGGAGAAACCCTTCACTCATCATTCCCCATATGCTTAAGGCTCGTGCCGCGCAACGTTAATCCTCTTTATTAGGTGTATTGGAATTGTTTTGAGATGAGAAGAGAAAAGACTCAAAAGGGCTGAAAAGAAAACACTAAGGAAAACTGAATCCTAATGTCATCATACAAAATGGTCCTAAGATTGAGATAAAAGGTAAAGTCTACCTAATGTTATCATACAAATGATGGTCCTAAAGTTGAGGTCAAAGAGGGACTATCATAATTGTTATCATGCAAAGGATTGAAAGCCTAATGTCTCTCCTTTTCCCAACTTAATCAAAAATTAAGTGGGACTAGGAATCCTAAGGGATCATGTGAACAAGCAGAAGCAAACACCATACTTATCAATCACAAATGAAAACAAGATTGAAACTTAAACAAGTCTCAAGAAAAGGAAAAGAAGAAAGAGAAATAAAAGATGATGAAGAAGAAGATGCAACAAAGTGAACATACATAAAAGTTCAAAACACAAAAGGAATCAAACAAGCAAGCATCTTAATCACAAAAGGTAAACATAAACATCATGTCAAAGAAACAAGAATTTATTTACATATCAAACCATACCCAAAGATTGGAAATCAAAACCAAATGGAAAAACAAAGTGCCAACATACATACAAATGACTTAAAGTCCAACAAGAAGTAATGTTAAACATCAATCAAAGATAGATGAAGTCAAATGAGGTGAGAAACAAGGTAGTACAGTAGCACATCATATCATGTTAAAATCAATTCAAAGAGAAAAGAAGGAACACAAAGAAGATCAAACATGAAATACATTAATGGCTAAGCACACTTCAACAATTAACTCAAAGCATACAAGCCAAACATGGTCCAAATAATAAGGTAAGGTCAAAAACACAAGATGGGCAGTAGTATGAACAAGAATGTCAATCCAAACACCAACTCATGAATATCAAGAAGAGACACCAATATTGAATTTCAATGCATGTATCAAAACTAGGCAAGCAATGCACCATGATGAAAATGACTAATCAAGTAATGCACATAGTGAAAATTAATCAAATAATACACATTATAAGCAAGGTCAAAAGCATGTTAAAATGATACACATCATATCCAAATCCAAAACATCAACAAAACTCAAGACGAAACAAACTTGAGTTCATGCACAAAAGGCTAGGTAAACATTCCTCAAGTTATCCATAACAGAAACAAATGATCGTGTGAAGTAAATGAAACACAGTGATCATGAAATGAACCTCTAAAAATGAAGGTAAGAACCTTAAACAATTCAACACAAGATACATCAATCATCAATTGGATTATTCAAGAAAGATCCTCAAGAAACTAGGTTAAGACATGCACAAAATCATGGTCAAAACAACATCAACTTGATACATCATCCAAAAATAGAAAAATGATCAAATAAATTCCAATTAGAAGCTCAAGCTCATTTATATCCATCAAGAACAAGTATGAAAAAGATCTCAACAAGAATTGCATAAATGCATCACCAAATCAACTCATCAAGGCAAGCATAACATAGGAATCGAGCATGCATCGAGGACTATTGAAAACCAAATGAAAAGTGACCAAAAAATGAATCATCAAAACAAAACAATACTTCTCAAACATCAAGTAATCATATGTAAAAAGATGGAAAAATATTGGGTCAAGAAAGCATGGCAAAAGTATCAAAAGATCAAACCATAATTCAATGTTAAACATGTCAAACCACTCTTAAATTAAATTCAATTAAAAATAGTAAAAATAAATGAAAAATAAAATAAAAAGTATGAAAATTAAGTCAACATGTCAAAGATTTTGAAACTTATTTTTGGTAATTTTTAAAATGGATTTATCAATTAAAATAAAAATGAAATGGAAAAAGGAAAGAAAATAAAGTTAAAATAAATGAAAGGAGAGGCGGGGGGCGGGGTGCATCAGCAAAACAGAAATGAACATGATTCATCATACACGCGCATTGGGATAAAGGACCAGGGAGTGTGAATAGAAAAATGAGCAAAGCCAAGACCAAACCCTAGCACACTTAGCCAGCCACGATGGCTTCATTAATTGAGCTGACATCCTAATGGAAATGAGTCACATAAATAAACGAATCATAACACAACAACTCAAATCATTTGAATTTAAAAATAGCTGCCAAGGCTACCTCAGCTCATCTCTAACCTTCAGACGTCGGAGCCCTAGCACCGGTCATTTTCTTTGGCCAACCCCTTACCGGAGTCACCCTAAAATCTCCAGAAATGAAAACAAACACCACCCATCCACTCAAAATTTCATGTTGATTCCAAATATGACATTTATTTTTCAAAACAAACACGTTATCACGGTGAATCGAAGGAGGAATGTTTTGAAAACATAAACTGAAAATCACCAAAACATAACAACATGTTATTCAAGCATTGCCTACCATGAGTATGACTTCAGATGTACACAATATGAACCTAACATGTGTCTAGAATGAGAGGAATCAAGTTATGAAGGTTACCTAGTGAAGAGTGTCCACTGCACCTTCAAAATTTGCAAAAGCTTGAGGAAAACTTCTCCAAATAACTTAGCACACCTTAAGGCAGAGAAAAAAAGGGAGATTGAGAGCTTAGGGTTTTGTTTTCTGAGAAGAATAAAAAATATCGCTGCTCTCTCTAGGGTTTTTAGCTTTTGTAGGAGGCTTGAGTGATGTATAAAAGCTTTAACTGTGGTTAAAATGCTTGTGGTGATAGATTGGAAAATTTGGAGGGTGAGGTGAGTGGCACGAGTTTTCTGCATTGAGAGGCATTGTTGGTTGCTATAGTTGTTCTTTTTGTGAGTGGATGGAAAAAGAAAATCAGAATGAGAGTGGAGTCTCCTTGTTATGCAAGTTTGTTGGTGTTTTGGCATTTTCCTTCTTTCGCAAAATGTTTCCAAATGGTATAAGAAAGGTACATGTCATGTGGGCATTTTTTCGGCAATGTTTTGGTGACACAAAATGAGCTCTACACACACAAAGTTGGGGTAAAGATTGGTTCAAAATGTTCCAAGAAGAGATAACCATATGATGCACAAAATTAAATTCATGTATGATATTTTCATGAGTTATATCTTGATGAATTTTCCTTCAAATCATGGACTCTTAAGCATAATTGGGACTAGGGAGGATGATGAACAAATTTCATGTTTAAATCAACTCGAATAGAAACTTGGAAACATGAGAAAATTTCCCTTGAATTCGTGTCCTCCAAACTAACATATGACACTTAGTGAAATTTCACTAAGTTACCAAACTTGACAACTTGAAGACCTTGAATTGTAAGCACCATAACTTGACATGTTTTGATCCAATGATAGAGTTCTTATAATGGATGAAAAGTTTGAAGAATGATCTTCAACTTTCATGTTCAAAGGAAATTGATTTGGAGTCAAGAACTTGATGAAAAAATGCCTTGGAAAGTTGTCCCAAAATCTGCCTAAAACTTGTCCCACTAGACATCTTTGAAACCCTAACTTGGAGACATCATAACTTGAGTTATACACATCCAATGGAGGAGCTCTAGTACTCAAATGAAAGCTTCGAGGATACTCTTCAACTTTCATGTTGGAGGAAAATTCATTTGGAGCTTGGATCATCATGAAAGATAGGCTTGAAAACATGTACCTCAACACAAATTCAAGAAACGAAATCAATCACACAGTGTCTCACCGTTCACTCGTGTTTCCTTGTGGATGTGAACTAGAGCTCTAGATACCAATTCTTAGTGCACAAGAGGAAGAAGATGAAGATGGAGAAAGAAAGAGAAGAGAGAAAATTTAAATAAAAAACACCCACTACTCTTCCAAAACGGTTACGGTGAATGGTTACTCCACTACTATACTTATGCAAACACTTAATGTTACAACTATTGACAACGACACTAATTTATATATACAAACAATAATGTCACATAGACAACATGCTAACATACACTAGTATATTTAAGTAAGTTTTTAGTATATTTAATCATTTTATCAAATTCTTTTATATAACTAAATTATTTTAATTCTTTTATATAATTAAATTATTTAAATCATGATAAATTCTATTGATCATGAGGGAAGAAGAAAGCCTGGATAGAAAATAATCAAATGTAGGAGAAAGAAATTCTATTGGTAAATTATATTTTCATTAAAAGCGCCTGTACATTTCCAATCATTTCTTTTATCTTCTAATATTAGAACATTTCAAAATGGCTACAATTTCTATCATTAAACAATTTAATTAAAACAAATTTAAGCCATTGTAATTGGTTGTAAATTTCCATTGCTTATGAACATTTTCATTGAAACTAGATAGAAAATAATCAAACGTAAGAGAAAGCAATTCCATTGCTAATGTATATTTTCATTAAAACTGCCTGTACATTTCTAAGCATTTCCTTTATCTTCTATTATTTGAACATTTCAAAATAGCGTTATGAATAATATAATCATAATTAATAGCGTTATGAATAGTATATTAAACACATTTCTTATCACATAGTATCCATATTCATATTTGTTGTGTTGTTTGTGCGACTACAAATAATTTTCATACAGTTACTAATTAATACACAAAAAGTACGAGTAATGCATTAGCAAAAATAAAATAATGTCAAAAAACACACGTAATAGTTACATGGGGTTATTTGAGTTTTGGCTTTTACCAGGTATATTACGTTTCACAAAATTATATCCCTCCATAGCTCTACATGTAGGTATACATGAATAAAAATTCAAATGAGTAAAAAACTATTTAAAATTAAAGGTAAAATTTAAGTACTACAAATATACCACTTACCCGCTCAAAACCTTTTACATATCTTCATCAAGATGATTGTGTAACGAGCATAACCAAATTAAAGCATTTTTCTTCACACATAAAATAATTAGTTGCCAATGATCCTTAAATAAACACTCAGAATAAATATTATTATGTATACACACCTATAACAATTAATAATGTGTATAACACACATAATAATTAATAATGAGTTTAAAATTCATTTATAAATGAAAAAAAAATAAAACATATACTTAGTTATGGATAAACATTGCCATGTATCAATCTTTATTCTCCTTAATCAACTTAATCAACTTATCTTAATAATAAAAGATCATAGTATATTTACCTGGCTTGGTTAAAGAAGTAAAATATTGCAATAAGAGTTTATTTTCATCAATTTGAATAGCATTATGAATAATATAAGTATAATTACTACTTATGATTTTCTTTTTCTCTACATGACCTATGGCCAACACAAACTTGTTTTTAAACTATAGGCTTTTAAATTATACTTTTTTCTAAACCTACAAAATGCACGCGTGAAATTTGTTGTAAGAATGTATATTAGGTACTGTTTCTTATTTGTAGTTTTTAATAATAAAATAAAAGATCATAGTATATTTATCTGGTTTGGTGTTTTTTTTTAATAAGCAAAACATATTCATCAAGGATACAAGGGATATCCTAACTCATATACACACTTCACACCTATTAATTAGGCAAAACTATTGTCTATATCTTTTAAGTTATTTTAAAATATTAAGATAGTCTCTTAAGTTTTTTTTGTAATGATTTGTTCCTTTTTTTAAAATTTCCGTTACAATAAATTACAAACTTATATATCATTTAAACTGATTTTTCGCGCTGATTACGAATATGTAATTAGTTTTGTGTTTAATTAAGTATTTTGGTCGGATCGTTAACTCAAATAAATAACATAACTTCAATTATATCATTAAATTTAAAATACATAATCAAAATATTATAATCTCATGATTTACTCAAAACAAATAACACGCCTATTTCTGGTGTTACAGATTAGAGCATATAAACCAACTAAATAGAAATAAACAATAAAATAAACAAAGGAAATATTCAAGGCCATCTTCTGTTGCACCCCAAAATTTGTCCAATCTTTTTATCACTTGGTTTATGTTTCACTGTATAGCATAACATTGTTCTAGCACAGTTCTAGCATTTGCATAGCATAACATCCTTCATTTAGCAGGGGATCAAGTGTGATACATGTCAAGAGAATCCAAGCCAGAGGTTCTATTCAAGCTTAAGAAGTTATCAGGGTCATCAGTCAGTGGGTTGGGTCCTTGAGAAGTTCAGTTGCTTGTATGGGGTTTATCTCCTAGCATGAGGAGCCATTTGAAGAGTATCAGGGGTTGTGGAGCCTTGGATGTGGATATGATGTGTGGATAGGGCTCATGGAGTTCCTAGAGGATCAAAACAGAGCTCAGTCAAATGGTTGTAGCAAGTACAAGAGTCACAGTGGAAATTGGTGTCATTAGGGTTTCATCTGGTTAATCCTAGGCCAAAATGAGCAATTGAAGAAGATCAAAGCCTACTTCTAGGTCATTGAGATCATGAAAGGATCTGATGAGACATATGAGAGATTGTTTCAAGATCAAGTTGAGAAGAATCAAGAGTGGTTGGAGTTGCTAAGTCAGGGTTCCTAGGGTAATATCCCCTGTTTAGTGCCAAACTTCCAAGCCATGTAAGTCAAGATACAAGCCTCATATGACTTTGAGCCAAGCATGAAGGTTGTAGAGGATGTTCATACCTTTAATTTGAGTACTGGAAGTCATCCATATGATTCATAAAACTCAAGTTATAAGCCAGACAAGTTACAGGTCCTCAGATGCATCTGAAATTTGTCTGTGAAAATCATATGACTTCCAAGCTATTTTTGACCTAGAAGGAGGTTTCATCTGACCTTTTGGTAAACATGAAAGTTGTTCCTCATGATCTTAGCTTTCCAAATTGTATTAGCAGTCTTCCATCTGATTTGTAGAAATCAAGTTATGAGGTTTACAAATTAGGGGTATTTTGGAAAAGTGAGATTATAGGCCATTTTCAATTATAGGTCAAAATCTCCAACTTGCACATCTCAAATGAAGTTTTGTTCAACATGGAACATGCTAAAAATATGGTTTTTAGGTCAACCAAGAGCTCATGGTGAATTGGTTTGGCTCATATCAAAGATTGGCTTGAAGTGGTTTGTAAAGGAAGAAATTCAAAGGCATTTTTGATGAAAAATCCAAAATATTTGGTAAGTGTCCAAAACAAGTCAAATAATGGGCTCATTTTGATCAAAAATAATATTTTGAGAAGACTGGCATTTTTAGAATTCCATTTTGAAATTTGGTTCATGGCATTTCATGAGGTTTCTTCATAAATAAGTTATATTCCCAAATCATTCATAAGGCCCAAATTCAAGGCTCTAGCTAAGCTGAATTCATTCAAGGTGTTTTGTGTATAATGCTAGAAGCTTCCAATACATGCTATTGAGCCAAATTTGAGCTTTCCATAATCAAAGTTTTGGAGAAATTTTTGGATTTGGATTTTTTGGATTGGGCTTGGATTGGGCCTCTAGAAGGTTCCTTTGTGCTCTATAAATGTTCAAAAACAAAATTGGATAAAGGTTGGTGATTCATTGGAGCTGAACAGAGAGAGAAGCCATTGGAGCAAGTTGGTGAAAAAGCTTGAAAGTGGATTTTCGGTTTTAGAGATTTAGAGGATTACAACAAGAATTGGTGATCAAGAAACGTCCATCATCAATCATTGAAGCTTTCTGCACTTGTTGGAGGAGAATTGAGGTCTGAAACCACCACAATTGAAGCTTAAAATTAGGTTTCCACTTCTTTAACTTGCACTCAATTCATGTGTTTTTAGTAGCTTATATTCATGTGGTTAGGTTGCAATTAAGGTATAGATGATTTCTGGATAGAAAAATTAAGGTTTAGTGACAAAATAGGGATTGATCCGTTTTCGGTTGAGATGTAGATTTCCCTAATCTTGAGGTTTTAGCGTGATTAAGTGGTATAGTTGTAATCCTCGTGAAATTTCCATCAATTTTCGTTCAAGAATCATTTGGATTGGTGAAGTATTGAGAGAGATATGATGGTATGAAGTTTGCCGGAAAAGTCACGCCGTCCGTCTGGCCATGGTGCTGTTCGCGGGCTGTTATTGTTTGAATTGGAGAAGATGAAATCTCCTTCGTCCATTCGTGAGAAGAAAGAGGACTCGGTCATGCGATCGGAAGGACGCGAGCATGCCACGTCACCCAGGAGCCAAACGACGTCGTTCCATTTAGTGAGGATCATCAAGCTTCTTCAGCGCGCTGTGAACACCTCAGGAGCGTGGGTTCGATTCTTGTGTGAACATCTTTTTTGTTAATTGTGAAGCTGAGTTAATTAATTTGTGGTTTTGGGCCTTAGCCTCTTGTACTATCCGCGCCCTCCCTAGTCGGCCCATCATGAGAATTCACATGGAATCACCACTTAATACACCCCCTAGTCACGTTATTAGGAGAATTGATTTGGTGAATTAATCATTCAAATGGGCCCAGCGCCCATGCGTTATTCTCACCCCCCTGCATTGGGCCCATGCGTATAACCCTTGTGCTTCTTTCTGATTACACCCCTCCCCTATTCTTGCTTTTATTTTCTTTTGTTTATTTTTGTTGTATTGATTGTTAGATTTAATTCATAATAAATAGTGAATGTTGGTAATAAATTCTGGAAAAATTTGTGATTATAGATTGAGATGTTTAGGATTTTATCATGCTTTTCATTTTAATTTTCCATGTATTTTCCATTTTATTTCATATTTTCTCTTTTAGTATGTTTTTAATAATGAAATAATGTTGTTCTGAATTTGTTGATTTTCTTTCTCATCCATACTTCTGAGTTTGATCTCGAAATTTTACATGTTGATTATGTATATGTCGATGTTGCTATTTAATTTTTGTTATGATTTTTAGATGATTTTAAATAAATTTTTAGGGTAGTTTCTTAGGAGTAGTCATGATTGGATCCCCTTAGTGTGCCTTTGAGGTTTTAGATTTAGTTTGAACCTTTTGACTTAGGCTTACCCCCTGATTTTTCTACCATAGCATGTTGATACATATAGAATGATGTAGTATTTTCCTTAGATTTTTTCGGGTTGATATTCCATTAGTTCCCCATTTTGCAAGTTGGCTTTAGTATAAGTGATCATTAAGAGATAACATGTGATGTTCTTTAGAGATTCAAGTAGGTGATGATATTACTTTAGGATTAATTCCCCTTGCAAATATTCTTTTACTTAATTAGGATCCTTCATTGTGAGTAAAATTCCTCCTGTGGAGGAATTCCCTGCCTTTCACATTGGAGATGAGCCTAAGCAAGCTATCTAAAGGAAATGGAGGTGATTGAGTGTCTGTGGTAGGTTCCTGTGGAACTTACCTTGCTTCTCATCTCCATTCTCCTAAAATTCTCTCATTCTTTCCTCTTTAGGAACCTTCTTGAGGTAGCACAGTCCCTCCTGTGGGGGGAATATGGCACACCTCTTGAAGGAGCCAAACCCTTAGGTTTCCCCAAAGATCTTTTTGTTGGTTGAGTGCTTGGGATAAGCTCCTGTGGAACTTACCCTTGCCTCCCAACACCCAATTTCCTTCCATAGGATAGAAGCTTGTATGATTACCCGGGGATCGAACCCCTTAATTCATAAATTCCTTTCTTTCTCTTGAAGATGGTGGACTTGAAGAACAATTACAAACTTTGGATTGGATTGCTTCCAGAAGATTGCTCTGCTGTGGAGATTGCTGGCTTCTTTTCCCTGTCTGTTTTCTTCTTGATTAACTGTATTGATGTGTATTGATGTGACTTGCTTGGAGTGTTGCATTAGTAGTAGGCTTCATGTAGACGATCATAGGCCTAATAGCATCCTAAGGGTTGAGCTTCTCCCCTTGCTTGTATTGCATTAGAGGTTGAGTTTCTTCCTCTGCTTGTATTTTTACTGTATGGCTTTGCTTGCTTGTATTTGGTAGAGCTCAGCTCCCTTGCCTATGTGGTATGTGGTTTGTTTGATTGCATTTACTTTCTTTTATTATCTTTACGGTTATTCGTATCTGGCTTGAGGTTGAGATTAGCTTGTGGAGGCTTCTGCCCCACACATATTTCCTCCCTCTCTTGCATTGCATGCATCTTTACAGTAATTTCTTGTACAGTTTTTCTGTTTACTGTTATTTCCATTGTCATGTTCCCCTAGGAACTCTGACTTCTCTTATTCAAGAGAAGTTATGACAGACATTAGGATTCTAACCATGCATGATAACATTAGTTAGTTTCCCTTTTAACCTCAACCGTAGGACGAATATTGCATGATAACTGTAGGATCGAGTCAGTTTCCCTGTAGAGAGTCTGTTTCTCTTCTCATCTGCAAACAAAGTCAAAATACAGTAATAAAGGTTAATTGACGTCATACGTTACGAGCCTTAAGCTATCTGAGAAAGGATTGTTGGAGAGTTTCTTTTCAACAGTCTGGATGTTTAGTATGACACCCTTTGGGTGACATGCGACGCATTCACTCTCAGGTCATAGTCTCTAGTGCGATATCAGTTGCAAACATCCATAAAAGACACTTCTCTAAAAAACAAAACAACAAACACTCAAATCCTTTTTGTCCTCTTGGACCCTTAATCAGGAAAACCCTTTTCTTAAAGGAAAGTTCTGTTAACTTTTAGTTTTATCGCAAACGGTAACGCCTAAGTCTCCAAGGATCGAGCTGCAAACACCAACTGCTGGAACTGATTGTTAACTTTACTTGGATAAAAAACTTCTGAACAAACTGGTGTTCTTCGTAGCCCGAACTATGTTTGCTCTGATCTTTCATGCCGTATGAAAGTACGTAGGCACAAGATGCGATATCTTGGCGAGAAACCTTCCCCTATTCTCCCGTAGTTAGGCGAACTACGTTGACTCTGATTTCTCGATCCAGACGGGAATACGTAGGCATAAAGTGCGATGCTTTGCCGAGTCATTTTATTTTCTTTTCATACCAGCCTTTAGTATAGATAGTTAAACACACCCTTTTCCGATAAACAACAAGCGTGGATCCCATCGAGTACGATGGACGTGAGGGGTGCTAATACCTTCCCCTTGCGTAACCGACTCTCAAATCCAGGACTTGGTTGCGATGACCATTCCTTTCCCTTTTCGTGAGGTTTTCTCTGAGCGTTTCCTTTCCCTCCTTTGGGATAAATAACGCACGGTGGCGACTCTTCTGTCATTGCCGGCCTCGTTTTTTCGTAGTAGCGATAGCCGGCAACTCTGCTGGGGATTGCGAGGGTTCCCTATGCAAGTCTCGCCTTGGTTTTTCTTCCTAGTTGTCTGGGTCATCCCCAGCAGCTGGCGACTCTGCTGGGGACCCCAACGGTTCCATGTGTGAGTCATTCCTAGCGCTTGTGTGTTTACCTGTTGGGTTATGTTTATTTATCGCTTTTTTACTTTCCGCACTTTATTTTCGGTATGATATTATTATTATTGTGCTTTCGCGGGGAGGGGCTTTGATGAGTGATAAGCCAAACCCAGGCTTGAGTATGTACATAGCTTTAGAAGCAGATTTGTGGTGAACCTGTATGTTAGGCATGCACTAGTTCCCACGAAATCTGCACTCAGACGAGGTTCTTTGAGATGATTTACATTTCCAGCCCAGTGGGCCGTTGAAAGGATTTCAGACCTTAGGATTGTCGACTCTGGGGACCGATCATTTGTGATTCAGCTAAGTGAGGCCACTTTAAGAGATGATGATGCCACACCTTCTGGGTATCGTATCATTGTTTCTTGAAAGTCTGTGACGCTGATGAATGCATAGGATGTCGTACCTTTGTCAGTGATTAGGTCCATACCAACTAGCGGGGTCGGGTTTATTGCAGGAAATCGTAACCTTCAGACAACCTGGTTTTCTTGGCAGTGAATCAGTGTTGTGGGGTTCAGAGGTTTTTATCGTCAGAGATGTGGTTGTTCTCAACAGTGTGTATTTATTGGTCCTCTTCAGGGTTGTGCTATCAGAGCAGTGTAATGATTGTGTTGGATCAGGGCTTGGATCTTCTCAGCAGCCATCATGATCCTCTGTTTGCATATGCATTTGCATTTTCATGTATGCATCTCATTAACATGTATTTGTGTTTCAGGTGTGATTTCCCCTCAGATTCTAGTATTCTCTTATTGCCTGACATGGAGCTCCTCAAGAAGACCGTTGCTTACAAGTTGCCTTCTCCTGATATCAGTTCTCTATTGAAGTTGGTTACTCGGGCTGATCAGAAAGTAAGGGCTGAATTCAGAGAGTCATATGGGAAACTGCTTAGTCTGGTGTGCAAGCCTTCGGTATTTGAGTTGAATGGACTTTATACATTGATGCAGTTCTATGAGCCTCAGTTGAGATGCTTTCTATTTCCTGACTATGTTTTGGCACCTACCTTGGAGGAATTCTCCGCTCTGCTGGGAGTCCGGGTGTTGAACCAGATGCCGTTTGTTCACGATGATGTTGAGCCTGATCTGGCTAAGCTTGCTGAAGTTATCAGTCTCGGTGCTTCTGAATCTTCAGGGAAATTGGTTAAGCTTAATGGAGCATATGGGTTTCATTTATCCTTCTTGGTTGATAAGGTTGTTCAGTGTGCGAAAGACGGGTGTTGGATTGTATTCAATGTTATCTTGGTTGTATGCCTCTATGGGATCATCTTGTTTCCCAACTTGCCTGATTTTTATGGACTCAGATGCGTTCTTCATTCTGGCTTCGAAGAATCCAGTGCCTACTCTATTGGGAGACGTTTATCATTCTATCCACTATAAGAATGAGAAACGTCGGGGTAAGAATGTCTCCCGTTGTGTGCCTATATGGTACAAATGGTTCTCCGGTCACCTTCTGAAGACAAGACCATTTGTTGATACTGCTAGTACTGTAGAATGGTCTTCTGATTGATGGGTTTATCTGCTGAGAATATTGTATGGGCTGACTGGAGTATGCTTGGAGCCGACATTATTTATAGTTGCAGTGGTTTTCCAAACGTCCCGCTGATTGGACGGAAAGGTTGTATCAACTATAACCCTGCTTTGCTTGTGAGACAGTTTGGTTACGCGTTGAATGGTCCTCCTGCTGAAGACGAGATACAGGAATCTCTATATCTCACGGGCTTATTGGAATCAGACATCCTGGTTAGGTTGAAGCATGCTTGGGGTAATGTTCACAGAAGAGGAAAGACATTGCTTGGCAAGAGTGACAATCGAGCTTATAATCCTTATCGGCTCTGGATCCATGAAAGAGTTGAAAAGTCTTTGATGCCGTTTCCTGTTGCAAAACCTTTATATCCTCCAGTGATTGAAGAACCCACTACTATGGAGATTGAGAAGTACAATAAGCTCTGGGTTGAAAAAGAAGAATTGCAGAAAGAAAATGAAGAGCTAGAGAAAGAAATCTTCCAACTCCGACATGAGAAGACTGAGGCTACCTACGCTTTGAGAAAGCAGACAGAGGTAGTGAACAGGATGGGAACAGAATTGACTGCAGAGATCAACAAAAGAGAGCAACTGGGTCTAGACATGAAGGCTGTTAGTAGTGTGTTGGATACTAAGAAAGAAAGTTTAGACAAAGCGTATATACGAATCTCTAAATGGGAATCATTGTGGAATGCCACGCTTACTAGCCGTAAGGAGCGGGAGGACAAGCTGAAACTACAGATTTCCAAGTTGAAGATGCAACTTAACGCCAAAGAGGCAAGGATTGCTGAAGAGTCGTCGCTAAGGCGAGATGCTGAGCATAAATTGAGCGACATGGTCAAAAAGCTGAAGAGATGCAAGTTGAGGGCGGATTTCAAAAAATGCAAGCTTGACGCATGTTTTGGCCCGGGAACTTGTATAGAAGATGCCAGGAGTCTACGAACCACTATTGATCAGCATGAGCTATTGATACAAGGTTTGCTCTCCAAACCAAGTCATCCTGAGACGATGGGATTGTTGGAGGATTTCCGAGCACGTCATCCGTCTTGACCGGCTTAGATATTTACCTTTGTATCTTGTTATATTGCTTGTATTTGACCATCGTCAGGCTTGTTGGCCGAGGTCTTATCAATTTTGTACTCAGTGGTATTCTTGTATGCTGCCTATTTGGCTCATTGATTATATATGAGTATTTCTGATTCGATTGCTTGTCTATATGGGCTCCATTGTCGTAATGGCCTTCTTCCTCAGAACTAGAATCGAGGGGGGAATTAACCTGTTGCATATTTACATGTTTGCATAATCATGTTGCATAGCAGGGACTTTGAGTGTTTTCGTCTAACCCTCTGTGTGTGCTGGTATAGCAGGATAGATCGAAAATTCAAAGGAATTAGTCCAGGAAAAAGTTAGGGGAAAAAAAGGGAACCGAAAAGCAAAAAGGATTACCAAAGGAAAATCCTCAAACAAGAACGAAGTCGTGTGACTCAGACGTCCAAAGATGAAAAGCGAATGACTGTCACTCCGAAAACGTGTGATGTCCTGAACTATCACTCCTATACAACCTTTGAAAGGTAAGCGCTAAGGTCGAATTAGCTGAACATAGGATCGGAGAACATCAAGGAGAATGGGTGGGTTAAAAAGAATTTTGAGCCTTATATCCTTTCTTGTTAACCGTGAACCTGACCACGTTACAACCTGAAAAGGTCCTAATTGAAACAGGTTTAGTTCGAGAGCATACTTTGGTAAAGATCGCATCGAAACTGACTCCTAAAAGGATTCCTCTTGCAGCGTTGTATTAATTTTGACATTTTGATAGATGATTCGTTTATGTCATAAACTTTTTCTCCAGTGAACAAGATTGGATTTCGAAAACTGTCATACGCATTGCATTTAATATATCTTTTATGCAGAACAACTTGTTTTACTTGCGAGTAAGCGCTTGACAGCAGGAAAGTTTCCACAGTGGAAAGTTTGTTCAGGATGGAATGTAGAACGCCAAATACTCATTTGAGTCGGGGCTAGCTATATCAAATGATCCCCAGTGAAGTCAGCCATCTGGGGCAATCAGGTCGAGATTCGGCAAATCTCTCGCAGCTAGGGGTACTGCTCCACGAATCAGTCTAGGGGAGAAGTCATTGCAAGACTAGGGCAGGCCACCCTGAGAATACAAAGGCTATTGTTGATCAGAAGGCGATTAATCTGAAACACCTCTTCGAGGTTCGAAACGCGAAAGTAGTTCATATCTAACCATCAGGGTACGGGGATTGCAATGCCCTTTTAGGGGAAGATTTTACTAAGATCCCATGAGCTAGGAGCAAAAGCGGAAGCGAAGGAAATGTTCCTCTCTGTTTTATCAGAGTTTATCAGAAGTCGTCACAGGTTCAGGGGTAGGCCATCTCGGAGTCGGTTTGTGGCAAGTTTACCTTTTCAAGTTGAAATGTTTGGACTGGGGCACGTTGTCACCTTTGCAGCAGATATCCAAGGGATCATGTTCCCCAGCCAGAGTCCTTTAACACAGGAGCAGACTCTATGTGAAATTTATTCCTCACTAGCAGACGGAATTTGCTTTTCCTCCCCGGCAAATGGAAGTCGAAGTTTTTATCCCCAGAAGAGTTGGGATTGCATCAGAGCAGGATCAGAGTATCCTCAGCAATTCAAGATTGACTTAATCGGTAGGATAAAGTCATCCCCAGAGGGTCTAGATTGATATACCCCGCAGAGGATGCATTCCTGGTGTTTGGTTATGAATATAGTTACTCCCTAGAGAGAGTCCTCACAGAGTACAATCAAAGTACACGAATCGATTCCTAGCTGAGTATCCCCAACAGGGTGGTTAATCCCTACAGAGCATGATCAGGTGATCAGTGGTTTGAAGGGATCATCCCCGTACAGGACCGTCTTTTCTGTTCTCCAACAGGTTGTTTTTCCTCCGATAGGATGATCATCCTCAGTAGAGTTCGTAACTTCGAGCTTGTGAGCTATTCCCCACAGGATGGTTATCCCCAGAGGAGTTGGTTTCACCTTTCCAGCATTTATTTTGCTGGAATATGTCTGTGATACCTGGTTATCCCCAGCGGATTCGGCTTTGTCTTCAGCATTTATTTTGTTGGTGCACCTCCTTGCATTTGCATATATCGACATATTTGCATCTACACAAACGCGTAGCATTTCCATGCTGTATGGAGCATTACGCCGTTGTCAAACATATGCATTTTGAAACATAAGCCAGGTTGGTTACCTTTTTGTTTTCAGGTGTTTTTTTTCCCTGCAGATAATTGAGATTATTATTCAGGAAGGTGTCCAGATATTCAGATTTGCGGCGCGAGGTACGCAATGATAGCGTTCGTCCTATCATATGCTCCCCTATCAGAGTTGCTTGGTTAAGTTTCTCCTATTCCCCATCAGAGTTGCTTGGGTTTCCCCAGTAGATTTTTTCCTGCAGAGTTGCTTGGTTAAGTTTCTCTTCTTCCCCAGCAGAGTTTTCTTCAGACTGCTGTGACGTCAGTATTGAAAATCTAGAAGCTGTTACCTGTTATCAAAATAGGTATTTGGTGGCCGTCTTCAGAATTTCCCCGTAGAGTTGTTTGTTCAAGTCTTCGGATTCGCGCTTTTATTTAGTGCTTTGCCCGTTTCTTTTGAAGATGGAAGGTCGACGTGATGGTTCGACAACTCTCGCTTTTATTTAGCGTAGGCTCGTTTCCTTGTGAATGAAAGGTTGACGTGATGGTTCAACGGTCGATGTGATGGTTCGAAAGCTCTCGCTTTTATTTAGCGTAGGCTCGTTTCCTTGTGAACGAAAGGTTGACGAGATGGTTCAACAGTCGACGTGATGGTTTGACAGTTCGCGCTAAGGTCGACGTGATGGTTCGACAGCTCTCGCTTTTATTTAGCGTATGCTCGTTTCCTTGTGAACGAAAGGTTAACGTGATGGTTCAACGGTCGACGTGATGGTTCGACGGTTTGCACTTTGAGTCCGTGCTTTGGTCGACGTGATGGTTCGACAGTTCGCACTTTTATTTAGTGCTTTTCCCAATTCTTAGGAATTGGAAGGTCGACGTGATGGTTCGACAGCTCTCGCTTTTATTTAGCATATGCTCGTTTCCTTGTGAACGAAAGGTTGACGTGATGGTTCAACGACTCTCGCTTTTATTTAGCGTATGCTCGTTTCCTTGTGAACGAAAGGTTGACGTGATGGTTCAACGGTCGACGTGATGGTTCGACAGCTCTCGCTTTTATTTAGCGTAGGCTCGTTTCCTTGTGAATGAAAGGTTGATGTGATGGTTCAACGGTCGACGTGATGGTTCGACATCTCTCGCTTTTATTTAGCGTATGCTCGTTTCCTTGTGAACGAAAGGTTGACGTGATGGTTCAACGGTCAACGTGATGGTTCGACAGCTCTCGCTTTTATTTAGCATATGCTCGTTTCCTTGTGAACGAAAGGTTGACATGATGGGTCAAAGGTCGGCGTGATAGTTCGACAATTCACGCTTTGGTCGACGTGATGTTTCGACGGTTGACGTGATGGTTCGACAGCTCTCGCTTTTATTTAGCGTATGCTCGTTTCCTTATAAACGAAAGGTTGACGTGATGGTTCAACGGTCGACGTGATGGTTCGACGACACTCGCTTTTATTCATCGTATGCTCGTTTCCTTGTAAACGAAAGGTTGACGTGATGGTTCAACGCTCGACGTGATGGTTTGACGACTCTCGCTTTTATTTAGCGTATGCTCGTTTCCTTGTAAACGAAAGGTTGACGTGATGGTTCAACGGTCGACGTGATAGTTCGACAGCTCTCGCTTTTATTTAGCGAATGCTCGCGTCTCCGGAAACGAAAGGTTGACGTGATGGTTCAACGGTCGATGTGACGGTTCGACGGCTAGCACTTTGATTCAGTGCTTTTCTCCCGCTTCTTTAGAAATGGAAGGTCGAGGACGGTATTTAGATATGGTCTTTGGACGGTGTCGCTTATGGTGATGTATTTCGGGATGATTGATGGTGACAATCCAGTTTGTTGATTCAAAACCTGTGGCGTCACGCAGGTGATTGATGCTGAATCAAATGTTCTTTGTCAAGATGATGGATCAGTTGTCGCCGTGACCACCATATTCAGTCTTCTGGATATTGCTTTCCAAGCAGTTTTTGCGCAGTTTATTTCTGCGGTTGGAAAATTTCCGGGTTATTTGGTATTCAACCATCTTCTACCGCGATTGTTAGAAAGCCGACCGCTTTCAACCCAGTCGGGTCCAAGCTGCTCGAATAGGGGCAGCTGTTATAACGCCCCGATTCTGAATTCCCATTAATTGTTGAGTCTTTTAATTTATTTAATTGATGTTTGTTTTAAATTGAGAAATTATATATTACTATGTGGTGTTTGCTTATTTTATCAATTTTTACCGATTCAGAGAGTTTTCGGGGAATTAGAGTAAAAAGGGCATTTTAGACATTTAGCAATTTAGTGTGAGAATTGATTGGTAAGTGTTGGAAAGAATTTGAGAGGAAAGAAATAGAGATAGAAATAGAATAAGAGAGGAAAAGAAAGAAAGATAGTAACATAAGAAGAAAAACAAGAGAAAGAAAAGAGGAGAAGAGAAAGAGAAGAGGAAGTAGAGAGGAAAACCTAGAATCATCAAGGGATCATCACCAAAGCTTGCAATCGATCGGTAAGGGTGTGAAACTCCATCATCTCTTTAATGTGTATGATTGTATGTGTATGTGTTTGAATTTTGTAGAGTTTCTACTCTTCTTCCACTTAGGTTAGAAGTTGGTTTTGTGAGTAGAATGAGGTTTTAATCGGTTAGAACTCGGATTAGACGATGTAGTTTAGTTGGGTGATGGTAGGGTGTACCACTGAGACTGGTTTGGATTTAATCGGTTGATTTTGTGGAGTTTGGGCTCTTGAGACAGCCATGGAAGTTCTGTCTTCGCAGGCTCGCCAGGCGAATGACAGCGAAGGTTCGCCAGGCGAAGCCCAGCGAGCTGCAGCGAAGCAAGTCAGAAGCTAACACCCTGTATTCGCTGGCAAGTTCGTCAGGCGAGGTTAGTTAGCGAAGGTTCGCCAGGCGAGTGTGTAGCGAGCCTCAGCGAGTAATTCCAGAATTACTCCCAGTGGACTTCACTGGGAAGTTCGCCAGGCGAAGGCCAGCGAGCATTCGCTGCGTGGCTTCGCCAGGCGAAGGTTGGCGAATCTGACAGTGTTATTTGTTTTGCTGTTTATTCATAGCATGATTTTTGGCCGATTCAATTATGATTAATGCCTATATGAATGATTGATGTGTGAACTGTTTTGACATGTCGTGCTGTGGGTGGCCAAAAGGCGTGAATCCTAGATTGTAGAGCCAATGGTGAATCTTGAACGTTTGATAATCTTGTGTATTTGCTTGAATTGAATAGAAACGCATTGATAGGCTGATTTGTGTGTAAACCATGTGTGAAATGGTGCATAATGTGAATGCATGATAGATATATGCGATATATGTGATAAATGCAATGAGTATGTTTGTGAACATAGTATGCATTCTGTGTTGATCGATCCCTCGGAGGATTAGCATTGTGTAGCATCTTAGTATGCATTTTTGTGTTGAATAATCCCTCAGAGGATTTGCAGAACCTCGTATGATACGATGGTTACATTAGATTCCTTGGAGAATCGGTTGCATTATGTGATTCCTCGGAGAATCGGTCATAACATGTAATCCCTTGGAGGATTGACTAGAGTATTTGATTCCGTGGAGAATCTGCTGAGTATTTGATTCTGTGGAGAATCTGCTGAATATTCGATTCCGTGGAGAATCTGATGAATATTTGATTCCATGGAGAATCTGCTGAATACTTGATTCCGTGGAGAATCTGCTGAATACTTGATTCCTTAGAGAATCTGTTGAAATGAGTCGGTACCGCATTTGCATCTGCATAGAGTCGTGTGTCGGTCTCTATGAGTTGCATGAGTCATCTGTGTATGATGCATTAGTTGAATGAATATAACTGTGTATGTTATATATGATTGTTTGGAGGAACATATAGTGAATGTTCATGAGCATGTGTAGAGTCATGATTAATTGTATATGCTTAATGTGGTGAGAACATAATTTGAGTATAACTTGTACAAATATGAGTATATGTATATATACAATTTTATGCATTAACTGTTATGATATTGTTTCTCACCCTTCTGCTGTTTTATAATGCTCTATGAGGCATTGCAGAGTAGGAAGCTGGAGGTTCTTTTTGTGAAGCGATGTCTTCATTATTTTTGGTCAATGGCTCTGATATGTAACATCTGGGTAGTTAGGAAGCCTTTGACTCTTTTGGAGTTACATTCGTTTTGATTCCTTGTGATACATCTGTGTATGTATCCGCTGTGGATATGGTTGTAAAGCATGAATTGATTGAATGGTTGTATATACTTTTATGAATGTGATCGATTCAATATTTGGATGTTTCCGCTTTTATTCTAAATATTGAGATGTGGGTTACCCATTGTTGCATATCTATTTTGAGCAGGTATCGTATGTGTTTAATTTCATGATAATGTGATGTGCCTCTTATATACCATGTATTAATTAAACTCTGATGAAATAAATTTTCTAAGTGCCTAATTGATTTATTTGATTAATTGGGGGTATAGAAAGGGGGTGTTACATTAAGTGGTATCAGAGCCAGTGTTGAGTCAGTCGTGTCTATCTTGTTGTTGTGTTGGTTGAACGGTTGTTTAACCTTGTTGTTATTTTTGGGAATCCTCAGAATATGGCAGGTCGTAATGACAATGCTATGGCAGCGGCGTTAGAGGCTATGGCCAGAGCTGTGCAGGGTGCACCTAACGTGAATGTGAATGATGAGTTCAGGAAGAACCAACCACCGGTGTTCAAAGGGAGATTTGATCCGGATGGTGCTCAGATATGGTTAAAGGAAATTGAGAGGATCTTTAGGGTGATGGATTGTGCTGAAGGGAACAAGGTGAGACTAGGGACTCACATGCTGAGAGAAGAGGCTGATGACTGGTGGGTCAGCGTGAGGCAAGTTCTTGAGGTCGACGATGAGGAGATTACATGGGATTTATTTCGTACTGAGTTTCTAAGGAAGTATTATCCCGAAAGTGTTAAAGAGAAGAGAGAAATGGAATTTCTGGAGTTGAAACAAGGTAATATGTCGGTGGTGGACTACACCGCTAAGTTTACTGAGTTAGTGAAGTTTCACCCTCACTATGATGCGGTTACGGCGGAATTTTCCAAGTGTATCAAGTATGAGAATGGCTTGCGTCCTGAGATAAAGCAAGCGGTGGGTTATCAAAGAATACGAAGATTTTCGGATTTGACCGAGTGTTGTAGAATTTATGAAGAAGACAGTAGAGCTCGTTCTACTCATTATAAGGGTTTGAGCGAGAGGAGAGGGAAGCAACAAGTACGAAGCGGACCTTATGTGACGCCTGTTGAGAAGGGCAAACATAGGGGAAACTTTGATAGGAGACCCGGAGGAGGTTCCGGTGCGATCAAATGTTTTAAGTGTTGCGTGATGGGCCACAAGTCTTATGATTGTGGAAAGTTCAAGGCGAAGTGTTCCAACTGTGGGCTCCTTGGACATGATGCAGCAGAGTGTAGAAAGAATGCTGTGAAGTGTTTTAATTGTGGCGAGGTGGGTCACATTAGCCCGAATTGTACCAAACCGAAGCAAGCTCCGACGGGCGGAAAAGTATTCGCATTAGCAGGTTCAGACGCTACTAATGCGGCGGATCGTTTGATTAAAGGTACATGATTTATTAATGATATGCCTTTAGTTGCTATTATTGATACTGGAGCGACTCACTCGTTCATTTCTCTTACGTGTGCTAAGCGGTTGGATTTGTGTATGGTTTCTTTGAGTAGTGGTATGGTTATTGGGACTCCCGCTTCGGGGTCGGTAACTACTTCTTTGGTGTGTGCAAGTTGTCCTTTGACCATGTATGGTAAGGACTTCGTTATGGATTTAGTGTGTTTGCCATTGGAAGGTTTGGACGTAATCTTGGGTATGAACTGGTTGCAATTTAATAGAGTTCATCTGGATTGCTATCACAAGTTAGTAAGGTTTCCTTCTTTGGAAGATGGTGAAGACGAGAGTTTTCTTTCCACTAAAGAGTTGAAGAAACTTTTAGCGGACGAAGCTCAGTTGTTTGGTTTGTTTGCATCGTTGTCGGTGGAGAGCAAAGTTGAGCTCGACGTGTTTCCTGTGGTTTGTGATTTTCCTGAAGTGTTTCCGGAAGATGTTGTGGATGTGTCGCCAAAGAGAGAGGTTGAATTTTCTATTGATCTAGTTCCGGGTACTAGACCGATTTCGATTGCCCCGTATTGGATGTCGGCATCGGAGTTGGTGGAATTGAAGAAGCAGTTGAATGATTTGTTGGATAAGAGATTTGTAAGACCAAGTGTTTCTCCTTGGGGTGCGCCGGTATTGTTGGTAAAGAAGAAGGATGGCAGTATGCGATTATGTATTGATTATCGGCAATTGAATAAGGTGACAATTAAGAACAAGTATCCGCTTCCAAGAATCGATGATTTGATGGATCAATTGGTTGGAGCCCGTGTTTTTAGTAAGATTGATTTGAGATCCGGTTATCACCAGATTCGGGTTAAGGAAGAAGATATTTCGAAGACGGCTTTTAGAACACGATATGGTCACTATGAGTATACGGTGATGCCATTCGGAGTTTCTAATGCGCCGGGTGTTTTCAAGGAATATATGAACCGTATCTTCCAAGAGCAGTTGGATCGTTTTGTGGTAGTGTTTATCGATGACATTTTGATTTATTCTAAGTCTCGAGAGGAACACGAAGAACATTTAAGGATTGTGTTGCGGATTTTGAAAGAGAAGAAGTTGTACTCAAATTTGTCTAAGTGTGAGTTTTGGTTGTCGGAGGTGAGTTTTCTTGGACATATTATTTCCGGCAATGGTATTAGTGTGGATCCATCCAAGATCGATGCGGTAATGCAATGGGAGACTCCAAGGTCAGTTACAGAAATTTGAAGCTTTTTGGGCTTGGCCGGTTACTACCGGAGGTTTATCGAAGGATTTTCAAAGTTAGCACTTCCGTTAACGCAGTTGACTTGTAAAGGAAAGGCTTTTATTTGGGATGTTAATTGTGAAGAGAGTTTCATGGAATTAAAGAGAAGGTTAACGACATAGCCAGTTTTGATTTTGCCGAATCCTACGGAACCTTTTGTGGTTTATTGTGATGCTTCTTTGTCAGGATTGGGTGGTGTATTGATGCAAGATGGGAAGGTCGTGGCGTATGCTTCTAGACAGTTGAGAGTACATGAAAAGAATTATCCTACTCATGATTTGGAGTTAGCGGCCGTAGTGTTCGTTTTGAAAATTTGGAGGCACTATCTTTATGGTGCAAGATTTGAAGTTTTTAGCGATCACAAGAGTTTGAAGTATTTGTTTTATAAAAAAGAATTGCATATGAGGCAAAGGAGATGGCTAGAGCTTTTGAAGGACTATGATTTTGGTTTAAATTATCATCCGGGTAAGGCGAATGTGGTAGCCGATGCCTTAAGTCGAAAGTCGTTGCACGTGTCTACTTTAATGGTTAGAGAGTGGGAACTTTTGGAGAACTTTAGAGATTTGGGTTTGGTTTGTGAGTTAACGCCGAGTAGTGTGAAGCTTGGTATGTTGCATGTCACGAATGACTTCCTTGCTACGGTGTGTGAAAAGCAAAAGTTGGATTTGAAATTTGTGGATTTGATGACGAATGGAAATGAAGATTTCAAAGTTGATGAACTAGGAATTTTGAGGTTTCGAGGTCGTATTTGTATTCCAGATGATGCGGATTTGAAAAAGATGATATTGGAAGAGGGACATCGGAGTAACTTGAGTATTCATCCGGGAGCGAATAAGATGTATTAGGATTTGAAGAAGATCTTTTGGTGGTCTGGATTGAAAAGCGATGTTGCTCGTTTTGTGTACTCGTGTTTGACTTGCCAGAAGTCTAAGGTGGAGCATCAGAAGCCTAGTGGATTGATGCAATCGTTGGATATTCCGGAATGGAAATGAGATAGTATATCGATGGATTTTGTTACGGGATTGCCGAATACGCAAAGAGGACATAATGCTATTTGGGTGATTGTTGATAGGCTTACTAAATCGGCTCACTTTATTCCGATTGATATTACTTATTCTTTGGAAAGTTTGGCCGAGATTTATGTTGGCACTATTGTGTAGCTTCATGGAGTTCCTAAGAGTATTGTGTCGGATAGAGATCCTAGATTTACTTCAAGATTTTGGGAGAGTTTGCAAGGTGCCTTGGGTTGTAAGTTGAGATTGAGTTCGGCATATCATCCGCAAACAGATGGTCAAACCGAGAGGACGATTCAATCGTTAGAAGATTTATTGCGTGCTTGTGTGCTTGAACAAGGTGGTGCGTGGGACGGTTATTTAGCGTTGATTGAGCTCACCTATAATAACAGTTTCCATTCGAGTATTGGTATGGCGCCATTTGAGGCTTTATATGGTCGGAGATGTCGAACACCTCTGTGTTGGCATGAGACAGGTGAAAAGTCGGTAGTTGGTCCGGAAATGGTACAGCAAACGACGGAAAAGGTGAAATTTATTCGGGAAAAGATGAGAGCTTCTCAGAGTAGACAAAAAAGTTATCATGATAAAAGGAGAAAGGATCTCGAGTTTCAAGAGGGCGACCATGTGTTTTTGAGAGTTACACCGGTTACGGGTGTGGGTCGTGCCTTGAAGTCGAGAAAGTTGACTTCTCGTTTTATTGGTCCGTATCAGATTGTCGCACGAGTTGGTGCTGTGGCTTATCGTGTGGCGTTACCTCCGAACCTTTCGAATTTGCATGATGTATTCCATGTCTCGCAACTTCGGAAGTATGTTCCGGATCCGTCACATGTTATCCCAATAGATGAAGTTGAAGTAAGAGATAACCTTACAGTTGAAGTTTTACCGGTTAGTATTTTGGACCGCGAACTTAAGAAACTAAGAGGCAAGGATATTGCGCTTGTGAAAGTGTTCTGGGGAGGTGCCACAGAAGGCAACATGACTTGGGAGTTGGAGAGCAAGATGCGAGAATCGCATCCAGAGTTGTTCGAATCAGGTGATATTTTCGAGGACGAAAATTTCTAAAGTGGGGGAGAGTTGTAACGCCCCGATTCTGAATTCCCATTAATTGTTGAGTCTTTTAATTTATTTAATTGATGTTTGTTTTAAATTGAGAAATTATATATTACTATGTGGTGTTTGCTTATTTTATCTATTTTTACCGATTCGGAGAGTTTTCGGGGAATTAGAGTAAAAAGGGCATTTTAGACATTTAGCAATTTAGTGTGAGAATTGATTGGTAAGTGTTGGAAAGAATTTGAGAGGAAAGAAATAGAGATAGAAATAGAATAAGAGAGGAAAAGAAAGAAAGATAGTAACATAAGAAGAAAAACAAGAGAAAGAAAAGAGGAGAAGAGAAAGAGAAGAGGAAGTAGAGAGGAAAACCTAGAATCATCAAGGGATCATCACCAAAGCTTGCAATCGATCGGTAACGGTGTGAAACTCCATCATCTCTTTAATGTGTATGATTGTATGTGTATGTGTTTGGATTTTGTAGAGTTTCTACTCTTCTTCCACTTAGGTTAGAAGTTGGTTTTGTGAGTAGAATGAGGTTTTAATCGGTTAGAACTCGGATTAGACGATGTAGTTTAGTTGGGTGATGGTAGGGTGTGCCACTGAGACTGGTTTGGATTTAATCGGTTGATTTTGTGGAGTTTGGGCTCTTGAGACAGCCATGGAAGTTCTGTCTTCGCAGGCTCGCCAGGCGAATGGCAGCGAAGCTTCGCCAGGCGAAGCCCAGCGAGCTGCAGCGAAGCAAGTCAGAAGCTAACACCCTGTATTCGCTGGCAAGTTCGCCAAGCGAGGTTAGTTGGCGAAGGTTCGCCAGGCGAGTGTGTAGCGAGCCTCAGCGAGTAATTCCAGAATTACTCCCAGTGGACTTCGCTGGGAAGTTCGCCAGGCGAAGGCCAGCGAGCATTCGCTGCGTGGCTTCGCCAGGCGAAGGTTGGCGAATCTGACAGTGTTATTTGTTTTTCTGTTTATTCATAGCATGATTTTTGGCCGATTCAATTATGATTAATGCCTATATGAATGATTGATGTGTGAACTGTTTCGACATGTCGTGCTGTGGGTGGCCGAAAGGCGTGAATCCTAGATTGTAGAGCCAATGGTGAATCTTGAACGTTTGATAATCTTGTGTATTTGCTTGAATTGAATAGAAACGCATTGATAGGCTGATTTGTGTGTAAACCATGTGTGAAATGGTGCATAATGTGAATGCATGATAGATATATGTGATATATGTGATAAATGCAATGAGTATGTTTGTGAATATAGTATGCATTCTGTGTTGATCGATCCCTCGGAGGATTAGCATTGTGTAGCATCTTAGTATGCATTTTTGTGTTGAATAATCCCTCGGAGGATTTGCAGAACCTCATATGATACGATGGTTACATTAGATTCCTTGGAGAATCGGTTGCATTGTGTGATTCCTCAGAGAATCGGTCATAACATGAAATCCCTTGGAGGATTGACTAGAGTATTTGATTCCGTGGAGAATCTGCTGAGTATTTGATTCCGTGGAGAATCTGCTGAATATTCGATTCTGTGGAGAATCTGATGAATAATTGATTCCGTGGAGAATCTGCTGAATACTTGATTCCATGGAGAATCTGCTGAATACTCGATTCCTTAGAGAATCTGTTGAAATGAGTCGGTACCGCATTTGCATCTGCATAGAGTCGTGTGTCGGTCTCTATGAGTTGCATGAGTCATCTGTGTATGATGCATTAGTTGAATGAATATAACTGTGTATGTTATATATGATTGTTTGGAGGAACATATAGTGAATGTTCATGAGCATGTGTAGAGGCATGATTAATTGTATATGCTTAATGTGGTGAGAACATAATTTGAGTATAACTTGTACAAATATGAGTATATGTATATATACAATTTTATGCATTAACTGTTATGATATTGTTTCTCACCCTTCTGCTGTTTTATAATGCTCTATGAGGCATTGCAGAGTAGGAAGCTGGAGGTTCTTTTTGTGAAGCGATGTCTTCATTATTTTTGGTCAATGGCTCTGATATGTAACATCTGGGTAGTTAGGAAGCCTTTGACTCTTTTGGAGTTACATTCGTTTTGATTCCTTGTGATACATCTGTGTATGTATCCGCTGTGGATATGGTTGTAAAGCATGAATTGATTGAATGGTTGTATATACTTTTATGAATGTGATTGATTCAATATTTGGATGTTTCCGCTTTTATTCTAAATATTGAGATGTGGGTTACCCATTGTTGCATATCTATTTTGAGCAGGTATCGTATGTGTTTAATTTCATGATAATGTGATGCGCCTCTTATATACCATGTTTTAATTAAACTCTGATGAAATAAATTTTCTAAGTGCTTAATTGATTTATTTGATTAATTGGGGGTATAGAAAGGGGGTGTTACAGCTGTTGCACCACAAAATTTGCCCAACCTTTTTATCACTTGGTTTATGTTTCACTGCATAGCATAACATTGTTCTAGCACAGTTCTAGCATTTGCATAGCATAACATCCTTCATTTAGCAGGGGATCAAGTGTGATAAATGTCAAGAGAAGCCAAGCCAGAGGTTCTATTCAAGCTTAAGAAGTTATCAGGGTCATCAGTCAGTGGGTTGGGTCCTTGAGAAGTTCAGTTGCTTGTATGGGGTTTATCTCCTAGCATGAGGAGCCATTTGAAGAGTATCAGGGGTTGTGGAGCCTTGGATGTGGATATGATGTGTGGATAGGGGTCATGGAGTTCCTAGAGGATCAAAACAGAGCTCAGTCAAATGGTTGTAGCAAGTACAAGAGTCATAGTGGAAATTGGTGTCATTAGGGTTTCATCTGGTTAATCCTAGGCCAAAATGAGCAATTGAAGAAGATCAAAGCCTACTTCTAGGTCATTGAGATCATGAAAGGATCTGATGAGGCATATGAGAGATTGTTTCAAGATCAAGTTGAGAAGAATCAAGAGTGGTTGGAGTTGCTAAGTCAGGGTTCCTAGGGTAATATCCCCTGTTTAGTGCCAAACTTCCAAGCCATGTAAGTCAAGATACAAGCCTCATATGACTTTGAGCCAAGCATGAAGGTTATAGAGGATGTTCATACCTTTAATTTGAGTACTGGAAGTCATCCATATGATTTATAGGACTCAAGTTATAAGCCAGACAAGTTACAGGTCCTCAGATGCATCTGAAATTTGTCTGTGAAAATCATCTGACTTCCAAGCTATTTTTGACCTAGAAGGAGGTTTCATCTGACCTTTTGTTAAACATGAAAGTTGTTCCTCATGATCTTAGCTTTCCAAATTGTATTAGAAGTCTTCCATCTGATTTGTAGAAATCAAGTTATGAGGTTTACAAGTTAGGGGTATTTTGGGAAAGTGAGATTATAAGCCATTTTCAATTATAGGTCAAAATCTCCAACTTGCACATCTCAAATGGAGTTTTGTTCAACATGGAACTTACTCAAAATATGGTTTTTAGGTCAACCAAGAGCTCATGGTGAATTGGTTTGGCTCATATCAAATATTGGCTTCAAGTGGTTTGTAAAGGAAGAAATTCAAAGGCATTTTTGATGAAAAATCCAAAATATTTGGTAAGTGTCCAAAACAAGTCAAATAAGGGCTCATTTTGATCAAAAATGATATTTTAAGAAGATTGTCATTTTTAGAATTCCATTTTGAAATTTGGTTCATGGCATTTCATGAGGTTTCTTCATAAATAAGTTACATTCCCAAATCATTCATAAGGCCCAAATTCAAGGCTCTAGCTAAGCTGAATTCATTCAAGGTGTTTTGTGTATGATGCTAGAAGCTTCCAATACATGCTATTGAGCCAAATTTGAGCTTTCCATAATCAAATTTTTGGAGAAAATTTTGGATTTGGATTTTTTGGATTGGGCTTGGATTGGGCCTCTAGAAGGTTCCTTTGTGCTCTATAAATGTTCAAAAACGAAATTGGATAGAGGTTGGTGATTCATTGGAGCTGAACAGAGAGAGAAGCCATTGGAGCAAGTTGGTGAAAAAGCTTGAAAGTGGATTTTCGGTTTTAGAGATTCAGAGGATTACAGCAAGAATTGGTGATCAAGAAACGTCCATCATCAATCATTGAAGCTTTCTGCACTTGTTGGAGGAGAATTGAGGTCTGAAACCACCACAATCGAAGCTTAAAATCAGGTTTCCATTTCTTGAACTTGCACTCAATTCATGTGTTTTTAGTAGCTTAGATTCATGTGGTTAGGTTGCAATTAAGGTATAGATGATTTCTGGACAGAAACATTAAGGTTTAGTGACAAAATAGGGATTGATCCGTTTTCGGTTGAGATGTAGATTTCCCTAGTCTTGAGGTTTTAGCATGATTAAGTGGTATAGTTGTAATCCTCGTGAAATTTCCATCAATTTTTGTTCAAGAATCATTTGGATTGGTGAAGTATTGAGAGAGATATGATGGTATGAGGTTTGCCGGAAAAGTCACGCCGTCCGTCCGGCCATGGTGTTGTTCGCGGGATTTTATTGTTTGATTTGGAGAAGACGAAATCTCCTTCATCCATTCGTGAGAAGAAAGAGGACTCGGTCATGCAATCGGAAGGACGCGAGAACGCCACGTCACCCAGGAGCCAAACGACGTCGTTCCATTTAGTGAGGATCATCAAGCTTCTTCAGCGTGCTGTGAACACCTCAGGAGCGTGGGTTCGATTCTTGCGTGAACATCTTTTTTGTTAATTGTGAAGCTGAGTTAATTAATTTGTGGTTTTGGGCCTTAGCCTCTTGTACTATCCGCGCCGTCCCTAGTCGGCCCAGCATGAGAATGCACATGGAATCACCACTTAATACACCCCCTGGTCACGTTATTAGGAGAATTGATTTGCTGAATTAATCATTCAAATGGGCCCAGCGCCCATGCGCTATTCTCACCCCCTGTATTGGGCCCAGGCGTATAACCCTTGTGCTTCTTGCTGATTACACCCCTCCCTTATTCTTGCTTTTATTTCCATTTCTTTATTTTTGTTTTATTGATTGTTAGATTTAATTCATAATAAATAGTGAATTTTGGTAATAAATTCTGGAAAAAATTGTGATTATAGATTGAGATGTTTAGGATTTTATCATGCTTTTCATTTTAATTTTCCATGCATTTTCCATTTTATTTCATATTTTCTCTTTTAGTATGTTTTTAATAATGAAATAATGTTGTTTTGAATTTGTTGATTTTCTTTCTCATCCATACTTCTGAGTTTGATCTAGAAATTTTACATGCTGATTGTGTACATGTTGATGTTGCTATGTAATTTTTGTTATGATTTTTAGATGATTTTAAATAAAGTTTTAGGGTAGTTTCTTAGGAGTAGTCATGATTGGATCCCCTTAGTGTGCCTTTGAGGTTTTAGATTTAGTTTGAACCTTTTGACTTAGGCTTAACCCCTGATTTTTCTACCATAGCATGTTGATACATATAGAATGATGTAGTATTTTCCTTAGATTTTTTAGGGTTGATTTTCCATTAGTTCCCCATTTTGCAAGTTGGCTTTAGTATAAGTGATCATTAAGAGATAACATGTGATGTTCTTTAGAGATTCAAGTAGGTGATGATATTCCTCTAGGATTAATTCCCCTTTCAAATATTCCTTTGCTTAATTAGGATCCTTCATTGTGAGTACAATTCCTCGTGTGGAGGAATTCCCTGCCTTTCACATTGGAGTTGAGCCTAAGCAAGCTCTCTAAAGGAAATGGAGGTGATTGAGTGTCTGTGGTAGGTTCCTGTGGAACTTACCTTGCTTCTCATCTCCATTCTCCTAAAATTCTCTCACGGAATGCTGAGAACAAATACCGCCTTGCTGGGGATGAACGGGTATCACACAGTATTCCAGCAAAATAAATGCCTGGACATACATCCAACTCTGCTGGGGAGAGATTTAACCTTCAATTTCCACTGGGAGGAAAGAATAACACCTGCTGGGGAGAGCAACTCAGCTGGGGAAGAGATGACTCTCTTGGGGAAAACAAACTGACTCCGCCGGGGGACGGTGAATCTCAGTTGGGGAGAATAAATGACCCTACTGGGGATAATGAATCCTTTTGGAGGAACCAATACTGTTTGAACACAATTTACAAACTCGGAACTATCAACTCTGCTGAGGATAACCATTCTGATCATTGGCCTGACAACCTGTGGGGAGAAAAGAAAACCAACTTCTATGGTATCAATCCTTCTGAACCAACTCTGACTTGGTCAATCACCGTAGGAATCCTCTCGCCTGGGGATTGTACATGCGCCTACTCTCTGGGGAATGCTTACTTCTGCAGGGGATACATGATCTTGACCTGCTGGAGATATCCTGTAGACTGCCTTCACGAGAATACTCTTCTGGGGAGTTAATCCTTCTTTCGGTAAAGGATACCATCGTCTCAAACTTCTGGGATGAGATACGACCTGCATGGGGATTAGCGTCCAATAAGGCCAAGTCTTTTAAGAGCCTCTGGCTGGGGCTACCAGTTTCTGATCGTCCACTTCCAATGGACAAGAACCCTGCACAACGCAAACAAGACAAAACAAGTCTATGCAACCAAATCTATTCAGGTTAGTGTTAGTGACATTATTTCAGTCAATTCGAAGTTTTAGCAATTATTGGCAAGGGCCAACAAAGTTATGCAAATGCTAGTTTTATCAAAACATCGGCGTTTTTCACATACAAAACATTAAAGAACAAACATCAAATACTGAATAACATGTTTTATTGATTGGGCCTCTAAATAGGCGAAGTTTTGTACACTGGATGCAACTCCTGAAAAGAGGAAGTTACGCACAACAATTATACGAGTATGCACAAGAAGCATAAGTAAACAAGTACAAATCCAATTTGTACACATGTCGGCAACATGGTGCAGACAAAGATCATGAGCTGATCCTCCTATGACTCGCCTGACTCCGTTGCTTTCCCGATATCCAATTTTCGGAAGAGATTGTATCTGATAGACGAACCCCCCAAGTATTCTCCAAACCACCAAGCCATGCAGTATCAAATTCGGACCGCAGTCATTTGCTTTTTTACATCCGTAACTTTTGCATGAACCGCCCTTTGCGGATACCCTTTTTAGCCGAAGCCGCCCAATGTAGGTTTTCGACTTCGCAGGTGTACATCTTGTCAATTTTATCCCTAACTTTTGTCCGAACCTTTTATTCTATTTTTGGTTCGCCGGGATGCCCCATTTTTGCCTGGACTCTCTTTTTTGTCCAGCGGGTCAATTTTTAAGCAAAGTATTTTTTAACTGCGTCCGAATTCACAGGCGACGTAAAGTCTTCATCGTCCATGGTGGACAACAACAATGCTCCTCCTGAGAAGACCCTTCTGACAACATATGGACCCTCGTAGTTAGGAGTCCATTTGCCCCTGTGATCTGTATGTGGCGGGAGAATCCTTTTCAGCACAAGGTCACCCGTCTGAAAGTTGCGAGGACATATCTTCTTATCGTACGCTTTCTTCATCCGGCTCTAATACAACCGACCGTATGCTAGAGAAGCTAGCCTCTTCTCATCCATTAAACTCAGCTGATTCAACCTGTCTTTCACCCATTCTGCCTCGTCAAGTTGGACATCTCGTAATACCCTCAGGGAAGGAATCTCAACTTCCAACGATAACACTGCTTCCATTCCGTATACCAACGAGAACGGGGTTGCCCCGGTTGATGTGCGTACCGTCGTACGATAACCGTGCAAAGCGAAAGGTAGCATCTCGTGCCAGTCCTTATATGTCACAACCATCTTCTGGACAATCTTTTTTATGTTCTTATTGGCCGCCTCGACAGTGCCATTCATCTTGGGTCGGTAAGGAGAAGAGTTGTGATGCTCAATCTTAAAATTCTGACACAGCTCTTTCATCATCTTGTTATTTAAGTTCGAACCGTTGTCGGTAATAATCCACTCAGGGATTCCATATCTGCAAATAATATCTCGTTTGATAAACCTGGCTACCACCTGTTTGGTCACATTGGCATACGATGCCGCTTCTACCCATTTGGTAAAATAATCAATTGCTACCAAAATGAACCGGTGTCCGTTAGATGCCGTAGGCTCAATCTTTCCAATCATATCAATTCCCCACACCGAGAATGGCCATGGTGATGACATCACATTCAGAGGACTCAGAGGCACATGGATCTTATCCGTATAAATCTGGCATTTATGACACCTCTTCGCAAACTTGAAACAATCGGTTTCCATAGTCAGCCAGTAATAACCTGCCCGTAGCAGCTTTCTTGTCATAGCATGCCCACCAGCATGTGTACCAAATGTACCCTCATGTATTTCCTCCATGAGCGACTTTTCCTCTTTCTCGTCTACACAGCGTAGCAACACCAGGTCATGATTTCTTTTGTACAGAACACTGTCCGGATTCAGATAGAAATTACCAGCCAATCTCCTGAGAGTCTTCTGGTCGCGACTGGATGCCCCAGCCGGATATTCCTTATTCTTCAGGAAATTCTGGATGTCAAAATACCAGGGTTTATCATCGGATGCTTCGTCAATAGCAAATATGAAAGCGGGTCTGTCAAGCCGAGATATAACAATCCGGGGAGCCTCGTTCCAAAAGTTAATCTTATACATGGAAGACAATGTCGCAAGTGCGTCAGCCATTTGATTTTCTGCCCTCGGTACGTGATGCAATTAAACCTTGTCAAATAAAGGCAACAATCTCCTGGCATAATTCATGTATGGTATCAAATTGGGCTGACGTGTCTCCCATTCTCCTTTTATCTGATTCACCACCAGAGCCGAGTCTCCGTATACATCCAGATTTTTGATTCGCAAATCAATGGCTTCTTCAAGCCCCATAATACAAGCTTCATATTAGGGCTTCATTATTGGTAACCGAAAAGGTCAATCGAGCAGTAAATGGGATGTGCGACCCATGTGGAGTGGTAATGATTGCCCCTATTCCGCTACCATAGGAATTCACAGCTCCGTCGAATATCATCTGCCACTTGGAAGCCAACTCTGGTCCTTCGTCCGGCAACGGTTCTTCGCAATCTTTCATCTTTAGGTACATGATATCCTCGTTAGGAAAATCAAACCTCATCGATTGGTAGTCCTCAACAGGCTGCTCAGTAAGATACTCAGATAACACACTATCTTTAATAGCTTTCTGAGACACATATTGGATGTCGTATTCGGTCAAAACCATATGCCAACGGGCAATTCTCCCAGATAGTGCCTGCTTTTCAAATACGTACTTGATAGGATCCATCTTTGAAATGAGCATGGTTGTATGATTCAGCATGTACTGTCTCAAACGCTTGGCGGCCCAAGCTAGCGCACAACACGTTTTTTCAAGCATTGAGTATCTCGACTCATAATCAGTAAACTTCTTACTCAAATAGTATATCGCATGCTCTTTACGCCCTGTCTCGTCATGTTGACCGAGAACACAACCCATACTCCCCTCAAGAACCGTCAAATACATAATCAAGGGTCTCCCTGCCACTAGAGGAATCAAAATAGGAGGTTCCTGCAAATATTGTTTTATTTTATCGAACGCCTTTTGACATTTTTCATTCCATGTTACAGCCTGGTCCTTTTTCAACAGCTTGAATAATGGCTCACACGTGGCCGTTAGGTGAGATATGAACCGAGCGATGTAGTTCAGCCTCCCTAAAAACCCGCGCACCTCTTTTTCTGTTTTAGGCGTTGGCATTTCCTGTATCGCTTTTATCTTTGCAGGATCAACCTCAATTCCTTTTTCGCTCACAATAAACCCCAGCAGTTTACCCGATCTCACCCCGAAGGTGCATTTGTTAGGGTTCAGTCTCAACCTGAACTTCCTAAGCCTCTTGAATAACTTCAGCAAATTGACCAAATGTTCTTCCTCCGTCTGGGATTTGGCAATCATATCATCGACATAAACCTCGATCTCTTTATGCATCATGTCATGAAAGAGAGTCGTCATTGCACGCTGATATGTTGCCCCAGCATTCTTCAATCCGAAGGGCATCACTTTGTAACAAAATTTCCCCAAGGCGTAATGAAGGTAGTCTTCTCCATATCCTCTGGCGCCATTTTAATCTGATTGTAGCCCGAGAAGCCATCCATGAAGGAGAATACGGAGAACTGAGCAGTATTATCCACCAACACATCAATGTGAGGAAGTGGAAAATCGTCTTTCGGGCTCGCTTTGTTCAAGTCACGGTAGTCTACGCACATTCTCACCTTACCGTCTTTCTTTGGAACGGGCACAATATTAGCGACCCATGAGGGATATTTTATAACAGCCAGGAAACCAGCGTCCCATTGTTTCTGCACTTCCTCCTTGATTTTTACTGCCATGTCTGGTCTAGTTCTTCGGAGTTTCTGCTTAACCGGAGGGCATTCTTCTTTTAGCGGCAGACGGTGCACAACCATATCCGTATCCAGCCCTGGCATATCTTCGTACGACCAAGCAAATACATCACTATACTCCCTGAGCATCTCAATCAACCTTTGCTTGATGTCGCTTTGTAGCGCAGCCCCTATACGGATGTTCCTTTCAACCCCTTCCGTCCCCAAATTGATAATCTCAATGACTTCTTCGTGAGGCAGAGTGATTCTTTCTTCTTGTTTCAACAGCCATGTCAACTCTTCTAGCACGTCACCATCTTCGACAATCTCTTCTTCGGCCTGAAATACCGGGTGCTCAAAGTCGAAGTGAGTCATAGGTGGTTCATAGATGTCATCTGAAAATCTAATCCTGCAAAGGAAATGGTTAAATGCTTTAAAACGTGTATAAACCGAATAACCACATTGCCATTTTATTGTCAAAACAAAAACAGGAAAAGCAGAGATCACAATATTTGTACATGAAAAAAACGCCTTTTATTTAATGATTAAACAGTGCAATGTACATAACAGAATGGCCCTAAGCAAAATCACTATGCCCCGGGTAGGACACAGGATTATTCAACAATTAATAAAACAAAGCATTACTATTTTGTTGTCACAGGAACAGTCTCCTGAATAGACCAATTGCAAAGCCCTTGTCCTGGCACGCTCGGCTGAATCCAGGCGTCCATGTCGCAATCGCTGTCCCCTTCCTCAGAATCTGAAACAACATTGATGGTCTCGTAACATACCCCACTAGCCGTAATTGTTATTGGCCCTTTGAAACGGGGTGCCCCTGCAGTAGGCGTTGATGATGAAGGATGATATCCAAGTCCAAACCTGTCCATTTTTACGGGAATATCCGACACCTTGCCCCAGCCCTGGGTCTCGCCTGCCTGTACCAAAGCTTGCGCTTCCTTATACAACGACATGGCCACATCTGGCGTTTTACTGGGTACTGGCTCTTTTCTTTTAATTCTCAACCCCTCAAACGCTTGACAAGGTGTCTCGTGAATCTCGCCGTCGACTTCCACGTACTTGAATGACGACAAATGGCTGACCAGTATATCATCCTCTCCACAAACTCTGACGACGCTGTCCCCCACCATGTATTTCTGCTTTTGGTGTAATGTGGACGTGACTGCCCCGGCAGCATGGATCCATGGGCGCCCAAGAAGACAACTATACGCTGGCTGGATGTCCATTATATAGAATTCCGTTTCAAAGATTTCAGGCCCCACTTGTAACGGCAACGTAATGGATCCAAAGACTGACCTCCGCGCACCATCGAACGCCCTCACCACTAAGTCACTAGGCGTACAAATAATCCCCCTGATATCCAGTTTCATCATTGCTTTCTTCGGAAGCACATTCAAGGAAGACCCTGTATCCACCAACACATGGGACATGACTGTGCCCCTGCATTCAACGGAGACATGTAGCGCCATATTATGCTCTCTTCCCCTCGGGGTCAAATCAAAATCAGTAAATCCCAAACTATGGCCTGCATTCACATGCGCCATCACCCCCTCTAACTGATTCACAGAAACATCTTGGGGTACAAACGACGTGTCTAGAATTTTCAATAACGCATTCCGATGGGCTTCGGAACACAATAGCAGCGATAATATGGAGATTTTCGACGGCGTTTGTTGAAGGTGCTCGACAATTTTGTAGTCACTTTTACGGATTAACCGCATAAATTCTTCTACATCTTTCAGTGACGTTTCTTTTTCATTCCTCTGTACAGGAACACTCTCATTCACTTTTCCTTTACCTTTTGCCAATCGTTCTGCCTCTACCTCAGGCGATATAAAAATTCTCCCGCTTCTCGTCATTCCTCCAGTCCCGACGACATTGTCCACAACCCCAGCTGGTTGTTCATTGAATTCTATTTTCTCCCCATTACAATATGCCTCCAACCCATAGGTCCATGGCACGGCTTTGGTACTTTCGAAAGGGACGGGCCCTGCTTTAGTAATGGTGATCGTTGGCCGCCAGGCAGGTGCTGTTATAGTTATGGTTTTCCTTGGAACTGTCACCATTGCCACATCATTACGCTCATCAACTACCACTTCCTCGGGTTTCTCAACTGCCGTTCTATCAAATTGCAACGTGCCTTCATCTATCATAGCCTGAATACCTTTTTTCAACTCTGCAAAACCCCCAGCCTGGGTCCAACAATCCAAACAGAATTCATCACAGCTCGGGTACACACCCCCTTTCAACAATCTGTTCTTGACTTCACACAACGGTGTCTTCAACTTGCTGACATCCATCACTAGATTCAAATTCCCTTCCGTCAATATGGCATTTGCCCCATGATTGGGCATAGGCTGTTGTACTATATTAGGGCCTGCCTGCCCGAAGTTGATAGCTTTGTTTTCCAACAAGTCTTGGACTTTATGCTTGAAAGCGTGGCAGCCCTCGATGTCATGTCCGGGCGCTCCTGAGTGAAACTCGCAATGTTTATTGGCATCATACCCATAAGGAAGGTCTGGCCGCGGAGGTGGTGCCAACGTTCTTTTCTCGTCCAGATTTAACCTCAACAACGTCTGAAATAACTCTGTGTACGTATACGGAGGCTTATCAAACACCCTCTTCGGTTTTGCATTCGGAAATCTTCTCTGACCCTGATTCGGCCTCTGTTGCTGCTGTTGTTGCTGCTGTGGTGGTATCTGTTGTAGTGGTTGTGGTTGTTGATGAAACGGGATGGTAACACTTGCTACTTGTTGAGGATGCATATATTGATTTCGTCCTCTGCCCCTGCCTTGGCCTCGGCCACCAAATACAGCACTAGTGTCGCCCTGACGTCGACCCCCAAATGCTTTTTTATTACCTCCTGACGAAGTAGACTCCCCAGCTTGGAACCTTCCCACCTTAATACTATTTTCAATCATTTCACCCATCAAAATCAGATCAGAGAAACTGCCCAACGCAACAGGAAACAACTTCTCATAGAATATCCCCGTGAATGTTCCAATGAACATATCATTCATCTCCTTCTCCACTAGAGGAGGATGCACTCTTGCAGCCATGTCGCGCCACCTTTGCGCATATTCTTTGAAACTCTCCCCAGTTTTTTATGACAAGCCTTGCAGCTAGACCCTGTTCGGTGCCAGGTCACTGTTATATTTGTAATGTGTCACAAACGCATCAGCCAGTTGCTTCCATGTTTTGATCTGAGTGGGCTCCAACCCCATATATCACTCAAGTGAAGGTCCGGACAAGCTGTCTTGAAAGAAATGCATCAGCATTCTTTCATCATTTGAGTAAGCGGACATCCGTGTGTAGTAAGAGCGAACATGCACCTTTGGACAGGTGTCCCCTTTATATTTGTCAAAAGTGGGAGCTTTAAACTTCAGCGGTACCCTCAGGCCAGGCACCAATCCCATTGTAGTCATATCTAAACCAGTAGCATTCTGATTCACTACACCCTTCATTTGTTCCTCAAGCATTCTGATCCTCTGCACAGGATCCACAAGTCCCTCAATACCTCTACCAGAAAAGGCATCTTCTTGATGGTCTTCGTTCCAATTCACATTTTCATTTCCGTACCCGTCATACCCATTGTTACGACCAAATCCAGTCTGATTCATCATAGGACCCCGTCCTCTGTTACCATACCCTTGATTGACCCCAGCAGGTCCAAACCCATTTATGATAGGCATCATTCCAGCACCATTTCCGTTACCGAATCCACCATAACCCTGATTAGCATTACCAAAACCATCATATCCGAAACCCTGGGTGTTGAAGCCGAACTTCCCATCCTGATTGACATAATCAAAACCTTGATCATTATAGCCGAACCCGTTGTTGCCAAAGCCATTACCTCCATTGTTACCACCACCCAGATTGGCGTCTCCAAATCCAACATTGTTAATGACAGTCTCATTACCAATTCCTGTATTACCATTCCCGGCGCCAACACCATTGTTCACATTCACAATAGGTATATTCACCACAGGTGGAGCTACAGGCGTAGGAGTCCCATCCTCATGGAGGGTTTCAACACGTACAGAATTGTGGTCATTGTTGCCATTCCCATTAGTCTTCGCCAGCAATGGCTGCACCAAAGTCTGCAGGCTTTCCTGCCCCTTCACAACTGTCTCCATCGTCTGCATGAACAGCGCCAGCTTTTCATGCATCTCCTACATCTCGCTTTGCATCTGGTCCATAACTCTTTTGCAGTTGGTACGAGTAGAGTATCGGTGAGGATGTTGACTTTCAATCCTGAAAAACCTGGAGAGATGCAGGAAATAAGATACAGTTTCAATAATTACCTGATAATGCAATATGGATATGTATGCAAATGCAACATGTATCTGTGCATTAGGGAATATCACTTCCCAATTCTAGTGCCAATGTGCTTTTGTGTCGTGCAGTGCTGTGACAGTGCGGTGATAAGAAGCTTTGATTCATTCACAGAAGAAACAACTCATATATGGCTGAAGAGCCCACCGAACCGGGAATACAATATATAATAACAAGAAGGCATGACCTCAACCAACAGTCCTGGTGATGGTCAGCACGATGCAAATAAAGCATACACAATAGTACATAAAATGGTCACGTGCGGCCATACGCCCGATACTCTTCCAGCAGTCTTTTGGTCTTCTGATGGTCTGGCTGAGAGAGAAATCCCTCGATAAGTAGATCTCTTCGCTTTAGAACACGTTGTAGATCACCAATAGACTCCTCCCGTGCCCCTTCTCCAAAGCAGTCATCTAACTTCCACTTCTGGGACACAACCTTCTTCTTGCGCTCGACAGCTTTGTTCAACGAGTTCTGAAGGTCATATCTTACCATAACCTCTTCTTCATACTTTCTCTTGCTAGCCTTCAACTGATCTTCGAGGGTAGAGATTTGCTGTTTCAATTTGTCTTCTCTCTCTTTGTTGTTGGTTAGCATAGCATTCCATATTTTGTTGAACGAAGAGATTTCCCGGTAGGCGATATCGAGTGACTTCTTCTTGGACTCTAACATGTCATGAGAGCTTTTGAAGTCTTTTCCCAAGCGTTCACGCTTCTTTTTCTCTTCTGCCAGTTTAGCACTTAACCTGTTTACCAACTCAGTCTGCTGTTGGAAGGAATACACCGCTTCGTTTTTCTCACTCCGGGTTTGAGCCAATTCCTTCTCTAACTCTTCATTGATCTTTATCAGGTCTTCTTTTTCTTTCACTACCTGTTCATATACCTCAATAGCCACAGTAGTCGGTTCCTCAACTGGAATGGGAACAGGAAGTGTTACTGCTGGAAAAGGCATCTGCACCTGTCTTACCCTCTCTTGAATCCACGCCTTGTACGACATATAAGCTTGACAATCATTCTTGCCTAACAATGGTTTCCCTCTTCTGCAGATGTGATTCCAAGAGTGCTGAAGCTTGGCCAATAATTCCCCACTCAGATCACCGGTGAAGTACAGAGATTCCTGTACTTCTTCTTCCTTTGGTGGGTTCTTCAAAGCATACCCGAACTGTCTGACTAACAATGAGGGGTTATAGTTGATACATCCCTTCCTTCCAATCAAAGGAACGTTGGGAAACCCGACACAACTGAAGATAATCTCTGACCCCAATAAATCTCTATCGAACCAGACAATGTCCTCTGAAGAAAGTCCCATTAGACGCTCAGACCATTCAGCTGTATCTGCAGATTCATCAAAAGGACCCTTCTTGGGCAGATGGCTCTCAAACCACATATTCAGCAATGGTACACAACAATGGACATTCTTCCCCCTTCTGTTTTCGTTCTTATAATGCAAGGAATGATAGAAGTCTCCGATCAATGTAGGCACCGGGTTGCCTGCAGCAAACAAGTGGAATGCATCCAAATCGACGAATTCAGGCAGATTAGGAAACAGTATAATCCCATAGATGTACAAAGCAAGAACAACGTTAAACACAATCCAACAACCACTCTTAGCGTATTCCTGCGCTTTCCCGACCAAGAACTTGAGAGGAAACCCAGAAACTCCATGCCAGGAAGTCAACAACAACTCTGCAGGATCTATATGCAAAGAAACAACTAAGTCCTCCAGCTTAGGCTTAACATCAATGTGAATGAAGGGCACTTTGTTCTGAACTGGCAACTCTAGAAACTCAGCGTACTCCTCCATGGTCGGAGCCAAAATGAAGTCTTGGAACATAAAGCACCTCAAGGAGGGATCATATAACTGCATCAATGTGTATAACCCATTCAGCTTATATGTAGTTGGTCTGCAAACAAATCTCAACAGCTTCCCATAGCTCTTCCTAAAGCTTCTCTTCACATCATCGTCAGCTAGGGAAATCAGACCCAACAGAGAAGTCACGTCAGGGGTAGGCAACTTATACGCAACAGTCCTCTTCAAAGTTCTCATAATAACAGATAGAAGTTCGGAGCACTAGAATTGGGAAGTATGAAAATGCACCTGCAGCACAGACACAGGTTAATGATATGCACATGATGATGCAAACAATGCAACAAGGGATCAAGTGCCCCTGGCTGAGAAGCCCAATCCACATTATTGGCCTCAAATAGACCCACTAACTGCTCAAGACCATCCCCAATGCTCCAACCTAGTCTCTGACAGACCCAATAACACTGTCCTCAAACATCAACGCCACTGAATCTCAATCAAGAAAAATCGGTAATCTGGAAGTCAAGTTACCTGCATGTCCCAACCCCTCTCACAGGTATGTGTCCTAATAACTGACACAAGGTACGGCATCCTATGCGGTAATCGGCGTCACAGACTTTCAAGATTAATGATACGATACCCAGAAGGTGTGGCATCATCAAATCCTGAAGAGGCCTCACTTAGCCAACTTCCAAATGATCGGTCCCCGGAGTCGACAATCCAACTAACCAACAACCCCCTCAACCCAAAGGGTTGAAAAAGAAGCCAACCAGAAGAACCTCGTCTGAGCGCGGATTTTATGAGACACTAGTGCCTGCAAAGCAAGCACGCGCCCACTAATTTCCACAACTAATTCTAGGTGCACTCAAGCCCAGGTCCGGCTTATCTCTCAATCATAGAACCCCCTCATACCCACAATAATAATCACAATAATATAATGCTGAATGTAAATGCAGAAACGTAAATCCATACAAAATCCACGACGGGAAAACAAGCGCTAGGATTGACTCGCATAGGGGACCGTTGGAATCCCCAGCAGAGTCGCCAGCTGTCGCTACTGTGAAAATCGGCGCCGGCTATGATAGAAGAGTCGCCGCCGTGCGTTATTTATCCCCCAAGAGGGAAAGGAAACGCTCGAAGTAAACCTAACGCAAAGACGGGAAAGGAATGGTCGTCGCAACCAAATTCCTGGATTCGGGAGTCGGTTACGCAAGGGGAAGGTATTAGCACCCCTCACGTCCGTCGTACTCGACGGGATCCACGCTCGTTTTCTAGTACGAATTGTTATTCTATCTACTCTAAAGGTCAAGGGTTAAAAAGAAAAGAAAATGACTCGGCAAAGTAACACACTTTATGCCTACGTATTCCCGTCTGGAACGCGAAATCAGAGTCAACGTAGTTCGCCTACCTACGGGAAAGGAGGGGAAGGTTGCTCGATAGGATATCGCATCCTATGCCTACGTACTTTCACACAGCATGAAAGATCAGAGCAAACGTAGTTCGGGCCACGTATGACACCAGTCTGTCTTGATTGTTTTTATCCTTCCGAAAAAGGTTTTCTCCAAATTAACCGTCCAAGCGGACAAAAATGACGTTTTGATTGGTTTCCAGTCTTTTACGCAAGAACTGTCTTTTATTGTGTTTGGAATCTTATTGTATTTTTGGTTGTTTCGAGATGAGAAGAGAAACGACGTTCTAAAACCCTAGGGTTTGAAATGGGAATCAAAACTAACCTAATGTTGTCATGCATGGATTAACACCTAATGTCTGTCATATTTCCCTCTTGCAAAGAGGGAAACAGAGGTCCTAAGGGGATAAACGGAAAAGAAATAGCAGATACAGTAAAACAGTAAAAATGCATGAATGCAACAATACAAGTGAGGCAAGGGAGCCACGCTCAACCTCGAACCTGAGAAAACAACAGGCAAAAGTGAAAGAGAATTCACTTTAAACCTAAGGGGACATTAGCAAACAATACAGCAAAGAAAATAAAACCCCAAGACCAGCACTGACAGCAAACCAACTCCTACAACAGCAAATAATCCACAGCAAGCCAATTGAAAGTAACATCTTCAAGTAAGACTCCACTTCAAACTTCAATGACTTATAAGCTTCAAGGAAAGCCCTCCATCTCCAAGAAAACACCAAGCTTTAGCAAGCAATGAACATCACCAAGCTTCAAATAGCAGTAAAACCTTAATTCAACCGTTGAGCAGCTTTAACATGAACAAGCTTCTCCTTTATCAATATTCAATGCAATGAACCTCTTGTCTTCAATAAGCTTCTAATCTTCAATGCAAGCACTCTAGAAGAGAATCACTCAACAGAATAAGTTGGAATGATAAACAGCTTATTGACAACCAAAGGAAGCCTATAAGTGTTTATCATCATAAGAGACTGGTTCCCTCAAAGTTCCACTTCCAAGATAAGCCACTTATCCCTCTAAAGGATGGATGTGCATATCTTAGAAGGACTTTTAGTCACTGGGAGGAATGGAAGCACAAGATGCTTTCCATGTTTGTGGAAGAAATCATTCTAACTCTAAAGCTCTTTCCTATTTCTCCTATCTCCTATGTCTTCAACAAGCACCTTCAAGCACAAGTATCCCCAAGCTCCAAGCATTGATATTTGTCTTCAATCTTCTTCCATGCTTCCTCATGCTCCACAAGCCAAGCCCAAGCCCCACACCCCAAAGAAATACCCCAAAACCCAAGCAAACAAAACAATAGCCCAAGATGGCAACATACAAACAAACCACAATTTGCAAAATCTAATAAAAATAGTAATATACTATATAAAATCCTAGATTAATTTCTAAGGGAACCTAACTATATACTCTATACCCCATATAAACCCCAATTCTTAAATCAAACTAAAAACCCAAAAACTATGTGTTGAAATGCACCTATGTCAAGGTTAACCCTAATTCTAATCACCCTAAAGTTTATGGTTCAAAACTAACTAAAATTAAATCACAAAAATGTGATAAAATTCGAGGGGGAACCTAATACTCTTTTCTAACTATAGCAAAAAGAATTACATCAAAATTCCAAAGGAAATGATCATACGAAATTCAGCAAGTAACATGTACAAGATAAAAGTGAAATAAAAGCAATAAAAGTAAAAATGCACCAAAAATAGAAAAATGAATGAAATGCCAATTTTATTCTTTTATAATTTTCTAGATGTCTTTATGAAAATGGGGGAAAAAATCCCATATAAAAATATTAATTTTTCAATTATTTATGATTTTTCAAAGAACCTAAAATAATGTGTGAAATAAAAGAAAAATAGAAGAAAATGGAAAAAAAAGCGTGTCAAATAGTAATCAGAAACAGTTCAAATCACCAGTTGGGCCCAGAAGGGGGTGCGCATAAGAAAGCTCTACTAGGCCCATGACACTCAGAAATTAAAACGAAAAAAAGATAAGAAAATGGATAAATGTTTGGTGCAAAAAGCAACGAATTATAGTACAAAATTGGATGGGCCTCTAACTGGGGGTGTGAGTATAACCTTTTCCCTTAAGCCCAATGCTATGCAATAAGTAATACGGTGCATTTTGTAATCAGAACTCCTCTTCACAAGCTGAAATGAATTCATGGCCCTTGGATCCTATTTCTAGTCAAAGTCTTATGTTCATCTAACGGTCCTAGGGTTGTCTTCAACCTTCAAACTCTGAAAGGAGGGAAAAGCCATGGATTGAACAGAGTTTGTATCTTCATCCTCTCCAAATCGTATTCCTCTGATTCTCCATCAAAAATCAAAATTAAAAACCCTAACTTACTCCATTTCTCACCCTGATTCTAACCATGTCACTTAAACACATTGAATCATCCTCCTCCAAGAAACACGATCAACATCTCAGAAATTGACCAAAATGAATCAACACAAAACTCCAAATTGAATAGTCTAAACTCATCACCACCTCATCCTGAGTAAATTCCACCATCTAACTAGGTCTAATTCAGCAAGAATCACCAGATACGATCAAGAACAGAAATCATGTCACCTAACTTAATGTCTCTAAACCTAACCAATTGCTACTAGAAAGCTTCTAATATCAATCTACATTGCATCTAACCTAACAAATCCTATTGATTATGCCTATACTAAGCTGTGGATTGCAATTTACATACCTGGAAAATTCGTGTGAACAGAGTGATCAAAGCTTCAAGATAAGCTTCAATAAGCTCCAGATACCTCCACTAGCACATAACCAAGCTTCTATATGCAAAAAGATGAATTGAAATGGCTTGAATCTTGGAATCCGATTCTGAGTTGCAAGTTGAGAATTCCAAGTGCAAACACACGATTCTTCCACGATCTTGCCTTGGATTTGATCTGAAATCACTCACCAACCCTAGAGCAAGCTATTGCAATCAAGAAAATGGATGGAAATGGAGTGAAATGCTGTAACCGAATTCTGTTTGCAAATGGAAAGTTGAAAATGAAATCCCTCAAATCTCTCTCAATTCTCACCAACCAGTGCATTGAACCTCTTCTAATCCTTATATAGAATGTGTTTGATCAATCTAGAAACTTCTGGAAAGCTCTAATGAGAAATTCACAATCTCCTACTCTTGAAAATATCATGAGAAACTCATACATGGCAGCTGAGTTTTTACTTGCTTCAAGGCCTTGGTTCTGATCCAAATTCTCACCTAATGACAAATTGAATGTGTTGGCAAGGGCTAAGGCTTTGGTTGTGCTCAAAAAAGAGGTTTTGCATTTGTTACTTATGATGTAAGTAACCATTTTACAAAGCAAGTCATTGAAATAACCCTCAATTCAAAATTGTTGCAATGTCAATGTTCTCAAATTGTGTTTTACAATCAAATTGGTATGTCATATGGCTTGGTTTGGACTTGTAGATTAAAAATCCCAATTTTCATCCTTGGTTCATTTAAAATTCCCCCTTATTTTAGGCCATTTTTGTGATTTTGTGAAGCAAGCCCTTCCACTCTCTCATGACCTCTTATCTAGCCCAAAAACCTCATTTTGAACACATCTCATGTTGAACCTTTTTTCATTTGAAGAGTGGAAGATAGAGATTTTGACCTATGTTGGAAAATGACCTGTAATTCAACTTTCCCAAAATACCCCTGGGTTGCCAAGATCATAACTTGAGTTCCACAAATCCTCTTGAGGACTTCTAGTACTCTATGGAAAGATAAAATCATGATATACAATTCTTATGTTGGCCAAGAATCCATTTGAAAATTCCTTGATGGGCAAAAGTGCTTGGAAGTCAAGTGACTTTCACAGATAAATTTCAGTGTCCTCTGATGACCCATAACTTGGAAGAACCATAACTTGAGTTCTACAAATCTCCTTGAAGACTTATAGTACTCAAATTAAAGCTATTGAGAATCTCTACAAGTTTCATGTTGACCAAGAATCCATTTGAAACTTGCATTTTGACTTATCTGGCTTGGAAGTTAAGCCTAAATTAGGGGATTTTACACTAAAACCCTAATTTGGTAACTCCTCTTCTTCTTGATTCCTTTTGATTTATCCTTGGCACAACACCACACATATATCCACATATCAATTCATGAATCCCAAATCCTTCAATTAAGCCTTTATGCTCTTCAATCAATCCTTTGACCTAAGGTTGACCTAGGGTTGACCCAGATGAAACCCTAGTTGACTGCACTTCAACTCTGGCTCTTGTATTTGTATGAATGACTTATCTCATCTTCAAAATGACCCTCTAGATCTTCCATGATCTTTGTACACATTCCATACCCTCAGTCATGGCTTACACACTTATTGATGATCTTCAACATATCCCCAGATTAGGAGAGAAATCCACTAGTTGACCTTCACACTTCTCAAAGCTTCCACTCATTTCTTGAATGACTTGGATAGTCTTGAGCTTGAATAAAAAACCCTTTGATGTGCTTCTTTAGATAATAATGGCACTTGACCCCTTGTTGGATGACTTGTTATGCTATGTTATGCAAATGACTAGACTATGTACATGATCTATTATGCAAATGATGATGCAATTAAAACATAAACCAGATGAAATATGTTGGGCAAATTTTAGGGTGCAACAAGTGTCTGTGGTAGGTTCCTGTGGAACTTACCTTTCTTCTCATCTCCATTCTCCTAAAATTCTCTCATTATTTCCTCTTTAGGAACCTTCTTGAGGTAGCACAGTCCCTCCTGTGGGGGGAATATGGCACACCTTCTTGAGGTAGCACAGTCCCTCCTGTGGGGGGAATATGGCACACCTTCTTGAGGTAGCACAGTCCTCTTTAGGAACTTACCCTTGCCTCCCAATACCCAATTTCCTTCCGTAGGATAGAAGCTTGTATGATTACCCGGGGATCGAACCCCTTACTTCATAAATTCCTTTCTTTCTCTTGAAGATGGTGGACTTGAAGAACAATTACAGACTTTGGATTGGATTGCTTCCAGAAGATTGCTCTGCTGTGGAGATTGCTGGCTTGTTTTCCCTGTCTATTTTCTTCTTGTTTAACTGTATTGATGTGTATTGATGTGACTTTCTTGGAGTGTTGCATTAGTAGTAGGCTTCATGTAGACGATCATAGGCCTAAGAGCATCCTAAGGGTTGAGCTTCTCCCCTTGCTTGTATTGCACTAGAGGTTGAGTTTCTCCCTCTGCTTGTATTTTTACTGTATGGCTTTGCTTGCTGGTATTTGGTAGAGCTCAGCTCCCTTGCCTGTGTGGTATGTGGTCTGTTTGATTGCATTTACTTTCTTTTATTATCTTTACGGTTATTCGTATCTGGCTTGAGGTTGAGATGAGCTTGTGGAGGCTTCTGCCCCACACATATTTCCTCCCTCGCTTGCATTGCATGCATCTTTACAGTAATTTCTTGTACAGTTTTTCTGTTTACTGTTGTTTCCATTGCCATGTTCCCCTAGGAACTCTGACTTCTCTTATTCAAGAGAAGTTATGACAGACATTAGGATTCTAACCATGCTTGATAACATTAGTTAGTTTCCCTTTTAACCTCAACCGTAGGACGAATATTGCATGATAACTGTAGGATCGAGTCAGTTTCCCTGTAGAGAGTCTGTTTCTCTTCTCATCTGCAAACAAAATAAAAATACAGTAATAAAGGTTAATTGACGTCATACGTTACGAGCCTTAAGCTATCTGAGAAAGGATTGTTGGAGAGTTTCTTTTCAACAGTCTGGATGTTTATTATGGCACCCTTTGGGTTACATGCGACGCGTTCACTCTCAGGTCATAGTCTCTAGTGCGATATCAGTTGCAAACATCCATAAAAGACACTTCTCTAAAAAACAAAACAACAAACACTCAAATCCTTTTTGTCCTCTTGGACCCTTAATCAGGAAAACCCTTTTCTTAAAGGAAAGTTCTGTTAACTTTTAGTTCTATTCCAAACGGTAACGCCTAAGTCTCCAAGGATCGAGCTGCAAACACCAACTGCTGGAACTGATTGTTAACTTTACTTGGATAAAAAACTGCTGAACAAACCTGTGTTCTTCGTAGCCCGAACTACGTTTGCTCTGATCTTTCATGCCGTATGAAAGTACGAAGGCACAAGATGCGATATCTTGGCGAGCAACCTTCCCCCCTTCTCCCGTAGTTAGGCGAACTACGTTGACTCTGATTTCTCGTTCCAGACGGGAATACGTAGGCATAAAGTGCGATGCTTTGCCGAGTCATTTTCTTTTCTTTTCAGACCAGCCTTTAGTATAGATAGTTAAACACACCCTTTTCCGATAAACAACAAGCGTGGATCCCATCGAGTACGATGGACGTGAGGGGTGCTAATACCTTCCCCTTGCGTAACCGACTCCCGAATCTAGGACTTGGTTGCGATGACCATTCCTTTCCCTTTTCGTAAGGTTTTCTCTGAGCGTTTCCTTTCCCTCCTTTGGGATAAATAACGCACGGTGGCGACTCTTCTGTCATTTCCGGCCTCGTTTTTTCGCAGTAGCGACATCTTCCAACTCACAATAGCACTTACTCCTCCTGAATATCTGTGTGATAATAAACAGAGCAACATAAAACATAAAAGAAAGGGGTGAGAATACAATAAAATATATTAACGGTGTAATATAATGCAAGGGTAGCTAGATCATCTTCATTTATGATGTGCATGACACTATTTGGTCTTTTTTCTACTTTTATAAACTCTGTCTTCATCAAAAATATTCTTCTTACAAGATGTATTCATAGTGGCTCCCACCCAACACCCACTGTTTCACTTTGTATTCACTTGATTACATTCACCATTTTTTAATTCAAGAGAATTACATTTAGTATATTTTGAATCTTTAACTTTGTCTAATTCCACTTCCATGATATTAGTCTTACTTTCTAGACATGAAATCATTTTATTTTGTTTTGTATATGTTCAAAATAATGTTAAACATTCAAAATGTAACTTAAGAAAAGTATTTGTAGTTCATCATATGACAATTTATTATTAGTTTCAAAATCACTTACCTATTTATTTTTGTCTTCAGAATAATGTAAGGCCATCAAGGAGATATTTGCTTGTTCTTCATTGTCTCAATATGAGGAAGAACTTACTTCATTATCTTCCGATGCTATGTAGGCTTTCTTTGTTTCCATGTCATTCCTTCCTTTTAGTTCATTCTTTTTATTGAGAGACAACTGATCGGCCTTAATATGTCCATGTTTCCCAAATTCAATGCAAGTAAAATTCTTGAAATTCTAGAAGTAAGTGGGTAGATCTCGTATACGATGTCAGGAAATCAGGATGTCGAATGCAATGTCAAGACATCATAATAGAAGAATTAAACAAAATTGCAGGAAGTAAAAAACACAAGGAAGTTGTTAACCCAGTTCGTTGAAACCTCACCTGCATCTGGGGGCATCCAAGCCAGGAAGAAAATCCAATATAATAGTATTAGTTTGAAGCCATTGCAAACAACATCCGATTTACGAGCCTCTCACGTAATCACTACCCGTGCTATTTCTATCTAGGAAATCCTAGATATGAGATGCCTCTCACTTCTCACTAGTCACAATAAAGAATACTGGAAGTCCCACTTCCAAATACACAAAATCCACTATTTGCTTAAAAGCTTAGGAGTGATTACAACTCAAAAGAAACAGTTCTGCTCTCGTATCAAGGAGATACAAGAGAGGTTCACAGTCAACAAATAACACATTCCAACTCAGATGTCAAAAGACATAAAAGAAGATCACAAATAACAAAGAACACATTAAACCCTAAAATCTCCTTGCACACAGACGCTTAGTTGCTTATTTTAGGTTTAGAAATGCCCTTAAATAGCCTTCTAAAAATATGGTCTCGATGAGAAAATTGGGCTAAAATAAATAGAACATCCATACTATTTTGGATAATAATATATTATTAAATTCCATAATATTCTAAAAATAATATATTATAAAATGCAGATCTATAATATATTATTTCCTAAAGATCAGGTCCAAATCAAATCTTCTGAGGGAACAATTCAAATCAAATCTCATGTTTCCTTAAATGTCTCAAAGTCTCTTTTTATGAAATACATGCACTTCTGGCATGGACAGAAGTTCCAAAGTTACCCCCATTAGATTGCGACAGTGAATGAACCAAAGCAAGAGAGAATCTCATACTTTAAATAACAAATCTCTCAAACTTTAATCTTCTGGTATAACATGTCCTGACATCATGCTGAGTCTTATGTTTGACCAACTTGTCATGACATCTGGCTCAACATCTTGTTGTGAACTTGTTTTAACAAAATTGCTGCCAATCCAAAACCACAAAACTTACAATCTCCCCCTTTGGAAAATTTTGGCTAAAATGACCTTTGCATGGAAACCTGGAGAACTACAATTAATCATAATAGCATAAATCAAAAATAAAATTCATAAAACACATAAGAGGCACATACAGCAGGAAAAAAAACTCACAGCAAGACCAAAATAAAACCAAGACAAATCAGAGGCACACATAGCCAAAATGAAACAACCTCACATAGAGAGATAAACTAAACTTTCCCACAGCAGGAAACAAGAACTTCCAACACAACTGAAGCACGATGTCAAGACATCTAGTCTAACATCACATCAATAGCAGTAAACCTATACACCACACACCAAACAACTAAACACCCCCTGAATTGCATGACCATCAATTATAATACAGATATAACTCCCCCTCAAGAATAAAATTGCAACACTTAGATATAGATCCTCCTCAAGAACATAGCCACTACACTTCTCATTCAGTAATACAAGCACAAGCGTATAGGTGCTACACACAAAATTTTTGCAGAGAAAAATATATTCTCCCAGACAAGATATCAAGAGTTTAGGTATGACATCAGCAACAAAACATCAATCATCTCCAGTCAGGATGTCAGCAATAAAACTTCATGCTCCCCTTAAACACCAAATTAGGAGCAAAAGTAACTACTCCCCCTCAAGTAATACTCAGGAAACAAACATTAAGCAAACATATTAATTACTCCTCCTTTTTAGCCACAAGTTAGTCAAAACAACCATACATTCACCCGGTAGCACATACAGACACAAAAAAAAAATAGGACACAACAGATGTCATCACTGCTATCTGTTTCCTCATCTTTATCACCACCTCACTAGATGTCACAACATTGTCTGGGACATGTGCCTCTGCAAACAGCCTATAGTGCAAACAAAGAGAAGATTTCCCCTTACATGCAACATCAGAGATGACCAAAATACCAGGGTGCTTTTTGAGAATAACACCATTATCAGTCACTTCCACCTCAGCTTGCTACTCCTCTCTCCACCCACAAACCTGTGGATAATTTCAGGAAAAAACTCTACACATTTACATCTGTCATAAACCTTCTTATACTCCTTGCTCATCTTACTATAACAGTCCTTAGAAATGTGTATAATGAATTTCTTCACCAACATCCCATAACAGTCACCAACACTAGAAAAACTCTTCATCAAACCAGCATCCTCAATAAGATTCACCACCGAATCGAGGCAAAAGAAAGTACTCTTTGCACTCATCCACACCTGTAATTGTTATAACTCCTCAAATACGGAAAGTCCCAATTCTCCCCTTAACTTCTCAAACTGATTTGCATCCAAAGCCATAATAAATATGTCTGCTAGTTGCTTCTCAGTGGCGACATGCTCAAGAGTAATAATTTTGTCCTCAACAAGATCCCTAATAAAATGATGATGAATGCCATAATATGCTTTGTCCTTCTATATTGGATGGGATTCTTGGATAAATTGATTGCACTCAGATTGTCACAATATAATGTCATGACATCCTATTTGACATGATATTCATTTAGCATTTGTTTCATCCAAATAAATTGAGAGCAACTGCTTCCTGAAGAAATATACTCATCCTTAGTTGCCCGGTCTGCATCACAATTCCCTACAAGCATGGAATTTGTACTTTAAGAATACAAAATTCCATAATCACCAGTACCATTTATGTATTTCAAGATCCTGTTCACTTGATTAATGTGGCTCATTTTAGGCTTAGCCTGACATCTAGCACAAACTCCTACAACAAAAGTGTCGTTTGACCGTCTAGCTGTAAGATACAGTAGACTATAAAGCATACTCCTGCATAAAATTTGATCCACATCAACACCTTTTTCTTAGCAGAAGGCGTGATGTCTCAAACATCTTGTTCAATATCACACTTAGAGTCACTTAAGGGCATTTCCTTTCTTATCAGTGACTTTTTCTTGGTAGCAGGTGCCACACTTTTACTCCAACCTTTATCAGGTCCAACCTTAGTACCTTTCTTAGATGTATTAAAGGCCCTCTTATAGACACAACAACCTTCCCCTTTTTGTTCCTCAAACTTTTAACAATACCAGGAGCCAGTTTATTTTCTATAGGTTCATCATCAGAATTTAGACCATCTACATTGACAATGTTAGTAGACTGGTCCTTCTTCACACCAAAACTCTCTTCTTTATCATTAACAAATATACTATTATCATCAGAATCATCTCTTTTACCACCAACAATATCATCTTCAACCATATTTTCATGAGATTTTTCAAGAGACTCATTCTGAAAGTTTTCTTGTGTGGTTTCAACAGGATGATCAGTTTGGGCCAAGGATGTTGCGACATCCGATACAACATCAGACTCAGGGTCAGTAACCAAGATCTTAGAGAGAGACATATGAACACTTGTATCAACAGTGTTATTAAGAGCAACATTAAACTAGATTGACTTGGAGTTTCTTCTGCTTTAGGGTTATCTAGACTCACAGTTTTAGAGGTAACAACATTTGAAACATTTGAAACAATAACATTTAAATTAGGAGTATCAACAACAACCACAATGGCATACCTATTTCCACCAAGTCTTTCAACTTGCATCTGCCCCATTAAGTCCATATGAAGAAGTTCTAAAACTCTGGTCGCAGCGTGATGTTGTGACTTTGGGTGTTACATCCTGATTTGCTTCTTAACTTTAAATTTACTACAGATTTTTCCTTCTTCAATTTCGAACTTGGGTAAACCTCTAACAACTGCTTTAGACATAATCTTCTTTGTACCTTTAAGATTCAAATGTCCAAGCTTCTGGTGCCATAACTTAACTTTATCTTCCTTGGACATTAAACATGTGGAAGAATAAGTAGTTTCTTGAGGTACCCACAAATAGCAATTGTCTTTAGTTATATCTCTCTTAATCAAAACATCATTCTTCTCATTTAAAACCAAACATTCAGACTTGGTGAATTTTACATTTAAACCTTGACCACATAACTGACTGATACTGATTAGATTAGGATTCAACCCTTTCACAAGTACAACATTATCTAGTTTATGAAGTCCAGTACACCCTAACTTTCCTACTCCCTTAATTTTTCCTTAACTCCATCACCAAACGTGACAAAACCTATGGAATAAAACTTGATGTCCACCAAATACTTCTTAACTCCAGTCATATGTCTAGAACACCCACTGTCAAAGTAAAGGAAGTATGGGCTACAAGACTAGAATTACCAACCTTAGGTTTCCACTCCTTTCTAGTTTTAGTCATCACATGATTAGTCCTAGTGCTAGGTTGTAAGAGAAAGGCTTTATATGACCATATTTACCACAATAATGACATTTCCAAGGCAAGAACTTGCCTTTGCTCTGAGTTTTTTGAATTCTGCAGGATGTTGTAAGACTTGGTCAGAAATTATGAGCTCACCTTTTACTTCAGCAGGAACAAACTTTGTCATAGGGGTTTTTCTTTGATTATTTAAAGACTGGTAATTAAACCCTATACTAGTAAACATCTTACCTCCTTTCCTAACTTAAATAATCTCATCCAACACATCAGATCCATTGTTCACCGTTCTTACAGATTTGGTCATGTTTTTATGTTTAGAATTCAATAGGGTTACCTCATCCTGAAGAACAGAGACAGTAGATAAAAGTTTCACTTTTTCAGCCTGCAGTTGAGCTATGGTTCTCTTTTGGTTCTCTCTTATCTTGCACACTTCTTCATTTCTAATACAAAGTTTCTTGTAGGAAGCTTCTAATTCTTCATAATTGACCTCTTCACCACATGAATATTCATCAAAATAACATCTACCAGTGAGTGTTGTAGCATGCTTAGCAATTTCATCACCAGGTTCAATTTCATAATCATCATTAGACAAGCCCTACTTTTGTTTCTTGAGGTATGTGGGACATTCTGATCTAACTGACCAAAACCCTCACATTCATGACACTGAATACCTTTTCTTTTATTTGACATATCCTCTGTTCTTGCTTTTCTTTAAAAATTATTGTTCTTCCTGATGTCGAATAACATGTCCTCGACATCTGGTCTTGTCTTCCTATCCATACTCTTCAACACTTATTAAAATGCCTCCCAAAAAGCACAATAGCATTAGAAATTACTTTATCAGTCTCCATACCACATTGAACCTCTTCATCATTAATGTTGGAGATAAAGGTTATGCTTTTGTTCTTCTTTTCAGATCATTCAGTGATAGCCATTCAAAAGTTTGAAGTAACCCAATAACTTCACCCACTCTCAGTTTGCTTATGTGTTGCGCTTCTTCAATGACTGTGACCTTCATGTCAAATCTCTTAGGAGAGAGCTAAGAATTTTCTAACCAGATTTTCTTCAGTCAGCTTTTCTCGCAAGGCACTAAAATAATTTTGTCTTTCAAGAAGATTCATGTGAAAGTTCGGAATGCTTTCACCATCTTTCATCTTTAAATTTTCAAACCTGGTGTTGAGCAGCTGAAGCCTAGAAATTTTTACCTTAGATGTTCCTTCGTGAGTATTTTTGAGGATTTCTCAAGCATCTTTAGCCACATTACACGTGTTTATTAATCTGAACATATTTTTGTCAACTTTATTGAATAGGGCATTCAAAGTTTTAGAGTTTCCAAGAGAAGTTTCATCTTCTTCCTTAGACTAGTTCTCTTATGGCTTCAAAGTCTCCTTCCCATATTTAACCTTAACAACAGGATGTTCCCAACCCTTGATGATAGCTTTACAGGTTTTTCTATCCATAGATTTTAGGAAAGCCCATCATACGTGTCTTCCAATAGTCATAGTTGGTGCCGTCTAACACGGTGGGTTTGTTAACATTTCCTCCTCCTTTCTTATCCATATTACCAGAAAATACCTCAGTGGATCTCACCCAAAACAGAACAAGGTGCCTGCTTTGACGCTTATTGAAATGATAGCACTAAGTGGACAAATGTGGTATACGATGTCAAGAAATCAGGATGTCGAATGCAATGTCAAGATATCATAATAGCATAATTAAAAATGAACAATTTAAAAAAATTTACAGGAAGTAAATAACATAAGAAAGCTATTAACCCAGTTCGATGCAACCTCACCTACATCTGGAAGAGCCCAAGACAGGAAAGAAATCCACTATAATAATATTAGTTTGAAGCCACAACAAATAGCCTCTGGTTTACAAGCCTCTCACCTAATCACTACCTGTGTTATTTCTACCTAGGAACTCTTAGATATGAGACCCCTCTCAGTTCCCACTAGTCACATAACAGTGACAAACTCAACAATAAAGAATACTGGAAGTCAAACAAACAAAGACACAAAAATCAATTATTTTCTTAAAAGCTTAGGAGTGATTACAACTCAAAAGAAATAGTCCAACTCTAGTATAAGGGAGATACAAGAGAGGCTCACAATCAACAAATAACATGGTCTAAATTCGATGTCAAAAGACATAAGAGAGGATCACAAATAACAAAGAACACACTAAACCCTAAAATCTCCTTACACACACATGGCTTAGTTGGTTACTTTAGGTTTATAAACGCCCTTAAATAGCCTTCTAAAAATATGGACTTGATGAGAAAATCGGTATAATATAAATAGCACATCCATAATATTTTGGATAATATTATATTATTAAATTCCATAATATTTTGAAAATAATATATTATTAAATGTAAATCTATAATATATTATTTCCTAAAGATCAGGTCCAAATCAAATCTTATGTAGGAACAAATCAAATTAAATCTCATGTTTTCTTAAATGTCTCAAAGTCCCTTTTTATGAAATACATGCACTTCTAGCATGGACAGAATTTCCAAAATTATCCTCGTTGGGTTGTGACAGTAAATGAACTAAAGCAAGAGAGAATCTCACACATTAAATAACAAATCTCCCAAACCTTAATCTTATGGTATAATATGTGATCGCGACTTTCTATGTCTAACAATTCTAACTGCAAGTGCACAGTCTATCGCGTAGTAATAAAAGATATCAATCCCACAGGGACTCATGATCAAACTAGTGTTCTCGGGAGTTACTATGTTTAGCTAGGACGAATATGTTTTAAGGGAATAAGATTGTCACTAAGAGGGGAAACTAAGATTACTATTAAGATTTTAATTAATCGAATCGATACGTAGTAGTTATGTTCTTCAGGGATTTGATAAGTTACTGGTGTATGAAATAGTTTTCGCAGTTTACTTAAGCAGAAAGTGGAGTTTTGAAGACTCTCGTCTCACGATGGTTATTGACGCTAATCATAATCCTAAGGGCCTAACGTACACTTTCGTGTTCCGTTCGGGGTTAAAATTACTTTTTGGAAATCTCTAAGTTCTAATTAGTTTTAAAGTGCTTTCGCTGTTATTAAAACGAATGCCTAGTGTTTACTATCTGACCTTACCGCAGCTTTCGCTTGTTGGTTCGTATCTTAATTAATTTCCCACTTTCGTGGCAAAACTACTTTAAAACAAGTTCTTGCTTTCGCGACGAAGTTTATTTCGTAAATCAATTTTTAAACACTTAGACCATAAGTTATTTTTGTGAAAAGAAAGTTTTCAAACAAGAGTTATCAAATCCCATCCGAATTATTACTACATATCGATTACCTAAGTTTAGCTAGACATGGAATTTGGGAAAACAAAACATAAATAGTAAATTGCATTATGATAAAATAAGAGTCAATCAAAATGAAAACCTGTAAATAATGCCAATTGGCCTTTGGGCAGATCCTCCACAGATGTTGGCAGGATTCTGTCTCTAGTTCCAATTCGATCGTACAGTGCAGTAACAAATACAGAAGAGCAGAAATGGGAATGAGTAGAATGGAAAGGGAAATAAAGGGAAGGGATACAATTGAAACTGGAGAAATGGATACAAATAATAAAAAGGCTGGAAATTAAATTTGCTCTTGAAAATAAATTTGGGCAGCACTTCGTGGTATGAATGCAGCTCCCTTTTTGAAGTCCCCTGCTTCCCTTTTTATAGAGGTGGGATTCCAACGGTTACCTCTGAGGATGATGGACCTTGAGGCAGATAATTTAGGGAGTAGTGGACCATGAAATGGGAATTGGAACTGCTCTTTTGACGTGTAATCTGAGTAGGGCGTTTTTGCCTGCATGACGGTCGTCACAAGGTGTGACGGTCGTCATGCATCTGTGACGGTCGTCACATCAGCAAAAACTGCCTGCTGCGCTTTTCCTTGTGTTTTCCCTCCTTTTTCGTCCATATTTCATCTGGGATTGCTTCTTTTCTTCATGTTGCCTTGTTTAGACGTGATCGTTGAATACCTGCAAAAACATCGGACAAATACATGGAAATAACCCGAAATCGGATCGAAAACGGTTAGACTTTAGTTGAATTATGCATGAAAATATCTATATGATTTCGTGTTATCAAACTCCCCTAAGCTTGAATCTTTACTTGTCCTCAAGTAAAACGTGAAAAAGTCGGCAAGCACGAGGCTGCTTCTTCGTTCGCGGAGTTTGGAAAAACCGGGATTCTTGGTAGGAACAAGACGAGTATCGCGACGACACTGGACTACAAGTCTCAGGAGGTCTCCCTTTTATTGCAAATCGGTCTCAGTCATGCTACCGTATCTTAGTGCCAAGGTTCTCGCGGAAAGTTCACCCTGTTTGTTCTAGCGCAATTACATTAAGCCCGTTGTCCGAACACTCTCATGGCAAGTCGACCTGTTAGTGAATATGATCTCGTTTTTGTTTTTTTTTATCTTCTTTGTTGATCATAATTTGGTGTCATTGATTTTTCAATGAGTTTTTCGTGTCGTTGGGCTAAATGCTCGGGTGAGGAGCACCTAACTTAGAAGGAAACGAATCTTATATTCTTGGGCTTTTTAGCTCTCTTTTCATGATTTTTCATCTTTTTGGAGATCATATACTTATTTGCATCGGTCGCTTTCTTATAGGTGTTTTTAGGATGGTGCTGACTGCTAGTATAAACTACTTGGGGTTGAGTTTGCGTAGACACTTGAGACTTTGGTACACGTAGGTGGTGAAACCGACTCGCATAAACTAGAGATCTAAGGTGTCTGGACGATACTGGTTTTGTTAGAACTGTCGTTTCCTCGGAGTTTCAAAACTCGGTTTGAACTCAGGTGCATTCTCGTGATGCTTTTTCTTTTGAGGAACAAATGAAAGTTTTTGTTTACGTCGAAAAATGTGGGGATTGTTTGCGTAACGTGAAAAATATATAGATGCGCTTTATTTGCTAGAAATAGAAAGTGTAAAGTAGAACTTACTAAAATTCAAAAGTGCAGTGAAATGGAAATACAGTAAATAAGGGAAGTTCTGAATACAGTGGAAATAAGGCTCCGCTCCCACACTATCTCGATCAGTGTCCTCACTGATTCTTGAAGCATGCGAGAGGGAGATACAACTGAAAATGAAAATACATAGAACAAAAATATAGTAAACAATAAAGGAAAAATGAAAATCTAGTCCCGGGGCCTGTCACGTCCACGCTGGCGTCCTCTGGCTCTAGCAAGGGCGACTCTATCCTCATAGCTCATGGCTCCAGTGTGGTAGACCGTGTCGCGGAGGCCTTCGACCTGCAGGGTCAGGTTCGCTAGACTCTCAGTAATCGTAGCTTGGCCGGTGTGAAGTTGTTGCATTTGAGTCTGGTGCCAAGCTTCAAACTGGTCAGCTCGCTGGTTCTGCTGCTGCTGCATCGTGAGTATCTGTGCCTGCTGGTCTAGGGAGCGACGGAGGTCCTCTTCAGTGTAGTCGGGCACAGGGTGGTGACGGCGGCGGCGGGATGATGTACCTACTGGAGGAGGAGGCTGCGATGCCTCTGGCTACTCGGACCTGTCCAACTCAGCTTGGATTTCATCTTCGGAATCATGAGTGGGTTCCTGAGTAGGAACAGCGGCAGCAGGAGGGGCAGTGAGATCGAACAACCAGTTGGTACGGTCCTCAGGATGGATGCGGGTGCGGGATGGAAGGATGATGCTTCTGACGGTCTTGCCACGCACAACCGGATGATATTTCCCGTCAGCTCGGGAGCGGATGAGATGGGAGGCCCTGCAGTGGTCGGTGTCAAGGAACACCGATGGGATGGAATGGAGGTGCCGAAGATGGGAGGCCCTGACGGGTTCGTTGTTGAAAACGCAATGCAGAAAGAAGAGCTCCTTGGAGTTGACTTTGTGGTTGTTGTCTCTGGCAAAGATGATGTTGCTCAACACCCTGTGAAAGTACCTGATGGCGGGGTTATGGATGTGAGTGGCGTGTAGGGAGTCCCAACCATCGGCGTTTAGGCCGGTCAACTGATGCCACAGCGCGAAGGCGTCGTGCTGGAACTGATCAGTGATGCGGCGATGAGCGTTCTCACCGCGGGGAAACTGTAGGATGCCGGCAATCTGGTTTTGGTGCAGCTGATAGTTAACGCCAAACATCCGGAAACAAGCGGCGCCTGAGTGTTGGTTGAGTTCGCCGCTGCTGGTGATGTAGGAGAACGAACTCAAGAACTCTAGGGTGAGTTGTTCGTAGGTCGGCTGGGGGTTGGAGCAGAGGTTCCAGATGCCTGCTCGTTGAAGCATCCATGTTACACCTTCGAGGAGTTCGAGCTCCGTAAGTGATGGAAGGTGCGGGTAGTGAGTTGGCTGGAGAGACCTCTGATGAAATGCATTGTACTGTGCTCGTTGTCTCTCGCCTAACTCGCCCTCAGGGAAGGAAATGTTGTTGATGTCTGCGTTTCCGGCCATTGTTGAAGATGGAAAGGTTTCAGAGGTTTTGGGGTTTTTCGGCAGAGATGGGAATGTGACAGAACGGTGGTATGGAGATTGAATTTGGAGTTGGGGTTTATAGTTTAGATGGAGATGACGAAAATCGTAGTGGGGTATGGATGTTGGAAGTTTGAAAGTGATAATGGGGTGAGTGGAGGGTTACACGACCTCTGTTATACCAGATTGCAGTTCTGGGCTGCGTGACGGTCGTCACAAGGGTGTGACGGTCGTCACCCGTGTGACGCTCGTCATGGGGCTGTGACGGTCGTCATAGCAGCAAAATCTGCAGAACACAGAATTTTGCTCTGAGGGCGTATTCGGGGTGATTTTAAGGTGTAGTATTGCTACGACGATGTAATATAACAGCCAACAATCAATAAATAATGAGAAAACAGGATAATTGAACAAAACTAGAATTGAAATAACATAAAATGGAAACAATTGTATGTAGTACATAATGAAACGAACGATGTGAAAATGCCAAATGAGTAAATTAAACTAAACTAGACTAGATTAAACTGAGACTACTGCTATGAGCTAATAACTAATCTTTCCGTGCCTTCAATTCCTCGAATTTCTGTGAATAGTAGTCGAGTTGGTCGCAGACTAGATCCATGAAGCCTACCAGGTCACTATGCATGCCTGCGATATCAGCTTTTACATTTGTCAGAGCTTTATCAACGTCATCCAATCTGAGTAACACGATATCCATTTTGTCGGTTGTTTCCTCAGGGATAGGCTCAGGATAAGTATTGTAGTGTGGAGGAGTCATAGGGTCTACTTCATTTTCAGAGGCGGCGTCCTCAAAGTACATGTAATCGTGTGCCTCAGAGATGTGGCCACTGTCATACATATAGTTCTGGGGTGTTGACTGTGGTGAAGGAGGTCCCATAGTCTCATCCAATTCATAGAGCCAGTTATCCTTGTTGTGGATGCTTGTCATCAGATGATCAGGCAGTGTGAATAGCTGTACTGGTTTTTCATTAATAAGGTACTCATACGATCCAGGTCCCATATTTCCTAAGATGCGCCTGTTAAAGCAGAATTGTATGTTCATGGGTCTGATGGTACCAAAACGAGTGCTGGCATTTAGATGGAATCTAAAGCCAAGCTCGTGGGCTATCATTGTTACTAGTCCTCCTATAAGAATAGGTGTCTGAGGCTCCAGCGTGAGGCGTTTGAAGGATCTCATCATGAAAGGCACTGCATTTACTGTCCGTCCCTAAGAAGCACAGAACATGATGAATAACTCTTCCTTAGACACTGTGGTAATATTTTCTTCTTTTCCAAATAAGGTGTGAGCTAGTATCTTATGGAAGTATCTAAAGGCTGGGTTATGAATGTCATCATTGTACATTCTGTCTGGTTCAGAGTGATAGTCGCCTGTGATTCTACCCCAGAAGTGCTCGAGTTGCAAATCAATATCGTCATCTTCTGCACTGATGAACACATGCGGTCCGCTAGGGAATCCCAGGAAGTTAGCTAGTGACATCCGGCTATGAGTTTGGTCCATTCCAAACAATCTGAAGGTAATCAACTCTGAGCGGGTTCCAAAGCCATAGTTGGGTGTGTATCTGAAAGAACTGAGGAATTCGTAGGTAAGATCCTTGTAGGTAGCAAAGCGTGTTTTCAGAGCAGTGTTCTCCCAACCCAGTTGATTGAACAGGTATTGAATGCTATCCGTGATCCCTAGTTTATCCATAGTAGCCTTATCATAATACAGCGTTAAGGCGAATTCTCTTTCGGTCAGTGCTGCAAATCTTGCCTTTTGAGCGAGTCCTTTGAAGTGAACCTTTGTGAAATCGTACTCGGCCATATTCGCAGGTAATTCGGAGAAAACAAAAGAAATGTTTTGAAGGCTTTAAAAATCCTGAAAAGTTTGAAACAAGAAATTTGAAGTCAGGATTTTTAGAAACGAAAAATGGTAGAAACAAAAAGGCAAAAGAGAAAAAATAAAATAAGAATAAAAGTACGAAAATGAACGAAAGTAGAAAGTAGTAGTAATTTTGAGCTTTTTGTTGGATTTTTTTTTCAAAGTGGAATTTTAAAGGGAAAATGAAATGCAATAACGAGGGGAATTTGGGTTGCCTCCCAATAAGCGCTGTTTTTAACGTCTAAAGCCTGGCGATAGCTTGGTGAGAAGCTATTCTTGTGTTTGAGCCGGAAGCTCAAGCAATGTTATATTGCTGACTTGAGGACTGTTGTCGTTCTTATTGTAATGTTTCAGACGTTGCCCGTTTACGATGAACGGTGCATTCGTCTTGTCGGTAATTTCGACAGCTCCACTCTGAAGTATTTTAGTCACTTCATAAGGTCCAGACCACCTAGATTTTAGTTTTCCTGGGAAGAGTTTTAATCGTGAATTAAAAAGCAATACGATGTCTCCCACACTGAATTGTTTCCTGATTGAACGTTTATCATGCCACCTTTTAGTTCGTTCTTTGTAGATACGGGCATTTTCGTAAGCGTCTAATCGAAGTTCTTCCAACTCGTGTAAGTTCAAGATTCGCTTTTCTCTTGCCTCGGTGTAGTTGAAGTTGAGTGTTTTAATGGCCCAGAAGGCCTTATGCTCTAACTCTACAGGGAGATGGCAGGATTTACCGTAAACTAATTTATAGGGGGTAGTACCTATTGGTGTCTTAAATGCGGTCCTATAAGCCCATAAAGCTTCTTGTAGCTTTGATGAAAAGTCTCTCCTTGAGGTAGCGACAGTCTTTTCCAAGATCTGTTTTATTTCTCTGTTTGAGACCTCTACTTGTCCGCTAGTTTGCGGATGATAAGGTGTAGCTACTCGGTGCTTGACTCCATATCTAGAGAGAAGTTTATCGAATATTCGTGATATGAAGTGAGATCCTCCGTCACTAATGACGAGTCTGGGTACACCGAATCTAGGAAAGATAGTGTTCTTGAAGAGTTTGATTACTACTCGTGCGTCATTTGTTGGAGCAGCTATGGCTTCTATCCATTTAGACACGTAATCGACAACGACGAGTATGTAGTTATTTCCAAAAGAAGGTGGGAAAGGTCCCATGAAATCTATTCCCCAGACGTCGAAGATTTCTACCTCTAAGATTCCTTTCTGAGGCATTTCATCGCGTCGTGAGATGTTGCCAGTTCGTTGGCATCTATCGCACTTTTGCACAGCGATGTGAACGTCTTTCCAGAGATTAGGCCAGAATAAGCCAGCTTGGAGAATCTTAGCGCACGTCTTGGACGTACTAGCATGACCACCATATGGTGCTGAGTGGCATTGGGAAATAATATTTTCTATTTCTTCCTCCGGGACACAGCGACGATATATGTTATCGGCCCCTCTCTTGAAGAGTAGGGGTTCGTCCCAATAATAGTGTTTCAGATCGTGGAAGAATTTCTTCTTTTGCTGATAAGTAAGATCTGGTGGAAGCACGCCTGCGGCGAGGTAATTAACGATGTCAGCATACCAAGGTAATGTGACTTGGGCATAGACGGCTTCTACGGCTTTTTCGAATTCTGGATCTTCCGAGATTGCATTGGGTGTGTCACTTTCTAATTTGGCTATCGGACGTTCGTACGGGAAATCGTCATTTATCGGTACTGGTTCGTGTCTGATGCCTTCTATTCGGGATAAGTGATCCGCAACAACGTTCTCGGTTCCTTTCTTATCTTTGATTTCTAAGTCAAACTCTTGTAGTAACAGGATCCATCTCAATAGTCTTGGTTTGGCATCCTTTTTGCTTATTAGGTACCTTATGGCAGCGTGGTCTGTGTATATGATAATTTTTGCTCCTACTAAGTAAGAACAGAATTTGTCAAGCGCAAATATAACTGCTAGAAGTTCCTTTTCTGTGGTAGCGTAGTTCATTTGGGCAGGATCTAAGGTTCTACTGGCATAGTAGATAGCATGGAGCTTCTTATCCTTCCTTTGTCCTAGAACTGCGCCTACAGCGTAATCACTCGCGTCGCACATGATTTCAAACGGTAGTCTCCAATCTGGTGGTTGCATGATTGGTGCGGTGATAAGGGCTGATTTCAATGTTTCGAATGCTTTTAAACAGTCGTCATCGAAGACGAACTCAACATCTTTCATTAACAGGCCGGTTAGCGGTTTTGTGATTTTCGAGAAATCTTTTATAAATCTTCTGTAGAAACCGGCATGTCCTAGAAAACTCCGTATTTCTCGTACGAATTTTGGAGGTTGGAGATCTTTTATAATCTCTATTTTGGCTTTGTCTACCTCAATCCCTCTATCTGATATGACGTGTCCTAGAACTATTCCTTGTCGGACCATAAAATGGCATTTCTCCCAGTTTAGGACGAGGTTTACTTTTACGCAACGCTCTAGTACCATTTCTAAGTTTTGTAAGCATCCTTCGAAACTCTGTCCACATACCGAGAAATCGTCCATAAACACTTCCATAATGTCGTCTATGAAATCTGCGAAGATTGTCATCATGCATCTTTGGAAGGTTGCTGGAGCGTTACAGAGTCTGAACGACATTCGGCGGTAAGCAAAAGTACCGTAAGGACAGGTGAATGTAGTCTTTTCTTGGTCATCGGGATGGATGGGAATTTGGAAGAATCCTGAGTAACCATCTAGATAGCAGAAATATGAATGTTTGGCTAATCTTTCCAACATTTGGTCTATGAAGGGTAGTGGGAAGTGATCTTTGCGCGTAGCCTTGTTAAGCTTCCTATAATCAATACACATCCTACTTCCAGTCACGACTCTTTTTGTTATCGATTCGCCTTTTTCGTTTTTAACTACTATGACTCCTCCTTTCTTTGGTACGACATGAACTGGGCTAACCCATTCACTATCGGAGATCGGATAGATGATTCCTGCATCTAGTAATTTCTTCACTTCATCTCTGACTACAGTGCTCAGGATGGGGTTTAGTCTTCTCTGATGCTCTCGAGAGGTTTTAGAGTCTTCCTCTATTGTAATTCGATGCATACAGATCGAAGGGCTTATACCTTTTAGATCGCTTATGCTATAACCTAACGCGGTGGGGTACTTCTTTAGGACTTCTAATAACTTTTCGGTTTCTGGTTGTCCTAAGTCGGCGTTGACTATTACTGGTCTTTTTAGTTCATCGTCTAGAAATTCATATCTGAGGTTTTTGGGTAGAGTTTTAAGTTCTAAAGATGGGTTCTTCGGACCTGGCATATGGTTTGGTGTCAGTGCTAAGCTTTCGCTTAGGCTGTCGTCTTTATACGGTTTACGCCAATTGTCGTCTTCAGAAATGTCGGGTATTTGAATCTTTATTATTTCTGAATACGTGGTCTCCGCATTTTCAAGTTCTCTTATGCATTCGTCAATTTCATCTACTAAATAGCAGGTATCGTCTATGGCTGGTGCTTGTAAGAACTTGGTGAGAATGAACTCTATCTTTTCTTCTCCTACTTCGAATGTTAGCCTTCCTTTCTTCACGTCTATAATCGCTCCGGCTGTAGCTAGGAATGGTCTTCCTAAGATAATTGGGGTTACAGTGTCCTCCTTGATGTCCATGATTATGAAGTCGGTTGGAATGTAGAATTGTCCTATGCGTACTGGAACGTTCTCCAATATTCCGACGGGGTATTTTACTGATCTGTCAGCTAATTGTACGGACATTTTGGTTGGCCTGAGGTCTCCCATATTCAGCTTTTTGCATATAGATAAGGGCATAACACTGATACTGGCTCCTAAATCGCATAGAGCTTTATCTATTACGAACTTTCCTATGACGCAGGGTATGGAGAAACTACCTGGGTCTTTTAATTTAGGAGGCATGCGGTTCTGAATAATAGCGCTACACTCTGCAGTGAGTGTAACTGTTTCATTATCCTCGATCTTTCTCTTATTCGACAGGATCTCTTTGAGAAATTTGGCGTATGACGACATTTGAGTTATCGCTTCTGTAAAGGGAATAGTAATATTCAGCTGTTTAAGGAGCTCTACAAATTTCTTAAATTGTCCTGAAGTTTTAGAGTTTATTAGTCTTTGCGGATAAGGGATAGGTGGTTTATATGGCGCTGGAGGTGTTTGAGTTTTTTCACTCGCGGTATCCTCCTTCTCGTTGTCTTCCTTCTTCTCTAACTCAGATTCCTTTTCTGCTTGTTCGGTTGGTTTCTGTTGCATGGCTGAGTTTTCGGTCCTCGGATCGATCGGCTCGTCCAATTCTTTTCTACTTCTTAGTATCACAGCATTTGCTTGGCCTTTGGGATTCTGTTCGGGTTGTCCAGGAAATGTGCCAGCAGGTGCGGCAGCAGATGCTTGCTGTTGAGCCACTTGTGATATCTGAGTTTCTAACATTTTGTTGTGGGTGGCTAAAGCGTCTACTTTTCCTGTCAACTGTTTAATTTGCTCGCTAGTGTGTATGTTTTGATTCAGGAACTCTTTGTTCGTCTGAGCTTGAGTAGCTATGAACTTTTCCATCATCAATTCGAGGTTTGATTTCCTAGGTGCATTCTGAGCAGCTGGTTTTTGATATCCTTGCGGAGCAGTAGGCATTTGCAATGCATTTTCGCTTTTGTAAGAAACGTTTGGATGATTTCGCCAACCTGGGTTGTAGGTATTTGCGTAGGGATTTCCTTGAGCATAATTTACCTGGTATGGCGGGATTCCGGCTAGCAATGGGCATTCGGGTGCATTATGAGTGGTGCTTCCGCATAATTCGCAATTTGGAGTTACTGCAGCGACTGTTGCAGTGGGGTTAACGGTCAGACTATCAATCTTCTGTGCTAGAGCATCTACTTTAGCATTGAACTTTTCAAGGCTGCTGATTTCATACATCCCACCTTTCGCTGAGGTTTTCTCATTTGGAGTGCGTTCACCTCCCCATTGGCAATGGTTTTGTGACATGTTTTCTATTAATTGATAGGCTTCATCGTATGGCTTATCCATAAGTGCGCCGCCTGCGGCAGCGTCTATGGTTAATCTAGTATTGTATAGAAGCCCATTATAGAAAGTATGGATTGTCACCCAGTCTTCTAGACCGTGGTGAGGACATGTTCTCATCATATCTTTGAATCGTTCCCATGCTTCGTAGAGAGATTCATTATCTTTCTGTCGAAATCCGTTGATTTGAGCTCTAAGCATAGCAGTTTTGCTTGGTGAAAAATATCTCGCTAAGAAGACGTTCTTCAGTTGCTCCCACGTCGTAACGGAGTTGGATGGTAACGATTGTAACCATGTCCACGCTCTGTCTCTAAGAGAGAATGGGAAAAGACGAAGTCTTATCGCGTCTGGAGTTACTCCATTTGCTTTCACTGTGTCTGCATATTGTAGAAACTTCGTTAGATGTTCGTTCGGATCCTCAGTTGCGTTTCCTGAGAATTGGTTTTGTTGTACAGCCGACAGCAATGATGGTTTCAGCTCAAAATCATTTCGGGTAATAGCTGGGGCATCAATGCTACTTCTAGGCTCCATCTGAGATGGTGTAGCGTATGCCTTCAGCGGTTTGTTCGGAGGTCCTTCAGCCATCTCTGGTTCTTCTTCGGATTTGGGAATGGGAGTGAGAGGATCGGGAATGTTATGTTTGAGTTGGTACTCAATGATTCGGCTTCTTAGATGTAAGAAGCGTTCTAGTTCTGCGACTGAAGGTTTCAAGATATCGCTTTGTGGGCGATCACTTGGCATACAATCGACATCACTAGTAAAGGAAAAAATGAAAATTGTTTACCTAGACTATACGGCGTAACAGAAGGTTACACTATTGACTAAACGGGTCCCCGGCAACGGCGCCAAAAACTTGATCGCGACTTTCTATGTCTAACAATTCTAACTGCAAGTGCACAGTCTATCGTGTAGTAATAAAAGATATCGATCCCACAGGGACTCGTGATCAAACTAGTGTTCTCGGGAGTTACTATGTTTAGCTAGGTAGAATATGTTTTAAGGGAATAAGATTGTCACTAAGAGGGGAAACTAAGATTACTATTAAGATTTTAATTAATCGAATCGATACGTAGTAGTTATGTTCTTCAGGGATTTGATAAGTTACTGGTGTATGAAATAGTTTTCGCAGTTTACTTAAGCAGAAAGTGGAGTTTTGAAGACTCTCGTCTCACGATGGTTATTGACGCTAATCATAATCCTAAGGGCCTAACGTACACTTTCGTGTTCCGTTCGGGGTTAAAATTACTTTTTGGAAATCTCTAAGTTCTAATTAGTTTTAAAGTGCTTTCGCTGTTATTAAAACGAATGCCTAGTGTTTACTATCTGACCTTACCGCAGCTTTCGCTTGTTGGTTCGTATCTTAATTAATTTCCCACTTTCGTGGCAAAACTACTTTAAAACAAGTTCTCGCTTTCGCGACGAAGTTTATTTCGTAAATCAATTTTTAAACACTTAGACCATAAGTTATTTTTGTGAAAAGAAAGTTTTCAAACAAGAGTTATCAAATCCCATCCGAATTATTACTACATATCGATTACCTAAGTTTAGCTAGACATGGAATTTGGGAAAACAAAACATAAATAATAATAATAAATAATAAATTGCATTATGATAAAATAAGAGTCGATCAAAATGAAAACCTGTAAATAATGCCAATTGGCCTTTGGGCAGATCCTCCACAGATGTTGGCAGGATTCTGTCTCTAGTTCCAATTCGATCGTACAGTGCAGTAACAAATACAGAAGAGCGGAAATGGGAATGAGTAGAATGGAAAGGGAAATAAAGGGAAGGGATACAATTGAAACAGGAGAAATGGATACAAATAATAAAAAGGCTGGAAATTAAATTTGCTCTTGAAAATAAATTTGGGCAGCACTTCGTGGTATGAATGCAGCTCCCTTTTTGAAGTCCCCTGCTTCCCTTTTTATAGAGGTGGGATTCCAACGGTTACCTCTGAGGATGATGGACCTTGAGGCAGATAATTTAGGGAGTAGTGGACCATGAAATGGGAATTGGAACTGCTCTTTTGACGTGTAATCTGAGTGGGGCGTTTTTGCCTGCATGACGGTCGTCACAAGGTGTGACGGTCGTCACCCGTGTGACGGTCGTCATGCATCTGTGACGGTCGTCACATCAGCAAAAACTGTCTGCTGCGCTTTTCCTTGTGTTTTCCCTCCTTTTTCGTCCATATTTCATCTGGGATTGCTTCTTTTCTTCATGTTGCCTTGTTTAGACGTGATCGTTGAATACCTGCAAAAACATCGGACAAATACATGGAAATAACCCGAAATCGGATCGAAAACGGTTAGACTTTAGTTGAATTATGCATGAAAATATCTATATGATTTCGTGTTATCAATATGTTCTGACCATATTCCTAACATTGTGTTGAGCCTGATGTCTGACCAACATGTCAGGACATTTGGCTCAACATCTTTATGTGAACATTGTTTTAACAAAATTTTTGCCAATCCTAAACCACAGAACTTACAATTCTGATTTGAAGGAGGGCTCTCCTTCCTCTTTGAATATTTATTTCCTTGCCAAATTTCTTCGTCCTATCTCTCTTTAGAAATTTACCAAACTTCTAGACAAGCAGAGTTATGGTTTTATCTTCATTTGAATCATCATCTTGTTCGCCTACTTTTGATTACCCTTTTAAAGAGGTATTATTATGTTTCTTTTCATGTTCCTCGTGTTGTTCTAATCTACCAAGTTTCACTTCACGTTCTTGTAATTTTTTAAACAATACCGTCAATTTCATCTTCGATAAACTCTTCTTTTCATATATAACCGTTACTTTTGGTTTCCATGCTCTTGTTAATATAAAAGTACCTTTAAATTTATTTCATGATTGGTGAAACTTTTTCCAAGCCACTTGCAAATCAATCATCTTTTCTCCTAGTCGCATTATAAAAATCTCATATATATATATATATATATATATATATATATATATATATATATATATATATATATATATATATATATATATATATATATATATATATATATATATATATATATATATATATATATATATATATATATATATATATATATATATATATATATATATATATATATATATATATATAGAGAGAGAGAGAGAGAGAGAGAGAGAGAGAGAGAGAGAGAGTGTGTGTGTGTGTGTGTGTGTGTGTGTGCGCGCGCATGTGTGTGCGTGTGTGTTTAGTTTGGATGATTTTACTTTTGTCATGCCTTCATGTGTCACTTCCAAGGTTTCCCATATTTCTTCTTAGGTTTGATAGTTAGATGCCCTAAATAATTCATCCATTCCTACGGAAGATTCTAATATATTTTTTGCTTTCTTATCATGAAGAGTTTTATTGTTATCATCATCATCCCATGACTCTTTAGGTTTTGTAGGACGTACTCCATTAACAACTAACATTGGAATTTATTGACCGTTTTTTTTATTTCCATAGTTCTACCCCTTGTGATTCTAGAAAAAATTGCATTCTAATTTTCCAAAAATCAAATTTCCCACTAGTGATACATGGAGGTCTATTGACGTTGCTCCTTATCCTAAGAACCATTTAACAGAAGCCATTTTTACACGATTTAAGACCAAGTTACCTAACTTTTACTCGGGATCGAAATGTAAGTACGAGAAGCAATCTCAAACGAGGGGGGTGAGTAAGATATGATGGAATTTTTTATGCAAAGTTTCATATATATTAATTTTTACCAGAAAACTAGTAAGATATTTCCACTTTAATTTGAATAAAATGTGCAAACAATAAAAGCATAAAAGTAAAAGACACAAAAGGACTATACTAGTTCTCCGTATTAACCAAGCGTACATCTAGTCCCTCAACTCCTTATATGATTTTCCAATATGGTTAGATATTTTCTCAAGTCTTCAACAAGACCTTCTTACAATCCTTAAATATACAGGAAAAAGAAAAAGAAACCCTACTTTCTTTTACACCACATTATCACCACAAACTTGGTGACTGAGTTACAAAATACACTTTGCGTAATTTTAAGTAAAGTTGGTCTTGTTTTGATTTCAAGTTAACAATTTCATATTATATTTCAAAATATTATAATCCAAACTATTTCACTTCAAGTGCTTGTAATTTATGGCGAAACTTATGAATGATTTGAAATTTATGCAAAAAGTTTTAAAACTCCTAGAAAATTAGATGGAACTGATATGAAAATAAGTTTTTGAAAGAGGAAAGTTGTGTGTTTGATGCATAAACACTTATATACATTCTAAAAAACGCCTTTGTAATGATGCATCGGTTTAAAATCAAAATATGAAGAATTGTAATGAGTGATCAACATTCTGATAATGAACATATGCATTGCTTTAGTCTGGTAGTCGAATGCCAATATGTGGTAGTCGACTACGACTTGTTCCAATGTTCAATTTTTCAAATTTTAAACATCGTTAGTTGCATACCAATATATGGTTATCAAATACCACCACTTTCAGAATTGAAAATATGCAATTTGTTTACGTGGTAGTTAAATACAACTTGTTGGTAGCCGAGTACGACTTTCCCTTTTTGATTAAAATGGCTTTTTAATGCATGGATTCAATAATTATTATGAATGATGATGCAAGAAGGGTTTAGATGAAGTGAGATATGACACCATCTGATACAAAAGTCAATTGTGCCAAAATTCAAGTTTGACTTTTGAATTTTTTGGTCAACCATGGTTTCTTCAAGTTAAGAACAATGTTAATATGTGACTTGAATCATGATTAATCAAGAAAAATCAAGAAAAGTGAGGTTACTTGTAAAGAGGGCAACCATGAAGAAATTAAAATTTTCTAAGTTATGAAGAAAACCCTAATTTGTTGAAAACTTTGTAAAGGCATAACTTCCAAACCAAGCAACCATTTTATTTGATCCAAAGATCAAATTGAAGAGCTTTTTACATACTACAATTTTGTCACTTAGGGTGGATACCAAAAAGGTGCATAGATTTTGAGATATGTAGCCATGAAGTTAGGGTTTCAAGACTTTTTGAACCTTGACACTTAGAAAATTTTGGACATAATCTGTTTTGTATTTTAGCCAACTTTGAGGCCATTTTTCTCCATGATCAACAATAATCCAAGGAAAACCTCAAACATCAAAGTTGAAGTATGACATCCTAGCTTTCCAGAATGTCCAAGAACACAATCTAATTCTATTTGAGCAAGGAGATATGGAGTGCACAACATGCCTTAATGAAGCTGTTTTGGCAAGGAAGATTTGGAATTACTTGTGGTACACAATTTTTAAGTCTAAGTGTGACGATCATGCCAAGTTAATTCAATAAGAATCTGACTGAATCATCTAACACCTGCAAGATAGAGCCACTAAGTCAAAAGGAATCCCTTTGAAATGAAGAAAAATCATCACTTTAAGCCTTAAATTCAAAAGGCATTTTTGTGGAATAGTGCATTGTCAAATAAACTACTCTCACCAGTCAAGATGCACTCTTAAACAACAATAAACATCTCTACAGAATGTGGAATTGGTCAAAGGAAGATCTAAGCTTAGGTACCTTGAATTGGAAGTAATGATGCATTTCCAAAACCATTGAACATTGACCTCATCCTTCAAACCATCATTATTCCTCCAAAACAAACTTTCTTCCCTATAAATAGAGACCACATATGATATTTCAAAACACTGAAATAATCACAACACTTGTTTTCCCATTTTTCCTCTTTCACTTTAAAAATTCAAGTTTTAAAAGAGTGAGAATCAAATTTTCAAAACTAGAGCTTAAACGACTCAAACAACCACCCAAAAAAATCATAAATCATCCCTTGAAGATGTCCAAACCTTCATCTTCCCCGTAAAACACCAGAATCAGAAAGTCAACTTTCAAAACCTCATATCTTTGACTTTTTTGCATTTCACAAGCCATGTCTTGATCCTATCCATTTCCAAACCATCCAACACTTCAAACACCTTCTAAATGACATCTTTAAACTATTCCAACAATACTTTATCAACTGTAACATCATTTGGTGGAGTTTCCATTTTGGCCATTTTCAACCATTTTGCAAGAAGGAGCTAATTTATGCTCTAGAAGTTTTCCTCTTGTTCCAAGAATCCAAGAAGTTCCTTTGAGGTGTATTTGAGGTATCCAAAGCATTGGTTTACTTCTGTAATAAGAATCTTGGAAGTTGGCAAGTGAGCTTCAAGAGGTAAGTTCCTATAGAACTTGAACTTTGCAAAATATGTTGTGATTTGATATTCATTGAGTTTAGACATGCTTGACATATCATATATGTTGTGTTTGAACTATTTTTATATGCTATTATTGGATGTGTATGAGGTTGACATAGAACTTGAAAGAATAGGTCATTTTTAATGTAGCCTTTGAATTTTAAAATGAGAGCATCATTTAACAAAACCACCACCACTATTGGATTCCTTAGGAAATTTTAAGGAAGTTTCATCTTTGTTTCATCCATTTTCATGGAGAAATGAAGAAGTTAGGATAGGTTTTGCATCAAGTCCAAAACCTGAATTTATTGGGAAAGACTTGGCCTTGGGCGCCCTTTGTCTAGCCCGACCTAGGTCACTTCAAGGTAAATCAGTTAATGGGTGGGGGTGATACAACTGATGTATTACAACCCCAGTGGTATAACTGGCGCGATATGTAACCTTGTCACTGCCTGAACTGGGGTTTGAATCCTTCCTCGTCGTAGTTCTTTTTATTTTTCTGGAAATTCAACTGAATAACACATATAATAGCACACCCTCACATTATTATCACAATACACGCACAGTAGGGTTGGTGTGAGCGAAGTTTCATAGGTTCAACACCCATGGAGGATATTCCCTTACTTTTTATGACTTGTTTTTATCCATTTTCTTCACAAATTCAATGGATCATAACGTTCTCATTTTTTATATTTTTGAACCCATTCTTTTTGCAAATTGTTCATGAAAATGCCTATTTTCTGTTTATCAAAAGAAAACACCAAGAATAATTATTTTTATGCCTTTATGATTGTTTAAAGTATGTGGTCATTTTAGGGTTTCCATGAATTTCTTTTGATTATTTTGAGTATTCCCTTACTTTCCCTTATACATATTGCTTCTTGTGGATCACATACACTTTGTAGAAATGTTGTTTGATCTTGTGAACATGTGTATTGTTCTATTACTTAAGTTTTATGCCATTTTAATGCATGTTTACATGATAAAAGTATATGTTAAACTTTTTCCATACCATGAACTTTTACCCAACTATTTTTCCTTAACATGAGATGTTCTTTCCATGTTTACATAACCATGTGTGCATGTTTTCCTTTGTGTTGCTTTTACCATGTTTATGTGTCCTTATACACTTGAATTTTATCTTAAAAGTGATTTTGAATACATGTTTTTATGCTTAAAATTCTTTGTGATGTTCTTACTTTCTTATGACCATGTTTGAACCCTAATATCCATGTTTGGTTGTTACCAACTTGTCTTAACATGTTCAACTTGTATCCATGCTTAAATGTTCAAGTATTGCCTTAATTTGTTCACATGATGCTTAAACTTTAAACTTGTCATCTTTAAGTCTTCTCACATGGCATCTCTTGTATGTTTACACCTTCATCCACATGTTGTTGTCATGAACATGTCCTTTTTGTTCAAGTATGCTTGGTTGTTACCCTTATAATGTTCATTGGATCCTCGATTCATCTTGAATGTATATACTTGTTTGAACTTCTCTGTAATTACTCCCATGGATTAAATCTTTTCTCACATGTTCAAGTACTTCCCTCATAAAATCTTACCATAATGAATAGATCTATTTGTTTGATGCACATTCACATGTTAATTTTCAAAACCTTTAGGTCTCTATTAGAATGTAAGACCCAATAAATTTTCAAAACCTTTGGGCATCTATTAGATTGTAAGACCCATTATATTTTCAAACCTTTGGGTCTTTGTTAGAGTTTAAGACCCATTACTTTTTTTTTCAAAAAAAACCTTTTGGGCCTTTATTAGAGCGTAAGACCCATTACATTTTTTTCAAAAAAAAACCTTCTGGGCCTTTATTAGAGTGTAAGACCCTACCCTCCTCCTCAAGACTTTCTTTAATTTCTCAAAATATTCAATCTTTCAAAACTCAATCTTCAACTTTCATCAAATAAAGCCCTAATCGCATTCAAATTCAAACCTTTAGGCCTCTGTAAGAGTGTAAGACCCGCCACCTTTTCAATTCAACCATGCTTAGACATGGGCCTCTATTAGAGTGTAAGACCCATTACATTTTCAAAACCTCATGGGCCTTTCTTAGAGTGCAAGACCATCCACTTTCAATTCATGTCTATACTTGTCATATACTTATTCATATTAAGTTTATATTGACATTTATAACACCTCATCCTTAGTTTAGACTTGGTTCAACATTAGGGTCCCCTACAACTTAGTCCAAACCCTAATTTCCCTTGGATGAAGTCAACTTCATCAGTAGCCTTTTCTCGGGCTTTATCCAAGCACCCAACCTCATCTTGGGCATCATACAAGGACCCTCAGGCTTCCTAAATGCATCATAGCTTCCATCTTGGGCTTCATACAAGATACCATCAATTCAAAACTCCCTCTAGTTAAGTCAGCCTTGTCTCAGGAAAATAAACTTTTAGTTTCACATCTTAGGCTTTGAACAAGATACAAATAAACCTTCAGCTTTACATCTTGGGCTTGGAACAAGATACAAACAAACCTTCAGCTTCACATGATGGGATTTAAACAAGATACTCAAATAAATCAACTTCTCCCCATAGGTGAGACATTGAGTCATCTCTGCAAGAAGATATCTCTTTTATACACCATAATTCAAAATCAATCATTAAAAACCTTTTTCCATATAAATTATGTAAGTGGCACACTTGTTGATTCAAAATCCCAGCTAGAGTCTTTCTCTTATCATGGTTCAAAACTCTTCTTTCATCTAAGTTATGTAAGTGGCACACTTGTTGATACTATATGCAAGTTAAGGTCCTTCTCTTGGCATGAAAAGACTCATAAAGGAAGATGTGGCATTGCTTAGGATTTTTTAACATCCAAGTTCAAAGCTTCTTCCCTTATGATATCATTCTCAAATGTTTGTGATGAATAGGTAGGATATCTCCCTTAAGAATGACAATTTATCTTTTCTTTCAAACCAATAAAACTTTTAGCTTCATCATCTTAGACTTTGAACAAGATACAAATTCCACCCTTAGTTAGGTGGCACTACGAATGCTCTGATTTCTCAATTTCCGTTTGAGAATATGTAGGCATAAGATTGTGAGATCTTAGCGAGCACACCTTTAAATAAAACCCATTAGGTCCCCATACCTTTCATAAAACAAAAACTCCCAAAACATCTCATATTCTCATTCTCACCCATAGGTTAAAATTTTCTCAATCAACAGTAAAAACCTTAAAAAGATAAGTTAACTAAATAGTAAAAAGTGTACAAAAGGTTCCTATAGAGTACTATAGATGCTTAGGGTGTTAATATCTTCCCTTAGTATAACCAACCCCGGATTCCAGATCTCTTTGTATTTGTAGGGTTAACACTTACATGCATGGTTAATTTAGATTTCTTCCCCCTCCTTTTAAGCATCATAGGATAAATATTAGAAATTTGAAAGTGGCACAAGCACGGTTCATGAGAATCACAATATCTCAGGATTAGTGGGGTCATGAAAATTGGTCTGCAATACTCTGTACAAAAAAGAAAAAAAAGTTTTTGCAATTGTTTACTGGGCATTAATGTTCCCTAAGGGTACTCCTTGTGAAGAAAAATGTTTCAATGAATGATCTCAAATTAGTTGGCTTAAATTCTCATGATTTTCATGTCTTCAATGCGCTATATGCAGTATAGTCATTGAACCTGTAAATTTAGATGAGTTGGAAGATGAGGCTACAATTATCTTGTGTCAATTAGAGATGTTTTTCCATTCATCATTTTTCGACATTATGGTTCACTCAATTGTTCATCTAATAAAGGAGATTCAAATTTGTGGTCCAGTTTATTTACAGTGATGTATCTAGTAGAGCGACACATGAAGATATATAAAGGGTATATAAAGAATCATCATCATTCGGAAGCTTCGATCGTTGAATGGTGCATCACCAAATAAGCTATTGTTTTTTGTACAAACTATTTGTCATAAACAAATTCTATAGGAACTCTTGAGTTTCTTCATGATGGAGGGTATGATGGTAGAGGTATTCAGGGTTTAAATATTAAGACATTTGACCGAGATGTATTTCTTCAAGAACATTTGTATATATTGAATAATCTTAGCAAAGTTCAACCTTACTTGACCATTCACAAAAGTCTTATCAAGGAAAAAAATCCCAGATGAGTGAAACAATATTGTTGACAGAGCATAAAAACTTTAATAACTTGGTTTAATGAAAGGATTTCTAAAGAGATAAGTGCATCAGAGACAATTAAATGGATGTCACATGTTCCTATGTTTAATGTAATAACTTAAAGTGCATATGAAATTACTAAATATACATTCTATACAAAATCAAAGGACGATCATAATACCATGAAAAATAGTGGGATTATTGTTTAAGCTAATTCCATGTACTTCCCTAGTTCGAAAGATAAAAATCATGTACTGGAATCTAGAGCATACTTTAGGGTCATTGAGAAGATTATGGAAATTAGTTATGTTACGTTTATATTACTTTACTTAAGTGAAAGTGGATTGATAGTAACTCTGGTGTAGAAACAGATGAATTAGGATTCACACAAGTTGATCTTCAAAAGGAGACTTATATGAATAAACCATTTATTATGGAACCTCAAGAAAAACAATTTGTTTATATACACTGATCCTTCTAATACAAGGCGATCAATTTTTTTACAAGTAAAATATATTCCTGATAGTGAAGAAAATTAAGATTTACATTTTCCCCCTATTCCTCATTGTCGCACCTCGAAAAATCATAAAAGATAATCCGGAAACACGACCCTCTCGCGAAAGGCGCGGAATACGGTTCGACAGAGTCGACACCAAACTTTATTTATCCCGAATAAACGAGAGACGGAAATATCGAGAAAACCTCTTAAAAACGGAAGGAACACGGCCGTCGCAACCTGATGTTCCTGGATTCGGGAGTCGGTTATGCAAGGGGAAGGTATTAGCACCCCTCACGTCCGTTGTACTCAACGAGAACCTCTTAATATGAATTCTGATTAAAGTTAGTTAAGCTTAATTCTTCTCTTCTCAATACTAAATACTAAAATAGTACTATAAAGGGATAAAGACGATAGGGGAAAGGGGAAGGTTATATGATAGGGTGCTCGCCAAGGATTTGGGCCCTTATGCCTACGTATGCTAATTCAGACGAGAATGAGAAATCAGAGCGTCGTAGTTCGACTACGAGAAAGGATAGGGGAAACGGATGATGAAGGGGATCGTGGAGGAAGGTAGAAGTGTGCTCACCAAGATCATTGCAATCTTGTGCCTACATATCTTACATTCGGACGTGAATGAAGAATCAGAGCAGTCGTAGTTCGTGGTAACAACCACGAAGAGAAATGGGATTGAATGAGTTTGAAGGTGGGTATGGATGACGATTACTCGAAGCTTAAGAAAGACTTCTCGGACCCAAGTAATCGGGAAAGTGAACCAAAGACTTGGAACTCTCTCTTTTTCATCTCAGAAAGAAATGTGTTTGAAATGTGAGGTTGATCTTATGACGATTACTAAAAGCTTAAGAAAGATTTCTCGGACCCAAGTAATCGAGACAGCGAACCAAAGACTTGGAACTCTCTCTTTTTCATCACGAAAAGAAAGTTGTTTGAGTTTGAAATGGTGTTTCGAATAATGAATAGTTGAATGATGTTTGAACGTTGTCGGGTTGTTAATGTTATTTAAAGGCGTCAATTGCTCACACACGAATAAGATAACTCGCATCCAAACAACCGAAAGCAAGACCAAAGACTTGAACCCACTCTTTACACCTTGAAAAGAATTAAATAGTTGTTAATTAATTGGTAGTTTGTTATGAAAATCCGTTTAACGTTGGATCAAGGGTTTGACCTATTATCGCGTGCAAAACGCGTAGTGGAGTGGAAATGGTTTGAGAAACAAAACCGACTTGACTTACGCATCAAGGGTCGAGTTATGAGAAATGATACTAGTCCCTGAGGGTTCCCCCAATATAGAAACCACGGTGAAGTGTGTGAAATAGGTTGATGGCGAATGTGTATGAGCACTCGACTTATAGAGGGTATTTGAAAGTGGCTCGATGACGAATCGAGAATCAGTTTGAAAATAGTTTGATCTACGCTAGTCCCTATGGGTGCTCCTAGAAGATAAACCGATAATCAAAGAAATACGAAACATACATCGGAATGGGAGAGGGTTGCATGTAAGTTACACGGGATTGCACGAAATAAAGGGGTCTCATTGTCAGGTAGCCCAAGAGAAAGGCGTGTGTGTAATGTGTCCTAAACTAAGCCTTGAGCAAAGTCGGGCGCAAACTCGATGTTAGGATTCCTGCAAATGACCAATGATCCAACAGTCCACCGATTTGGCTTTTAGGATTTCGATAGTTTATTATGTGTTTTCAAATATGGGTGAATTAGAATGATGAATATGATATGACAATATGAATAATAGACAGTAATATCCACAATAATATTTGACTGAAAAATAAAACAGTTGATATTTGACGGAAATTAAAGTTAGTGGTTAGTTTGGTTAGGAATTAAATCGGGGAAAATGTAACGCTAAACCATCGTAGCTCGACTTATAATGAAAGTCGGTCTATAGGAGGTCGTGTGAATTGATATCCGTGCTAAGAACAAGATAGAGAAATGATATTGATAACCATTCTCTAATTTAATCGTGTCGCACAGACCAAAAAAGGTGGATCTCGTCTTAATTGCAAACATTATGTCGATTAATCGAAGGTATCCTATCACGATTCCAAAGTAAAGAAAATGACTCAAATGGTCATTTTCCATAGATTTGAAATCGAGAAGGTTATCGACTTCGATATGCGACGCTTACGAATAAAAGACTTCATAGATCGAGGAAGTTAAATAAAAAATGGAAATGAAGAAGAAAATGAAACAGAAAATGAAATGGTCTCGAATAAATTATCATCTATCAATAATTTGACCGATAATAACTCTTAAAAATTCGTCATTGACCAAAAAAAGATAAAAAGAAATAAAATGAATAAAAAAAATGGATAAAAAAATGGATAAAAATCGAAAATGAATATTTAATAAGAAGTTGGCCTCAGGTTTATCGTTTTTCATCAATAATTTGACAGAAAAACAATTTCGAGGTTTCATCATCGACCAAAAAGAAAATAAAATGAACACCAAGACCAAATCAAAAGGAAGAGAAGTAATTAACGTCCAAAATAAAAATGAGTGACTTAATAATAATAGATGTTAATTATCGAGTAAAATGTTTTAAGAAATCATTAACCAAAACTTCAATGTCGAAAAAAAACTAAAATTAATTACGTAAAAAAAGAAAGGGATCATTTGGGCTTTTCAAAGCCCATCACCCTAAGAGTGGGGTAAGAATTGAAATGGAGAAGTGGTAAATGGAATTTGGATGGAGTCATCATGGCCCTTAGGCCCATTCGTCCATCCCCAAAAAACGAATCTAGCAGCACAACGGAATTAAGCAAAATGGCACAACCTCCTCCAAAAAAACAAGCCAAATATATTCCATAAAAAACGTACAAATCCAACCACTAAAAAACAAAACGAGAAGCAATACTTCAATAGGATAATAGCAAATGATTTCTTGAAAGAGAAGGAGGAAAACATAAACGCCATGGCCTACAACAGTATTTTCGAAGGACGGTGACACAGCCTTTCCTTCGCGATCGCGAAGCTCGTCTCCTCGTATTTCACTCACTGTTTTCGCCCTCTATTCATCCTCAAGTAAGGTTTGGCTTCACTTCCGTTTTAGCAACAACACCTCTTCTCTTGATTTCAATTTCTGGGTCAGATTTACTTTAAGTTTGTGGTTCGGGATGAGTTGAAGGAGCTTAAAGATTGAGGAAGGGATCCCGAAAAGAGTGGGTAAGATTTGGGGTCTCAAATCATCTTCTTCCTGTTTTGTTTTGGGTTTGAAAATGGGTTTTGTCGTTGTTGGGTTTGATTTTGAAGTTTGAATAAAAGGGTCTGGTTTGTGGGTTTTGTGGTTGGAGGTTGAAGAAGAGAAAAGAATCGAAGGTGGGTTACGAATAATTGTTACTTTGAATTTATGTGAATGGCTTTGAAGTTTGTTATTTATTGTTGAAAATTTATGTTGAAGGTTTGGGGATATGAAGATTGTTTTGGAGTTTAGAGGTTGAAGAAGAGAGGATTGAAAGGTTCAATTTTTTTAATGAAAATACTACTGTTTTGGTTTAGGTGTAGAGGGTCTAGTGATTGGAGAAATGGAGATTGAAGAAGAAGAAAATGGTTTTTGTGTGGGAGGGATTTTCGAACGGTTCAGGTTTGGTCAGGGAAGCCATTCCCATTTTTCTGCTTATCTCCTTATGAATTGCAACTTTACCTCTTTTTATCAGTTGGAGTATGCTACCTCTTTCATATTTTCTATGCGTTTTGCTCTGTTTTAGAAATCACATTGCAGTTTACTTTTCTGGCAGATTTTGGAACGTTATGCGCATTTCAGAGTGTAGTGGGTCAGCTGAAGGTTTTAGATGTACTGGTCTTGGTGCATGGTGCGGACGTCTTGAAAAAAACTCGTATAATGTGTTGGTTCATGGATAGTCTGTGGCACAACGGTTTAGTGGTGTCCGTGAAAGATTAGTGGAAATTCACGCGTCTTCGTACTGGCTGTGTCTTACAGTCACTTTTATTTATTTCTTAATTTTAATATAAAACATAATGGGTGAAAGACAATGGGCTTACATTTGGGTTTTGAGATATGGTTTTTTTTAAATGTAAAAGATAATGAATATGTATACATATAAAAGAGAAATTGGATGAAGTTTGAAATTATTTATGAAAAGTGGACGCTAAGTATGGATGAATTTTGAACGAATTTGTTTATGTATGAAAACGGATATGGATACGAAAGTCGGATAATAAATAATGGAAAATGAGACGATGGATTTGAACCGTGAAAATAAAATCTAATCTTAGAACACTGGAGGCACATTTGGACTGAACTTAAACCATCACCATATTCCACTAATCTAATCTTGACAAAACGAACGTGAAACGGTTTGATACCTAATGATCCTTAATCATGAAGAGCTGATAATGATTCAATCCATCCATAACTGACTTAACTTGGTACACAACCTTAACTGTAACCCTGAACACACATCATCCGAATAAATATACCATGGCCTTAATCTTGAAACAGAGCTTGTCTGAATAAGTACTTCAATCATTATAATAACCAGAAACAACATATTTTGGAATTTTCTGAAATAAATGTACAGATAAAATTTATACACGAGTAGGACAAATTTGCGCCATAGTCGGCAGGAATGATAGTTAGGGGAGCCAAATCTCTTGGAACAACAACTTTCTTCTCCATCAACTGAGCAAATTAAAGGTACTAGCATATGTCATTGGTAGGCGATCAAATACCCTATCTTGCCTCCATGTTCTCTGTTGACGCTGTTGGAGAGCACCTTTTTGTTGTTGAGCAGCTTACAGCTGTTGTTGCTGAGGAGGATATTGATATCCTTGCTGGTTGTAGGCTTGTTGCTGAGGAGCCTGTTGCTGTGGCATTTGAGCTTGAACTGCTTGAACAACTGGCTGATAAGGCATTGGAGCGTATTGCACAGCCACAACATACGGATACTGATAATAGGGGATTTGGTAAGGCATAGGAACGGGAGCTTGTTGAGAAGCTTTCCCTTTCTGCACAGAGATGGCATTTGTTTCACCCTTTTTCTTCTTGTATCCATTGAAAGGCTTCTTGGCATTGGTCTGGCTTCCAAAACCTCCTTGGACCTTTCTACTCTTCAACCCTTCTTCAATTCTTTGGCCGACGATCACCAAGTCAGAGAATCCAGCAGAGGCACTACCGATCAGCTTCTCATAGTATTGGCCTTGCAAGGTACCCATGAATATGTCAATTAGTTCACGGTCAACAAGAGGTTGATGCACCCTTACGGCTAGCTCTCTCTATCGTTGCGCGTACTCCTTGAAGGATTCGTTGTCCTTCTGAGTCATACTCTGAAGTTGAGTACGATTTGGAGCAAGATCGGTGTTATATTTGTACTGCTTGACAAAAGCATCAGCTAGCTCAGCCCAAGTACGCACACTATTACGTTCTAGCTGCATATACCATTCGAGTGATGCCCCAGACAAGCTGTCTTGGAAGCAATGAATCATCAGCTTTTCATCACTGGCATAAGCAGCCATCTTGCGACAATACATCTTCAAGTGAATATTTGGGAAGCTGAGACCTTTGTACTTTGAAAATTCAGGCACTTTGAACTTAGGTGGAATGACAACATCAGGCACCAAGCACATTTCCAAAGCACTAAGAGAATTTGAGTTGTGCCCCTCCATGAGTCGGAGTTTCTCAGCTAGATCGCGACACATCTTCATAGCTTCTGAATCCTGAGCGGCAGCATGACTGGAAATAGGGATAGCAACATGATAGTTTTGCATATCATCATATTGATACACCAAATTATCTTCGGTATGAGGAACGGGGATCTGAACCGCAATTGGCTAGGCTTGCAAGATAGCTCAAACAGTAACTCCAGGCGCTGGGATTGGCTGAGAAGTGGTTCCTTCAGCTGTGGTAGTGAAGTTCATCGGCACTCCATAGGGGTTGGGAATAGGAACTGGAAGCCTGGAGGTGGACCCTTGTCCTTGACCATTGTTGTTGACGACGGTAGGTTCACGCAGCTCTTCTTCCTTTCGGGCCGCAATGATGGCTTCAAGGATCTGGTCAATCTTTCCTTTGAGAGAATCCAACTTTTCCCTGAAGGCAGCTTGCTCTTGCTGAATCTGCTCCATCATTCATCTAGTATTGGCTCTAGTTGCATACTGGTGTCGAGGAATCAACTTGATTTATTTGAGAGGAAGGAAAGGAAACATGAGAAACCGCTAGAGGAAAGAAAAATGCAAGATGCACAATAGATGAGATGCAATGTAAGATGCAAGATCCAGGATCGTAGGATCACAAACTCAAAGAATTCTGAGATTAGTTGGGTGAACGGATAAAGGACCACAGTCACTGCTCAAAGAAACCCCACGGGTAGGATTGTAAAACGGGTAAGTGCCTAGAGTCATCGATATCTTTCAAAGATATCACAGCCATGACAAAGCCTCGTCACGACGATAATGTCCTCAAAAGAATCTCCTCTAGGTGAGGTTTTCGTATCTTCCAAGCGAGAAAGACTTCTCGGATGCGTCAACTACATAACCATCGACACATGGGTTCTAGAAAAGGTTCTCAGAGTCATAGATCGAGGTTGAAAATATTACTGTAAGGAAGTAATACGTTCAAGGGATCTCATCTGATTGGGGCGTTCGTATTAATCCACAGAAGGAATCAACACTACCAACCACCATGGATAAAATGGGTTAATGCTCCTTGGGATCAATGATTCGAGCTCGAAAACATTATTGCTATGGCAAAGATTCACCATAACAATAACATCTCTAAGGGAATCTACTCCAAGCAGGGTTTTCGCTTCAACTCAATCTGGAAGAGCCCACACAAGTCTCCATTACACAACCACCATCCTAATCCTAGGGTTTTACTCGGACTCGGGTGTAGAGCCATCTCACAAAATGCCCATAAGCAAAGTAACCCCACAATGTCACAAGCACAAGAAAAACAGATAAGGATACGAATAAACGAAAAGAGAAGAATTTTAAGCAAAGCTAACAAGCTCACAACTTGAACTAAGATAGGCTCGAATCTCTCTTGCATGAAGCAATTTCCCCAGCAGAGTCGCCAGATGTCGCACCTCGACAAATCATAATAGATAATACGGAAACGCAACCCTCGCGCGAAAGGCACGGAATACAGTTCAGCAGAGCCTCCACCGAACTTTATTTATCCCGAATAAACGGGAGAGGAAAATATCGAGAAAACCTCTTAAAAGCGCAAGGAACACGACCGTCGCAACCTGATGTTCCTAGGTTCGGGAGTCGGTTATGCAAGGGGAAGGTATTAGCACCCCTCACGTCCATTGTACTCAACGGGAACCTCTTAATTCGAATTCTGATGAAAGTTAGCTATGCTTAATTCTTCTCTTCTCAATACTAAATACTATAACGGTACTATAAAGGGATAAAGACGCTAGGGTAAAAGGGAGGGTTATAGGATAGGGTGTTCGCCAAGGATTGGGGCCCTTGTGCCTACGTATGCTCATTCGTACGAGAATGAGAAATCAGAGTGTCGTAGTTCGACTACGGGAAAGAATGGGGGAAACGGAAAATGAAAAGGATCATGGAGGAAGGCAGAAGTGTGCTCGCCAAGATCATTGCAATCTTGTGCCTACGTATCTTACATTCGGACAAGAATGAAGAATTAGAGCAGTCGTAGTTCATGGTAACAACTACAAAGAGAAATGGGATTGAATGAGTTTGAAGGTGGGTACGGATGACGATTACTCGAAGCTTAAGAAAGACTTCTCGGACCCAAGTAATCGGGAAAGTGAACCAAAGACTTGGAACTCTCTCTTTTTCATCTCAGAAAGAAATGTGTTTGAAAGGTGAGGTTGATCTTATGACGATTACTTAAAGCTTAAGAAAGACTTCTCAGACCCAAGTAATCGAGAGAGCGAACCAAAGACTTGGAACTCTCTCTTTTTCATCACGAAAAGAAAGTTGTTTGAGTTTGAAATGGTGTTTGGAATGATGAATAGTTGAATGATGGTTGAACGTTTTCGGGTTGTTAATGTTATTTAAAGGCGTCAATTGCTCACACACGAATAAGATAACTCGCATCCAAACAACCAAAAGCAAGACCAAAGACTTGAACCCACTCTTTACACCTTGAAAAAAATTAAATAGTTGTTAATTGATTGGTAGTTTGTTATGAAAATCCGCTTGATGTTGGATCAAGGGTTTGAACTATTATCGCGTGCAAAATGTGTAGTGGAGTGGAAATGGTTTGAGAAACGGAACCGACTTGACTTACGCATCAAGGGTCAAGTTGTGAGAAATGATACTAGTCCCTGAGGGTGCCCCCAATATCGAAACCACGGCGAAGTGTGTGCAATAGGTTGATGGCGAATGCGTATGAGCACTCGACTTACAGAGGGTGTTTTAAAGTGGCTCGATGACGAATCGAGAATCAGTTTGAAAATAGTTTGATCTACGCTAGTCCCTATGGGTGCTCCTAGAAGATAAACCGATAATCAAAGAAATACGAAACATACATCGAAATGGGAGAGGGGTGCATGTAAGTTACACAGGATTGCACGAAATAAAAGGGGTATCATTGTCAGGTAGCCCAAGAGAAAGTCGTGTTTGTGTAATGTGTCCTAAACTAAGCCTTGAGCAAAGTCGAGCACAAACTCGATGTTAGGGTTCCTGCAAATGACCAATGATCCAACAGTCCACCAATTTGGATTTTAGGATCTCGATAGTTTATTATGTGTTTTCGAATATGGGTGGATTAGAATGATGAATATGATATGACAATATGAATAATAGACAATAATATCCACAATAATATTTGACTGAAAAATAAAACAGTTGATATTTGACGGAAATTAAAGTTGGTGGTTAGTTAGGTTAGGAATTAAATCGGGTCACATGTAACGCTAAACCATCGTAGCTCGACTTATAATGAAAGTTGGTCTATAGGAGGTCGCGTGAATTGATATTCGTGCTAAGAACAAGATAGAGAAATGATATTGAGAATCATTCTCCAATTTAATCGTGTCGCACGGACCAAAGAAGGTGGATCTCGTCTTAATCGCAAACAGTATGTCGATTAATCGAAGGTAGCCTATCACGATTCCAAAGTAAAGAAAATGACCCAAATGGTCATTTTCCATAGATTTGAAATCGAGAAGTTTATCGACTTCGATACGCGATGCTTACGAATAAAAGACTTCATAGATCGAGGAAGTTAAATAAAAAATGGAAATGAAGAAGAAAATGAAATGGTCTCGAATAAATTATCATTTATCAATAGTTTTACCGATAATAATTCTTAAAAATTCGTCATTGATCAAAAAAAGATAAAAAGATATAAATTGTATTAAAAAAATGGATAAAAATCGAAAATTAACAGTTAAAAATAAGTTGGTCTCGGGTTTATCGTTTTTCATCAATAATTTAACAGAAAAACAATTTCGAGGTCTCGTCATTGACCAAAAAAAAAGAAAATGAATACCAAGATCGAATCAAAAGGAAGATAAGTAATCAACGTCCAAAATAAAAATCAAGAGTGACTTAATAATAATAGATGTTAATTATCGAGTAAAATGTTTTAAGAAATCATTAACCAAAACTTCAATGTCGAAAAAAAACTAAAGTTAATTACATAAAAAAAGAAAGGGATCATTTGGGATTTTCAAAGCCCATCACCCTAAGAGAAGTGGTAAATGGAATTTGGATGGAGTCATCATGGGCCTTAGGCCCATTCGTCCATCCCCAAAAAACGGATCTAGCAGCACAACGGAATTAAGCAAAGTGGCACAACCTCCTCCCAAAAAAACAAGCCAAATATATTCCATAAAAAACGTACAAATCCAACCACTAAAAAAAACGACAAGCAATACTTCAATAGGATAATAGCAACAAATTTCTTAAAAGAGAAGGGGGAAAACATAAACGCCATGGCCTACAACAGTACTTTCGACGGACGGCGACACAACCCTTCCTTCGCGGTCGCGAAGCTCATCTCCTCGTATTTCACTCACTGTTTTCGCCCTCTGTTCATCCTCAAGTAAGGTTTGGCTTCACTTTCGTTTTAGCAACAACACATCTTCTCTTGATTTCAATTTCTGGGTCGGATTTACTTTCAGTTTGTTTAAAGATTGAGGAAGGGATTCCGAAAAGAATTGGTAAGATTTGGGGTCTCAAATCATCTTCTTCATTTTTTGTTTTGGGTTTGAAAATGGGTTTTGTCGTTGTTGGGTTTGATTTTGAAGTTTTAATAAAAGGGTCTGGGTTTGTGGGTTTTGCGGTTGGAGGTTGAAGAAGAGAAAAGAATTGAAGGTGGGTTTTGCGGTTGGAGGTTGAAGAAGAGAAAAGAATTGAAGGTGGGTTTCGAATAATTGTTGCTATGAATTTTTGTGAATGCCTTTGAAGTTTGTTATTTATTGTTGAAAATTTTTGTTGAAGGTTTGAGGATATGAAGATTGGTTTGGAGTTTAGAGGTTGAAGAAGAGAGGATTGAACGGTTCAGTTTTTTATGAAAACACTGCTGTTTTGGTTTAGGTGTAGAGGGTTTAGTGAATGGAGAAATGGAGATTGAAGAAGAAGAAAATGATTTTTGTGTGGGAGGGATTTTCAAACAATTCAGGTTGGGTCAGGGAAGCCATTCCCGTTTTTCTGCTCATCTCCTTATGAATTGCAACTTTACCTCTTTTTATCAGTTGGAGTATGATACCTCTTTCATATTTTCTGTGTGTTTTTCTCTATTTTAGAAATCACATTGCGGTGTCCTTTTCTGGTAGATTTTGGAATGTTATGCGTATTTCAGAGTGTAGTGGGTCAGCTGAAGGTTTTGGATGTACTGGTCTTGGTGCGTGGTGCGGACGTCTTAAAAAAAACTCGTACAATGGGTTGGTTCATGGATAGTCTGTGGCACAACGGTTTAGTGGTGTCTGTGAAAGATTAGTGGAGATTCACGCGTCTTCGTACTGGCTGTGTCTTGCAGTCACTTTTATTTAATTCTTAATTGTAATATAAAACATAATTGGTGAAAGACAAACGGGCTTATATTTTGGTTTTGAGATATGTTTTTTTTTTAAATGTAAAAGATAATGAATATGTATACATATAAAAGAGAAATTGGATGAGGTTTGAAATTATTTATGAAAAGTCGACGCTAAGTATGGATGAATTTTGAACAGATTTATTTATGTGTGAAAACGGATATGGATACGAAAGTCAGATAATAAATAATGGAGAATGAGACGATGGATTTGAACCGTGAAAGTAAAATCTAATCTTAGAACACTGGAGGCACATTTGGATTGAACTTAAACCATCACCATATTCCACTAATCTAATCTTGACAAAACAAATGTGAAACGGTTTGATCCCTAATGATCCTTAATCATGAAGCGCTAATAATGATTCAATCCATCCATAACTGACTTAGCTTGGTACACAACCCTAACTTTAACCCTGAACACGCATCATCCGAATAAATATACCCTGACCTTGATCTTGAAACAGAGCTTGTCTAACTACGGACTTCAATCATTATAATAACCAGAAACAACATATTTTTAAATTTTCTGAAATTAATGTACAGATAAAATTTATACACGGGTAGGACAAATTTAGGGTATGACACTTATGCGTCATGATCATCAAGAGGGGATATGGAAAACTATTAATTAAATGTTTTATAAGACTTAGTATTATACATTTACTCATTTATCTTTTTATATTATTTTTACTAAAGATTTAATGTTGTTGTTGTTGGTGATCTTAATTGGCTTCAAATTTGGTTCAAGTTATAAGTGTTTAACGACCGTTGACAAATCACATAAGAGAAATTTTGGACGATCTACAAGACTTTGCATTTTTGTTATTGTTATTGTTGGTTAATAATATTTTTTAGTTTTAATTTGTTGTGATATTATATGGTGTACCCATGCCATTTTGGATTTGAAAATGATGTAAACAATGAATATTTTGTGTACAATAATTCTGTTTGAGAAATGGGCAAAAGGCACAAAGTATCTATTTTAGAAATGGTCAAAATATGATTATGTATAATGTATTTGTTTTAGAAATGACCTAAATATGGTTTTGTAATACATGTTCAAACTAAAATATAGAAAAAATAATAAAAATGTTTCGCCTTGGCTATTATTTTAAACCAAGGTAATAATATAACTCTCTTACCTCGGTTTCTTAAATAACCAAGAAGAAATGTTAAGCGCGCCATCCAGTTGAAAAATACTATAAAAATGAAAAAGGCGGTGATCAAATCCAAACGAAGAATACTTTACCCCTTGATTTTTCAATAATCAAAGGGTAAAATGGAAAATTTTCATGACGCCCTTCGTCACCTCACCTCTATAACTGAAGTTTTATCCCTTTTGAGTCTGAGGTAAAATGTGTATTATTAGAGATATATTTAATAGTCTTTTATAGGTTTGTTAGGGTTTGTTATGATTTATTATTTAATAGTTTGTTATAAGTTTGTTAGGGTTTGTTATGGTTAATCCTATTTTCAAGCTCTAAAAGAAATATCATTAGCCTATATAAAAAAGAATGTCATCTATCATCAAGAACCATAAGAATAAAACATAATTTTAAAGTTAACTTTCTATTATGGCACCTGAACACGATTCCAATTCAGAAGAGAAATTAGTGAAGAAAAATACCTCAAAATCTGAATCAATGAATACACAAGCCTATCATCTAAGAAACTATGATAATCCTTGAACTCCACTCGTGACAACATTGTTGAATGGGGAAAATTACTGAACATGGGCAAGAATGATCAAGCCAACTTTACAAGAGAACACAAAATTGGGTCATTGATGGAATTGTCAAGAAACCATCAAGTATTAAATGTATCATGACTGGGAGGAGGGGGATTCAATGGTGACAACTAGGTTAATCAATATGACATAACCAAATCTACACCAACAACTCAAGATGAATGAGTGGATCTTGAAGAATGGTTTTCTCATACCAAAGCACCATGAACCCATAAATTATGGAGAAAATTATGTTTACTGCATAAACAACAAGAAACAAATGTAACAGATTACTACATTTAATTCAAAAGTCTTGTTGATGAATTGAGTGAATTGTGAACCCTAGCTGAATGCTTTTGCGGAGCTACTAATGAATTGACACATAGGGAAGAAAAACATCAAGTTTATATTTTTTTTGGAGGATTTGATAGTGAATAATACTCTCATATCAAGGCAATCATACTTAATACTGATCCACTACCCTCTCTTAGGCATGTCTTTTATCAAATCCAAAGACAAGAATCTCGTTTTGCAGCAGATAAAGAAAGATATTCCAAGGTGGAAAATTTATCTGCATTTTACTCAAGTGCATATAGGAAGAGTGGAAAGGAATATCACTCAATATTAAAGTGTGATCCTTGTGGGAAAACTAGACAAGTCAAGGAAAAATGCTTTTAGATTGTTGGATATCTAGCATGTTGGGAATCAAGAAGAACTCAAAGGCGAGAACCTAACAAGTCAGGAGGGCAACAAATAGAAAAAATTTCTCAGTCCCCTGATGTTGCACCCTAAAATTTGACCAACCGGTCCCCATATCAGATTTATGTTTCGACGCATTTTGCATTCACATTCGCATACGGCATGCATTGCATTTTCCTCAGTCAGATGGATTTTATCGGGATTACAGCCCCTGGCGTCTCAGGCAGCTCAGGCCGGTCGAAATAAAAGTTTGTTGAGAATTGGTGCTCGTTTCCTGTGTTTTCAAGTCAGCTTGGAGCCCGGGTTTCGCTACGGTTGCGCAATTGGGTTTTAATCGGTTTAATCGGCCTCCTGGCATTTTTAGGATCTTTCTTGTATTTTTTTCTAGATTTTTAAAGCATTTAAATGGATTTTTTTGGATTTAATAGATTTTTTAATTTTTTGGAGTTTTAAATAAATTTTCGTTTCTTTTTTTAAGAGATTTATTAGATTTTAGATTTTTTAGATATTATTTCCCTTTAATAGTTTTTTTAAGAATAGATAAATAGATGTTTTTTTAAATAGATATTATCTTTTCTTTAATAGAATATACTTAAAAAAAAAATAGGATTAAAGTTTTTAGATTTTTTATTTGTTTTTTTCCAGATTTAATTAGGTTTTATTAAATAATAGTTTTTTCAGTTTTTTTATAGATTTAATTAGGTTTTTATTCTTTATTTTCGTTTTTAGATGTTAATTAGGATTAATAATAGGTTTTAATAGGTTTTATTAGATTTTAATTAGGTTTATTGTTAATTTTCATTTTGGATTGATTAGGGTTAATTTTTTTGTTTAATTTGGTTAATCAGAGTTTAATTCCATTTTAAGTCCAATAATCCAGGTTTAGTTTCAATTGGGCCCAATCAGCATTCACTATCCAGTTTAAGCCCAGTCAGAATCCAAGTCCAGAGGGACACGTGTCGTATAAAAAGCCTCGCCACGCGTGCACTACCTCTCTCCTCCACCTCACTCTCTCTCTCACTCTGTATGCCCCCCACGTGTTGCTCTCTCACCCTCCCCAGCCACACGTGGCCTTCACTCACGCCTCCTTCCTGCCACCTGCCCCCTTCACCGGCATCCTCACCGGCCGGTATGCATTGACCGCCGGCCGCCCTGACTAACCACCTCCGCCCCAACTAACCGTCGCCGGAGTCCGGTACCCCACCAGAAACTGCAAACTCTTTGATTTTTTTTCAAAAATTCTTCCAACTTCACCTTTCTCACCGATTAACCGCCAACCACCTTCATCAACATTTCACCGGAAACATCTTAATCACCAGCATCTTCATCTTCTCCGATCCAACTTCATCATAATCTGCATCATTTTCCAGATACCTTCATCAATCTTTGATCATCCTCACCAGACGTTCAAGAACCTTCAACTGGAATTGTTAATGAACATCATCTCTCTAGAATCTCGCTATATTCAACAGATTTTCCACGTCAAGATCCAAACGAAGATCATCTTCTTTTCGTTCATCAACTTGTCTCGTTCTTCATCTCCAGAACGTTCTTCAAGAACTTCATCCAGCTAGATCCATCCGATCATCACAACAGCTTCATCGCGCCTCAACTTCGCCGTGAATCTTCAGAAATCCATCAAAGCTCCTCCAATATTCGTCTAGCTTTTCAGATCGTGGTTGGCTTGAGCTTCAAGGCGTGGTTCGTCCTCTTCGTCATCTCCAGAGGAGCATCACCAATCTCCATTACTTTGCCAGGTTTTGTTTCTTCGCTCTAAGCTTGTTAGAGTTTACTATTGATTAGCGGAAGAACTAGGGTGGAGTAGTAGTTTGTGTGGTTAGGGATTGAAGTTTGATTTAGGGTTTAGTCGCGTTGTAGTTTGTGTGAGGGTGAGAATGGAGCTTCAGAGGCGCCTAGGGTTTCGAGTTGGGGAAGGTGAACAGTAATCGTTGGAATGGAGAAGGAGAAGAGTTTTAGGGTTGTTGAGGCTGAAGAGTTGTTTGGGCTCGGGCACTAAGCCCAATTGCATTTGCTGAATCATCATCCCATGGTTTCCGTTCGAACCCCCTCCCTGTGTGTAATTTGGTTTGGGCCTTATTCCCTGCTGCTATTAACACCCCCCATGGGAGGCCCAACCGGGATAACAAGCAAAGTCATGGCTATTCGTACCCCCCTGGGTTATTTTTGTTGTTGTTTTTCTGAGCAACCTGGGCCCAGCGCAGTGTTAACTGCACCCCCCTCCTGGGCCCAATGTTAATTCTGAACTATAATAATGCTGGTGACACCCCCTGTACATGTCAATTTCAATTGAATTTTGTTTCAACTTTCTTCATTTGTTTAGCTTACAAAATAATTCATAAAAAATTCAAAGATGATCATTTTGATATGGGGATTTTTGTTGCATTCTAATAATTGTTTCAAGAAAATTGTGAAGAAATCAAAATAGTATTTTAGACCTTTTTCCATTTATGGTGATTTTTTACATTTTAATTGCTTTTATTTTCATATTGTTTGTACATACATTTTGGTCAATTTTGTTTGGGCATTTAAATTCGTATTTTGATCCCGTTCTTTTTGTACTAGCTGGATTAGAGCATTAAGTTCCCCCTGGATTTATTCCACATTTTTGTGGATTAATCTTGATTAGTTTTGATTAGAAAACCTTAGGTTAGTATAATTAGGGTTCAAACTCAACATAGGTGCATTATAACATTTTCTTTTGGGGTTTTTTTAGCATGAATTAGGTTATGGGACATATAGGGTATATAGGGTAGATATAGAAATCCCCTTAGAATTAATCTTAGAATTTTAAATACTATTTTACTATTTTTAGTATATTTTGCAAATTGTGTGATTATTTGGTGTTCCCATTTGGGGTTTTTGTTGCTTGCTTGGGCTTTTGGGTTTTTCTTTGGGGTATGGGGCTTGGTTTGGGCTTGTGGAAGCATGAAGAATCAATGGAGAAGACTTAATACAAAGATCAAGGTTGATGCATGAAGATTGCTTGGATTGAAGATGTTGATTGAAGACATATGAAATAATAGGAGATAGGTAAAGCCTTAGAATAGAACAAATTCTTTCATAAACATGGATAGCTTCATGTGCTTCCATTCCTCTCTATGACATAAAGTCCCTTTATGGTATTCACCTCTCTCCTTAGGAGGGATCAGTGGCCATACCTTAGAGGTAGAACTTTGAGGGAAACAGTCTCTTATAATGTCAACTATTCATAGACTTCCTTTGGTCGTCAAAGAACTGTTTGACATTCAATTTCTTCTGATAAAATCAATTCTTTGCTGGAGAGCTTGCCTTGAAGAAAGAAGCCATTGAAAATAGGGATGAAGATCAAGGATTGACAAAGATTATTCATGTCAAAGCTGTGCAACTGTTAAAGCTAGGGTTTACTGCTGTTTGGGGCTATCTGTTGTCTGATGCTATCAACTGGTTAAGGTTCTGTGCTTGCTTGAGATGGGTGATTTCTTGGAGATAGAAGCTTGTTGTAGCTTGGGTACCATTGGAGTTTGATTTTGGAAGTTCAATTGGAGCTGGGGTGCTGTCAGGGCTGGTTTTGGGGTTTCTTTTTCTTTGCTGTATTGTTTGTTAATTTTCCCCTTGAGGTTGAGGTGAAGCTGTTTCACTTTGCTCATTGTTTTCTAGGTTCGAGGTTGAGTGGGACTTCTTTGCCTCGCTTGTACTGCTGCATTCATGCATTTTACTGCTTTACTGTATATATGATGTTGTTTTTCCGTCTATCCCTTAGGATCTCTGTTTCTCTCTGCGCAGGAGAGAAATATGACAGACATTAGGTGTTAACCCATGCATGACAACATTAGGGTAGATTTTAATTCCCTTTTAACCCTAGGTTAGAGTCCTTTCTCTTCTCAAAACAACCAAAAATAAAATAAGAGGTCAAACATCAATAAAATACAGTTCTTGCATAAAAGACTGTAAACCAATCAAAAGAGTCATTTTTGTCCGCTTGGACCCGTAATCAGGAGAAAACCTTTTTCAGAAGGATAAAAAACAGTCAAACAAATTTGTGTCTTCCGTAGCCCGAACTACGTTTGCTCTGATCTTTCATGCTGTATGAAAGTACGTAGGCATAGGATGCGATATCCTAGCGAGAAACCTTCCCCTACTTTCCCGTAGGTAGGCGAACTACGTTGACTCTGATTTCTCGTTCCAGACGGGAATACGTAGGCATAAAGTGCGATACTTTGCCGAGTCATTTTCTTTTCTTTTAACCCCAGACCTGTAGAATAGATAGAATAACAATCCGTACTAGAAAGCAAGCGTGGATCCCGTCGAGTACGACGGACGTGAGGGGTGCTAATACCTTCCCCTTGCATAACCGACTCCCGAATCCAGGATTTGGTTGCGATGACCATTCGTTTCCCGTCTTTGCGGTAGGTTTACTCTGAGCGTTTCCTTTCCCTCCTTTGGGATAAATAACGCACGGTGGCGACTCTTCTGTTCAACCGGCGCCGATTTTCGCAGTAGCGACAACTGGCGACTCTGCTGGGGACTCCAACGGTTCCCTACGCGAGTCAATCCTAGCGCTTGTTTTCCCGTCGAGGATTTTGTATGGATTTACTTTTTCTGTATTTTACATTCAGCATTATATTACTGTTATTATTGCTGTGGGTATGAGGGGGTTCTATGATTGAGAGATAAGACGGACCTGGGCTTGAGTGCACCTAGAATTAGAGTGAAAATTAGTGGGCGCGTGCGTGCTTTGCATGTACTAGTGTCTCATGAAATCCACGCTCAGACGAGGTTCTTCTGGTTGGCTTCTTTTTCAACCCTTTGGGTTGAAGGGGTTGTTGGTTAGGAGGATTGTCGACTCTGGGGACCGATCATTTGGAAGTTGGCTGAGGAGGGCCTCTTCAGGACATGATGATGCCACACCTTCTGGGTATCATATCGTCGGTCTTGAATGTCTGTGACGCCGACGACCGCATAGGATGTCATACCTTGTGCCAGTTATTAGGACACCCACCTGTGAGAGGGGTTGGGGCATGCAGGTAACTTGACCTCTAGATTATCGGATTTTCTTGATTGAGATTCAATGATAGTTGAAGACAGCATTATGGGGTCTGTTGGAGACCAGGTTGGAGTACAGTTTTGGTTTGTTGACACCAGGTTCGAGCAGTGTTATGGGTCTGACTAAGACCAGTATGGTGGATTCTTCTCAGCCAGGGGCACTTGGTCCCTTGTGTGTGCATTTTGCATTTTGCATGACTGTTTGCATTTGCATTTCATTTTGCATATTCATCCTCAGCTGGAACAGGGAGCTTACCCGTTTTTGTCCGCTTCATCAGTTGATTTCCCGACATTCGCATTGGACTTGAGTTAGCATCTGGAAATATCATGGCTCCAGGAGAGCAGAACTTGGTTGTTACTCGGGCAGAGTTTGAATTGTTGAAGTACCAGGCGAGTCAGGTCATGGAAGCCATAACAGCTATAGATGGAGGAGGAAACAATGGTCAAAGAGCTCAGGTGAACAATGTTGCTTAGCCAGTGCAAACCCCTGTCAGAGGTCCATATTCTTTCAATGACGCAGAGTGTCACAATTCCACTTTCTCTATGCCAGATTCTCCAAGGATTGTTCCGTCTCCAAGAGTCGTTCCGCAGGTTAATATTCAGGACCCACTGGCTGTTGAGTATATGAGAAGACTTCAGACGTTGGAGGATCAGATTACTGCCCTGGTGAATAAGAATACTCTTGATCTAAATGTTGCGAGCATGTGTTTGGTGTAAGGTCTTGTGTTGCCTCCGAAGTTCAAGATGCCCAATTTTGAGAAATACAAAGGGGATAGTTGTCCGAAGCTACATTTGGTTATGTTCTGCAGAAGAATGACTCCGCATATCACCAATGACAAGCTCATGATTCACTGTTTCCAAGATAGCTTGATCGGAGCATCTTTGGACTGGTACATGCACTTGCAGAGTGATAGTATTAAATCATGGTCGGACCTAGCCAATGCCTTCGTGAAGCAGTACGACTACAACATGGAGATGGCTCCTTTTCGCGTGCAGTTACAAGAATTATCTCGTGCGGAGAATGAATCCTTTAGGGGGTATGTGCAAAGATGGAGAGAATTGGCTGCTCGTGTTCAACCACCGATTCAGGAGAGAGAAATGGTTACCCTCTTTTTGGATACTCTGAAGGGCCGTTATTACGACATGATGTTCACTTGCACAAGCTTTGAAGGCCTGATGAGAATGGGGGAGCTTGTTGAGAGAGGACTCAAGAGTGGAAAGCTTCGAGATGTGCCTTATATCCCAGTTGATAAGAATGAATCAGTTCTCAGTCCTCAGGAGGAGTGGGAAGAAGGAAGCGATGTTGTCTCAGAATCTCTAGCGTCTCAGGCTCAGTTTTCAAACACTTCAAACCAGCAGTCATATTATCGTCAGCCGCGTCGTCACGCCCGGCAAAGACCAAGGAAACCTGAAAGGCAGTTTACTCAGTTACCGGTGTCGTACAGTCAGTTGTTGCCAGATTTGGTAGAAAGTGGATTAATAGTGCCGAAAGAGACTAATCCAACGATCCCGCCTTATCCTCCAGGTTCTGATGCCAGCGCCCGCTGTGAGTACCATGTTGGGGCACAGGGGCATTCGACAGATGATTGTAAAGTGCTTAGAAGCCAAGTTCAGAATCTGCTAGACTCTAACAAGATCTTTATCACACCTCAGGGTTTTGTTCGGATTATTGATTATCCTTCATCCAGTTGTGTGGGTTCGTCAGTCAATGTTATGGGATACCCCACGGAGAGTGTATGTTTGGAAGAATGTCCAACTGAGAGCTGAGTTGAATATGGAGGAAGTTACTAGAGGTTTCTGCGTCGGGGGTTGCATCTGTTTTCTCTTCTAATTGTTTAGCTTTCGTGCATTGTTGTTTGCTGACCACCACCAGGCTTGTTGGTTGGGGCCATTGTATTTTGTACTTGGGTGTGCTTGTTTGCTGCTCTTGTTAACTTTGCATAGTGGTGTGAGGTGTTTATCGCTGTGCTTATAGCTTGGGATTTATTTGTCTTGTCTTGAATATGTGTTTGATTTCTGCATTGCATTCTCACATAACAGGTACATCAGAACCGTGGGTCTTATTTCCCATTTCCAGTTTGTTGCAGGAATTCCCTCAGAGATATGGAATAGAATCAGGCTGAATTGATTGAAGTCCGAAGCCATCTAAGGCAGATGATGAAAGACATGCAAGAGTTGCGTCTGGATCAGAAGATGCTCAGAGAGGAAAATAATCAGCTGAAGGCCCAAATGAGTTTGATCATGGAAGTAGTCAAGAATGTGATTAGGAAAGAGGATGGTCAACTATCTGAAGCCGCAGTGAAGGAGTTTGTTCCGCCTGTGCCTGTGGAACCCGTGCCTGTGAAACCTGAGCTTAAGAGAAGTGTTGATTGACACCAACAACAACAACAAAAGATACATCTGGTTCGGCAAAGTTCAAGGAGGATATTTGAGGCGCCGCCTTCAACATATGCTAAGCTCTTGCAGACTTTACTGAGTTTGAAGCTTGTTGAAAAAAGAACATTGGAGCCACTCACAGGAACGACGCTCCCTTATGGGTATGACACTAGCAAGCAGTGTGAATTTCATTCCGGGGCATCCGGACATGATGTCGAGAGTTGTCATGCTTTTAAGCACAATGTGCAGGACTTGATTGACGCAAAAGTTATTGAACTCACGTCGGGCTGCGTAATTGTACCTAATGGTCTTCCCTCAGTTGGTGCTAAGATGATGGATGTTCCCGAAGCTGCCGTAGATCAGAAGTATATTCTGCAATCATTGGTGTCAAAATCTCCCTGTCCTCAGTTGCTGCCTAGACCAAGCCTGAGGGTGAAAGCGCTTGAACAAAAAGAGTCCCTGATAATTTAGACGCAACCTCCAAGTGGTTCGAATGATCAAAGTCAGCAATTTGCCCAGTCTTCGCAACAGACGTCAACTCCTTGCCAGAGTCAGCAGCCTTATCATTATCGGTCAAACCTGCATGCTAGACAGAGCCCAATGAAGTCAGAAAGGCAATTCACCCGGCATCCATTTTAAGCCGTATGGTCAATAGGCAACTTTGAAGATGGCTGGTTCAACAGCAAGTCAGATGTGAAAACCCGGTTCTCGGAAGATGTTTTCCTGTGTTTCATCTTGTCATTTCTTTATGTTTGTAGTTTCTTTCTTGTTAAATTGCAATCTTGTTTGTAAAACTTGTTGTTTTCATTCAATTGATGATAATGAAATGAGTATGCATGTTTTTAATAAATCCATTTGTGTTCACTAATTGATTTTTATAGGTATCCAACGCTTGGTTAAGCGGAATCCGGGGAGGATGATGAAAATGAACGACATGCAAGCTTCCGATATTGTATGACTTTGAAATAAAACCTGCTGATGATGTACAGGCATTGTTTCAAATCCCTAAACACCGGAGACATAAGGAAGATAATCCTTTGTCAACCCCTTTTGAGCCTAGTTGTAGGAGTTTCTTTCTAAAAGTGAAAAAACCCTCAATCTCAACCTGGGGCAGGGTAGGTGTTAGCTAATTTGATCGAACGTCCAAATTGCCAAAGGAGTGTCTGTTCGGGGATCAATCACACCTCTATAGGTCGTGCCTAAAAAGCCGTAGTGGTTAAGCATCAGGAGTGAAACAATCACATTATTCTCCAAAGAGTCAGACAACCAGTGTCACACGACTTGTTCGGAAAAAAACGAAAAGAGAAAAGAATCAAAAGCCCGCTAAGTCAAAAACTTGAAAACAAACGACTTAGGCAAAAATAAGGGCATCCCGCTGGACTAGAAAATCAAAAGAAACTCAAAAGAGTCAGTCCAGGCAAAAATTAGGGAAAGAAAAGATGAAAAAGGATTACAAAAGAAAATCCAGAAGCGAGAATCAGGTCGTGTGACCCCAAGTGTCAAAGACGAAGGGTGAGTGGCTGTCACTCCGAAAGCTCATAGTTCTCGAACTATCATGCCTATATTTCAATCTCTAAGAGGTGAGCGCTAAGGTCGAATTAGCTGAACGTAGGATCAGAGAACATCAAGGAGAACGGGTGGGTTAAAATTAGACTTTGAGCCTTTAACCTTTCTTTCAAAACCGTGAAACTGACCACGTTACAACCTTCAAAAGTCCTAATTGAAGCAGGGATGTTTCGAAGGCATACATCGGTTAAGATCGCGTCGAAGCTGACTCCTAAAAGGGTTCTTCTTACCATGTTGGTACTGATGTCGATATTTTGATAAATGATTTGTGCATTATGTGTCATAAACGGTTTTTTCCATTTTTCCAGTGAACAGATTGGATGTTAAAACTATCATATGCATTGCATTAATATATCTGTTATGCAGAACAACTTGTTTTACTTGCGAGTAAGCGCTTGACAGCAGGAAAGTTTCCTACAGTGGAAAGTCTGATCAGGATAGAATGCAGGATGCCCGAATGATCCGAGAGCCGGGGCAAGCTATTATCAAGTGATCCACAGTGAGGTCAGCCATCCAACGCAGTTATTCTAGGGCAATCAGGTCGAGATCCGGTAAATCTCTTGTAGCGGGAGTCACTATATCGAATCAGCCAATCAGGGGTAAAATCATTGCAGACAGGGACAAGCCATCCTAAGAGCGCGAAAGTTATTCTTTATTCGAGAAGCATTTGATTTGAAGCATTCAGAATGCTGGGGCATTTCATATCAGACCGTCAGGGTACAGATTTTCAGATTTCTTTTTGAGGACTATCCCCATAGAGGTCCCACAAGCTGGGGCATATCAGAAGCGAAGGAATTGTTCTTCTCCGTGTCATCAGAGCTACTCAGAGCTATTCGAGCAGATTCAGCTAATCTCCAAGTGTGAGTCGAATGTCGGGAAGTCGTGTTACCGTCTATTGACCCTTCAATCAGAAGCTGCGAATTCAGACAGGATATTGTTCAGCGTCAATCATACATGACCCATCACAGATGGCCTAAAGTCCAATCCTTATTGGCAATTTTCAAAGAGTCCAATCCCTATTGGCAATCATTGTGAGGCCCAACCTGTGGTGGCACAATGTTTCAAAATCCAATCTTCATTGGTACGCAGGAAGACTCCGTCTATTTTCCCCAGCAAAAGTCCAATTTTCATTGGCATGGGTAAGTTGTCCCTGACCGAAGTCCAATCATGATTGGCGCATTCGGTTATTCCTCAACGAAGTTGGCTTCACGTTTCCAGCATTTATTTTGCTGGAATAATTCTGTGATGCCTGGTTATCCTCAGCGGAGTTGGCTTTGTCTTCAACATTTATTTTGCTGAAGCGGATTTCTGTATCCAAATTCTCCGGCGACCCGAGCCCGCATTTGCATTTTGCATGTAGCATCATATTTGCATCATACTTGCATTTCATCCTCAAATGCGTAGCATTTCCATCCTATATGGAGCATTACGCCATAGAAAAATTCAAACATACGCATATGCATACGAATAGGGCTGGCAATGAACCAAACCAACTCGAAGATAGTTCGGAATTCGACTCGACAATTAAATCGTTGAACTAGGTTCATGAACCAAATGAGTTGAGTATGAGCGAAAAATTAAGTTCGTTAACTAAATGAGCTGAACTTGAACTATACATAGTTCGACTCGTTAGGTTCATGAGTCAACTCGATTACATATGAAAAGAATTATACTGTCTTTAAGATTAAGTTTAAATATTTACTTCAAATCTTAGACAAATTTAATCTTCAATTTATTAGTTTTTGAATTAGACTCTCAAATGTATCTCTTGAAAGTTGTGTAGGTTTTGAATTAGTAGATTTCGAAGATAAAGTTAAATTTCAATATGATAACTTTTATTTTATTTTAATATTTTATTTTAAAAATATATATTTATTTAAAATGTCAAATATACTAAAAAATATATATTTTTTAAAAAATAGTTTTTAAGTTCGTGAACCATGTGAGCTGAACCTAATGAGATGAACCTAACGAGTCGAACCGAACTGTTCGTGAACTTATAACGAGTCGAGTTTGAGCTTAAAAAAAAGTTCGTGTCGAACTCGAACTCGAACTCGAATTCGAACAATTCTTAACGAGTCGAGCCGAGCTGAGGTGAGTTCGACTCGACTCGACTCATTTCCAGCCCTACATACGAAGCATAAGCCAATTTTTCTATCAGCCTTCAGTGGCAACATGAAGTACTCTGTAATCAGTTCAGGGGCATTTATCCAGCAGCTTTATTTAGACAGCTCTTTGGTGTTCGATTCCCAGATCATACAACGGTTATGCTTTACTCATCAGTCGTCTGGTATTGGCAGACTTCTCTTCCCGTCAGTTCACATTGACGATGGGTTTCCCCAGCGGGCCTTCTCCGTCTATCATTAGACTTCGGGAGTTTGGATATGGTTTTCTCTGTCTATCCTTAGACGTCGAGGGGTTTCAAAGTGATCTTTCAGATATTGGCGTTCTTTCTGTTTATTGGACGAGATGGCATTTCAAGAAGGTTTCTGACCGTTGATCCTTATTGACGTCGAGGCTCTTCGAAGAATATTTGGTTTTCTTAGTTGTTGATCCTTATCAACGACATGGCTCCTTGGAGGTGGTTTTCCTTCCTGTCAATCCTTATTGATAATGTGGCCCCTTTGAATATATTGTTCTTTCCATCAATTCCTGTAGACGAAAGGATTCTGAAATTTGATGGGTGGTGATGAATAGGGTCCTCTTTCCGCTGACGGGTGTTCCTTCGAGAATGGGTCTTTCTGTCTATCTGTAGACGATGTAAATATGGTTAAGGTTTTCCTTCGGGATGGTGCCTTGCTGTCTATCCTTAGACAATGTGAGTATGGGTATGGTGTTCCTTCGGGATGGTGCCTTGCTGTCTATCCATAGACAATGTGAGTATGGATATGGTTTTCCTTCGGGATGGTGCCTTGCTGTCTATCCTTAGACAATGTGAGTATGGGTATGGTGTTCCTTCGGGACGGTGTCTTCCTGTCTATCCTTAGACAATGTGAGTATGGATATTGTTTTTTCCTTCGGGATGGTGTCTCCGTCTATCATTAGACGAGGAGAGTATGGATATTGGTTTTCCTTCGGGATGGAGTCTTGCTGTCTACCCTTAGACAAGGTGAGTATTGGATATTGGTTTTCCTTCGGGATGGAGTCTTGCTGTCTATCCTTAGACAATGTGAGTATGGGTATGGTGTTCCTTCGGGATGGGGTCTTTCTGTCTATCTGTAGACGATGTAAATATGGTTAAGGTTTTCCTTCGGGATGGTGCCTTGCTGTCTATCCTTAGACAATGTGAGTATGGGTATGGTGTTCCTTCGGGATGGGGTCTTGCTGTCTATCTGTAGACGATGTAAATATGGTTAAGGTTTTCCTTCGGGATGGCGCCTTGCTGTCTATCCTTAGACAATGTGAGTATGGGTATGGTTTTCCTTCGGGATGGTGTTTTGCTGTCTATCCTTAGACAATGTGAGTATGGGTATGGTGTTCCTTCGGGATGGGGTCTTGCTATCTATCTGTAGACGATGTAAATATGGTTAAGGTTTTCCTTCGGGATTGTGCCTTGCTGTCTATCCTTAGACAATGTGAGTATGGGTATGGTTTTCCTTCGGGATGGTGTTTTGCTGTCTATCTGTAGACGATGTAAATATGGGTATGGTTTTCCTGCGGGATGGTGTCTCCGTCTATCATTAGACGAGGAGAGTATGGATATTGTTTTTCCTTCAGGATGGGGTTTCTGTCTATCTGTATACGATGTAAGTATGGTTATTGTTTTCTTGTGGGATGGTGTCTCCGTCTATCAGTAGACGATGGGAGGTGATCAAGTGCATGTTGATCCGACCTTCGGGTTTGTTATTTGTGGTATCACACAAGTAACTGGTGTTGAAGTCAAGGCTTTTATCAGGCGATCGATCAGTTTGTTGCCATAATAATTGGATTCAGTTCTTTGTGTGGTGTTTCCCAAGCATTTTTGTAGTTTATTTCTGCGGTTGGCAAATTTTCGGGTTTATCTTGTATTCAACCATCTTCTACCTTTGAATGTTTGAAGGTTGTTCGCTCTTCAACCCTTCAGGTCCAAGCCGCTTGAATAGGGGCAGCTGTTGCACCCTAAAATTTGACCAACCGGTCCCCATATCTGGTTTATGTTTCGACGCATTTTGCATTCACATTCGCATACGGCATGCATTGCATTTTCCACAGTCAGATGGATTTTATCGGGATTACAGCCCCTGGCGTCTCAAGCAGCTCAGGCCGGTCGAAATAAAAGTCTGTTGAGAATTGGTGCTCGTTTCCTGTGTTTTCAAGTCAGCTCGGTGCCCGGGTTTCGCTACGGTTGCGCAATTGGGTTTTAATCGGTTTAATCGGCCTCCTGGCATTTATAGGATCTTTCTTGTATTTTTTCTAGATTTTTAAAGCATTTAAATGGATTTTTCTGGATTTAATAGATTTTTTAATTTTTTGGAGTTTTAAATAAATTTTCTTTTCTTTTTTTAAGAGATTTATTAGATTTTAGATTTTTTAGATATTATTTCCCTTTAATAGTTTTTTTAAGAATAGATAAATAGATGTTTTTTTAAATAGATATTATCTTTTCTTTAATAGAATATATTTAAAAAAAAAATAGGATTAAAGTTTTTAGATTTTTTATTTGTTTTTTTCCAGATTTAATTAGGTTTTATTAAATAATAGTTTTTTCAGTTTTTTTTAGATTTAATTAGGTTTTTATTCTTTATTTTCGTTTTTAGATGTTAATTAGGATTAATAATAGGTTTTAATAGGTTTTATTAGATTTTAATTAGGTTTATTGTTAATTTTCGTTTTGGATTGATTAGGGTTAATTCTTTTGTTTAATTTGGTTAATCAGAGTTTAATTCCATTTTAAGTCCAATAATCCAGGTTTAGTTTCAATTGGGCCCAATCAGCATTCACTATCCAATTTAAGCCTAGTCAGAGTCCAAGTCCAGAGGGACACGTGTCGTATAAAAAGCCTCGCCACGCGTGCACTACCTCTCTCCTCCACCTCACCCTCTCTCTCACTCTGCATGCCCCCCACGTGTTGCTCTCTCACCCTCCCCAGCCACTCGTGGCCTTCACTCACGCCTCCTTCCTGCCACCTGCCCCCTTCACCGGCATCCTCACCGGCCGACATGCATTGACCGCCGGCCGCCCTGACTAACCACCTCCGCCCCAACTAACCGTCGCCGGAGACCGGTACCCCACCGGAAACTGCAAACTCTTTGATTTTTTTCCAGAAATTCTTCCAACTTCACCTTCCTCACCGATTAACCGCCAACCACCTTCATCAACATTTCACCGGAAACATCTTAATCACCAGCATCTTCATCTTCTCCGATCCAACTTCATCATAATCTGCATCATTTTCCAGATACCTTCATCAATCTTTGATCATCCTCACCAGACGTTCAAGAACCTTCAACTGGAATTGTTAATGAACATCATCTCTCCAGAATCTCGCTATATTCAACAGATTTTCCACGTCAAGATCCAAACGAATATCATCTTCTTTTCGTTCATCAACTTGTCTCGTTCTTCATCTCCAGAACGTTCTTCAAGAACTTCATCCAGCTAGATCCATCCGATCATCACAACAGCTTCATCGCGCCTCAACTTCGCCGTGAATCTTCAGAAATCCATCAAAGCTCCTCCAATATTCGTCCAGCTTTTCAGATCGTGGTTGGCTTGAGCTTCAAGGCGTGGTTCGTCCTCTTCGTCATCTCCAGAGGAGCATCACCAATCTCCATTACTTTGCCAGGTTTTGTTTCTTCGCTCTAAGCTTGTTAGAGTTTACTATTGATTAGCGGAAGAACTAGGGTGGAGTAGTAGTTTGTGTGGTTAGGGATTGAAGTTTGATTTAGGGTTTAGTCGCGTTGTAGTTTGTGTGAGGGTGAGAATGGAGCTTCAGAGGCGCCTAGGGTTTCGAGTTGGGGAAGGTGAACAGTAATCGTTGGAAGGGAGAAGGAGAAGAGTTTTAGGGTTGTTGAGGCTGAAGAGTTGTTTGGGCTCGGGCACTAAGCCCAATTGCATTTGCTGAATCATCATCCCATGGTTTCCGTTCGAACCCCCTCCCCGTGTGTAATTTGGTTTGGGCCTTACGCCCTGCTGCTATTAACACCCCCCATGGGAGGCCCAACCGGGATAAAATGCAAAGTCATGGCTATTCGTACCCCCCTGGGTTATTTTTGTTGTTGTTTTTCTGAGCAACCTGGGCCCAGCACAGTGTTAACTGCACCCCCCTCCTGGGCCCAATGTTAATTCTGAACTATAATAATGCTGGTGACACCCCCTGTACATGTCAATTTCAATTGAATTTTGTTTCAATTTTCTTCATTTGTTTAGCTTACAAAATAATTCATAAAAAATTCAAAGATGATCATTTTGATATGGGGATTTTTGCTGCATTCTAATAATTGTTTCAAGAAAATTGTGAAGAAATAAAAATAGTATTTTAGGCCTTTTTCCATTTATGGTGATTTTTTACATTTTAATTGCTTTTATTTTCATATTGTTTGTACATACATTTTTGTGAATTTTGTTTGGGCATTTAAATTCGTATTTTGATCCCGTTCTTTTTGTACTAGCTGGATTAGAGCACTAAGTTCCCCCTGGATTTATTCCACATTTTTTGTGGATTAATCTTGATTAGTTTTGATTAGAAAACCTTAGGTTAGTATAATTAGGGTTCAAACTCAACATAGGTGCATTATAACATTTTCTTTTGGGGTTTTTTTAGCATGAATTAGGTTATGGGACATATAGGGTATATAGGGTAGATATAGAAATCCCCTTAGAATTAATCTTAGAATTTTAAATACTATTTTACAATTTTTAGTATATTTTGCAAATTGTGTGATTGTTTGGTGTTCCCATTTGGGGTTTTTGTTGCTTGCTTGGGCTTTTGGGTTTTTCTTTGGGGTATGGGGCTTGGTTTGGGCTTGTGAAAGCATGAAGAATCAATGGAGAAGACTTAATACAAAGATCAAGGTTGATGCATGAAGATTGCTTGGATTGAAGATGTTGATTGAAGACATAGGAAATAATAGGAGATAGGTAAAGCCTTAGAATAGAACAAATTCTTTCATAAACATGGATAGCTTCATGTGCTTCCATTCCTCTCTATGACATAAAGTACCTTTATGGTATTCACCTCTCTCCTTAGGAGGGATCAGTGGCCACACCTTAGAGGTAGAACTTTGAGGGAAACGGTCTCCTATAATGTCAACTATTCATACACTTCCTTTGGTCGTCAATGAACTGTTTGACATTCAATTTCTTCTGATAAAATCAATTCTTTGCTGGAGAGCTTGCCTTGAAGAAAGAAGCCATTGAAGATAGGGATGAAGTTAAAGGATTGACAAAGATTATTCATGTCAAAGCTGTGCAACTGTTAAAGTTAGGGTTTACTGCTGTCTCGGGCTATCTGTTGTCTGATGCTATCAACTGGTTAAGGTTCTGTGCTTGCTTGAGCTGGGTGATTTCTTGGAGATAGAGGCTTGTTGTAGCTTGGGTACCATTGGAGTTTGATTTTGGAAGTTCAAATGGAGCTAGGGTGCTGTCAGGGCTGGTTTTGGGGTTTCTTTTTCTTTGTTGTATTGTTTGTTAATTTTCCCCTTGAGGTTAAGGTGAAGCTGTTTCACTTTGCTCATTGTTTTCTAGGTTCGAGGTTGAGTGGGACTCCCTTGCCTCGCTTGTACTGCTGCATTCATGCATTTTACTGCTTTACTATATATATGTTGTTGCTTTTCTGTCTATCCCTTAGGATCTTTGTTTCTCTCTGCGCAGGAGAGAAATATGACAGACATTAGGTGTTAACCCATGCATGACAACATTAGGGTAGATTTTGATTCCCTTTTAACCCTAGGTTAGAGTCCTTTCTCTTCCCAAAACAACCAAAAAATACAATAAGAGGTCAAACATCAATAAAAGACAGTTCTTGCGTAAAAGACTGTAAACCAATCAAAAGAGTCATTTTTGTCCGCTTGGACCCGTAATCAGGAGAAAACCTTTTTTAGAAGGATAAAAAACAGTCAAACAAATCTGTGTCTTCCGTAGCCCGAACTACGTTTGCTCTGATCTTTCATGCTGTATGAAAGTATGTAGGCATAGGATGCGATATCCTAGCAAGCAACCTTCCCCTCCTTTCCCGTAGGTAGGCGAACTACGTTGACTTTGATTTCTCGTTCCAGACGGGAATACGTAGGCATAAAGTGCGATACTTTGCCGAGTCATTTTCTTTTATTTTAACCCCAGACCTATAGAATAGATAGAATAACAATCCGTACTAGAAAGCAAGCATGGATCCCGTCGAGTACGACGGACGTGAGGGGTGCTAATACCTTCCCCTTGCGTAACCGACTCCCGAATCCAGGATTTGGTTGCGATGACCATTCCTTTCTCGTCTTTGCGGTAGGTTTACTCTGAGCGTTTCCTTTCCCTCCTTTGGGATAAATAACGCACGGTGGCGACTCTTCTGTTTAGCCGGCGCCGATTTTCGCAGTAGCGACAGCTGGCGACTCTGCTGGCGACTCCAACGGTTCCCTACGCGAGTCAATCCTAGCGCTTGTTTTCCCGTCGAGGATTTTGTATGGATTTACTTTTTCTGTATTTTACATTCAGCATTATATTACTGTTATTATTGCTGTGGGTATGAGGGGGTTCTATGATTGAGAGGTAAGCCGGACCTGGGCTTGAGTGCACCTAGAATTAGAGTGGAAATTAGTGGGCGCGTGCATGCTCTGCATGTACTAGTGTCTCATGAAATCCACGCTCAGACGAGGTTCTTCTGGTTGGCTTCTTTTTCAACCCTTTGGGTTGAAGGGGTTGTTGGTTAGGAGGATTGTCGACTCTGGGGACCGATCATTTGGAAGTTGGCTGAGGAGGGCCTCTTCAGGACATGATGATGCCACACCTTCTGGGTATCGTATCGTCGGTCTTGAATGTCTGTGACGCTGACGACCGCATAGGATGCCATACCTTGTGCCAGTTATTAGGACACCCACCTGTGAGAGGGGTTGGGGCATGCAGGTAACTTGACCTCCAGATTACCGGCTTTTCTTGATTGAGATTCAGTGATAGTTGAAGACAGCATTATGGGGTCTGTTGGAGACCAGGTTGGAGTACAGTTTTGGTTTGTTGACACCAAGTCAGGAGGGCAACAAATAGAAAAAATTTCTCAGTCCCCTGAGACAAAAGAATTTCCAGAAGCATTAGCATTAGGACACACCCTACATGGATTTCGTGCAAAAAATCATAAAAACCCAAATGAAAACATGACTGATAACTTTTAATAATGTTTCAATGAGATACTTGATAGTGGTGCTTTACACCACTTAACTCCTTTGACCTCAATATTGAATAAAATCATAAAATTAGATAAAGCTTTCTACATAACTATACTAACATGGATTTCAACCTTAGTTGAAAATATGGGAGATCTGAATTTATCAAGTTCCCTTACGTTAATAGATGTTCTATTGGTTCTTAATTTTAAAGGCAAACTGATTTCAATTCATACAAAACATATGATTTAATTTGTTATATGATTTATGGTCAAAAGTCTTTCATAATACAAGACAAAGCCTCGAAGAGGAAGATTGATCAGTTGATCTGAGTGAAGTGGTTTATGTGTTCACAAAGAAACATCAATAATGCTTAATGGGTGCAGCTAAAAAGGACATGGCAACCTTATGGAACATCAGAATGAGACATTCCTTAAATCAAGTTCTTCAGCATATTTCACATTGTTGTAATATATGGCAAAACAATGTAGAAACAATTCCCGTTTAAGTATTAATTAAGATGAAGCACCTTAGTTAATTCACTGTGACTTATGGGGGAAATACCATACTTCCACAAACAATGGATCATATTACTTTCTCACCTTTATAAATGACTACATTTGTGGCACATGGGTATATTTAATGAAACACAAGACACAGGCCTTACAACATTTGATTAGTTTTATAAATCTAATTAAAAGGCGGTTTAATATGCATATCAAGAGGATTAAGAGTGATAATGGGACAGAGTTTACTAACTCTGATTTCAAGTATTTCACTCAAAAATAAGGAATCATGCATGCAACTTCTTGTGTCGCCACACCTCAACATAAAGGACGTGTGAAACACAAACATAAACAAATTTTTAACATAGCACGAGCCTTGCGATTTCAAGAAAATATCCCACTGAATTTTTGGGGAGATTGTGTATTGACAGTAGAGACTCTAATCAATTAAACCCATACAATTTAAGAACATAAGGTAATCACTCCATACAAGTTACTTTTTAAGAAAGCACCAAACTATGAGCACTTAAGAACTTTTGGATGCTTGTGCTACAAGAAAAATGACTCAATGGGAATCAGTAAATTTGATCGCATAGCTGAAATATGTATTTTATTTGGTTATCCACAAGGACAAAAGGGATGGAAAGTTTACAATCCAAAGACTCATGAATCCTACATATCGAGAGATGTGATTTTTTATGAGCATGTCTTTCCTTAGCATGTGCAAGACAATAATGGGTTTACTAATTTTAGAAATAACTCATCAAGTGTTAACCTCAATGATGAGTCTTCACTCTATAATGATGCATAATTGGAAGCACTAAACCTTGAGGAAATTCCTCATAATGACCAATCATCATGATCCATATATGGCTTGAAAGAAGCATCTAGAAATTGGTATAGCAAGCTATCTCTATCTTTGATAAAATATGGTTTCCAAGACAACCAATATAATCATAGTTTATTTACTTATTTACATGGATCAATTTTTCTTGTTGTTTTTGTATATGTTTATGAGTTAATCATTTCTGGCAATGATCTTGAGGCATTTGATCAGTTCAAGCAATATCTCAGTGAATGTTTCCATATAAGGATCTTAGTTCACCTAAATACTCTCTAGGTATGGAACTAGCACAAGGGTTAGAAGGAATATCCCCTTGTCAAAGAAAATACACCTTAGACATTATAGAAGGATTGTGGAATGGTTGGTTGTAAGCCTTCTTTGTTTCTAAGGGAACAAAATCACAAACTTGCTTTGGCCAAGGGACATTCGCTCTTAAAACCGTTAACGTATAAGAGATTAGTTAGACACCTGATTTACTTAACTAACATTCACTACTAGAAAATACACATTTGGTAACATAATATTACCATAGTCATTCCTTCCACCATTGTAATATATGAAACTGAATGCACCTAATGCTTATTTATTTTTTTGAAAGTCATTTTATCATGGTTGATAGACACAACCGTGATGATAGAGTGAGTGGTACATGGTTCGAATTTAAGCATCTAAACTTTTTCCATTTTTCCTATTACAAAAAACGTGTCACTTAAATTCATAAATAAATAAGAGATTGAAGATTATTTAATCATAGATTTAATATGCAACCGTTGTAATATTATTTGTACAACCTTTACACATCTCTAAAGAGAGAAACACTCTTCCTTACTATAATGGTAATCGAAAATTTTCTTCAGTTTTCAAAACGGTCACAATATCATTCAAGAATATCAACCATTAGAAGTAATCATTTCAATCATTAAATCATCAGATCTTTCATCTTCAACCTCTTCTATAAAGGCACAGTTTCATATAATGAATTTCGACTTCTTCAAAACAATTCTTCTTAACTTCATATAGCAACATGAGTATCGACTGCTGTCAGGGATAGTGTTAAAGCGGTAAAGCAGCAAGCAAAAATATTATTTTCGGAAGAATTTCCTTTGGGATCTATCGTCTCCACAGGGATCAGTGTGAGGGAAAGAATGTCGTTCGACAATCTCTACGTCTCTAAACTTGGTTTTGAATGGTTTGGGATAAAAATTCAAAAGGAAAAACATAAAACAAGAAAATAAGTACATTCTTAAGAAATAAGAAAACTCGTCAGGAGTTGTATTTCGTTCTACCCATCATGTACTAAAAAATATATGGATCAAATGCACGCAACCTAATTCGCTCGTCAATATCATCACGTATCCCTCAAAACAAAGGTTATCTCTAACACAAAGTCGAGAGATCAACCGTATCGTCTCATTGTTGATCTCTCACACAACTCGACAACACGGAGCATTAAGAATTGATACCCACGTGAATATTAGTACTAAATCTATCTCTAGCATTTAGAATATAATAGATGTTCATCTTAGATCAAGTTCAAACAGTATGTGTCTATAGAAATCCAAACCCATTAAGTAAAAAATCAAGATAACCATCGATAAAGAGTTGTAAAAGAGATTTTATACAAAGATCCATAAATGTACATACAATCAAGATAAACTTACATACAAAACTCCAACAAATGAAAAATACATAGAGAGGAAGGAAGAAGAACACAAATCTCACGGTCTGTCAACTCCGATTGAAGTGGATTCGACTCCGGATCGTCAAGATGCACCCTCCAATGTTGTTTCTAAGCTAAATCTACTCAAGAATGTGTTTGATGAAGTTGGGGTAAAAAGTTCTCAAACAACATAACCTAAAAAATGCTGAAAAATCACTTAAATAGACAAAAATGGGTCCCAGTATTCGCCTAGCGAAGTCCTATTCGCCTAGCAAACTTATGCATCTTTCGCTACTGCCAAAATAGTGTTTTTCACGCGTTTTAGAACTTTCTGTTCACCTAGCGAACGTGACAGTAAATCAATACTTGTTTCGACCATAACTTTTGAACCGTAACTACGTTTTACGCGCGGTCAGAAGCGTTGGAAAGCTTATTCAATGCTCTATAAGACAATGACAAAATACCATTGCTTATATACCTACAAAAAATGAGAAAAAATCAATTAAACACAATTAAATTTACGTGACACACAATATATACACTATAATGTAAACTATACAACATATGCACAAAAGTTGAGGTTTATTGGTTAAATTAAGCAATTAAGTGCCAATTATTTACACTCAAAATCAGTACATTTTAGCACTTATCAACTCATCCTAACTTAAACTTGTTTGTCCTCAAACAAGAAACAATCAACTCAAGGAAACAAAAGTAACAATCAAGCAATCACGACTCAACAAGTTTCGAAAAACAAAAAACAAATGTATGGTTCAACACAAAAACGTACATGCAAAGCAAAACATACCACTAAACTACAACGATAACATGAAAATGAAACAACTCCTAAATACAAAACACATGTCAAAAATTCTAAGATAATACAATATTCAAAAATGAATCACTCCTAGCACACACTTCATCCGTAGATGAAAAAAAAAACACGAGGGACTTAACTCTCACCCAACACTCAAGCTAACAACAAGTTAAATTATGCACTCATCAAGAAAAACTCATATTGAACAGTATAAAAGCAAAAATCACAAGGGCTTTAAGGGTTGTAATGTGGCTTCGGTAACAAACAATTGTTTTTCTCAAGGTAAAAGAAACAAAAACTTACCTAATCAAATGAGAGTGATCATTTCTCACAATCTCAAGCACTCAAAAATTCCAATCACCTTTTCCTCTTTTCCAAATTGTTACACCATTCCACACAACTTATTAGCATAACAATCCTTCTATAATTTTTCTTTTCTTTTCTTTTTTGAATTCTTTCCCTTTTTTTCTTTTTCTTTTTCATTTTTCGTTTCTTTCTTTTTCAAACATTTTCTTTTTCTCAACCTCTTAACAACCAACCTCTTCACCCCAACATGAATACAACCACACATAGTGACATGAATGCTCCCAAACTTATTAGGCAAGGTTAAAAACTCAAATAACAAGTCATGGTTATAGTTCAAGAAAAAGTATTAGAATCCATACAAAAATTAAATTAACACCAACATGGATTCTAACAAAGGCTCAAAGGGGGTAAGCAAATTATCACTCACTCACAAGGTAGATTGGCTATTTGGTCAAGTGGATATGCTCAAAATCGAACAAAATGCCTTGATCATTTTAGTGCTATCATACAAATCAACACAAATACAAGATTAAACATAATAAAACCGAGTTAAACAAGAATGTTGGTCTCTTGCATATAGTAAACAATGGAAAGCTCCTCACAAAAAGGTTTTGTTCTAAAGTGATTCAAAACTGAACAAGTATGGCAAAAGAAAGAATGACATGAAAATTGTACAAATGAAAAGTTTCATAATCATGCTATGTTCTACAAAGCGATAAATGAGTACCTTGCAAAGTACCAACTTCAAACAATATCAAAACCATACATTCGCAAGTTGAAACGATCAAACTTGAAAAATCACAAAATGCATCCTCAAGTTAATCGAAAACAAACTTGAGAGAAAACACAAACATTATTCTAACAACCTAACAAAAATAAATTCAATCAAACTAAATAAACATAAAGCTGTACAAACTCAAAAACCGTTGGGTTGCCTCCCAACAAGCGCTTGTTCCACGTCGTTAGCTCGACAACTTTATTGTTCTTTGCTAGTAACTTCCTCACATATACGCTGATGCTTTGTCAAAGCGCCAACCTAAAGAAAGTGTCATAACCAAACACTTGAACAAACATTACGAGAACAAAATATATACAACACTTGAACAAACATAATGGAAGACAAAAGCAAAACAAGTATCTATACAAGCATATATACAATTATGTGCAAAGCTTAGAAATATAGAAACTATCGCAATGCGACTCAATATCAAAACCAATCCCCGGCAACGATGCCATTTTGTTGAAGCGGTAAAACAACAAGCAAAAATATAATTTTCGAAAGAATTTCCTCCGGGATTTATCGTCTCCACAGGGATTAGTGTCAGGGAAAGAATGTCGTTTGACAATCTCTACGTCTCTAACCTTGGGTATGAATGGTTTGGGATAAAAATTCAAAAGGAAAAACATAAAACAAGAAAATAAGTACATTCTTAAGAAATGAGAAAACTCGTCAGGAGTTGTATTTCGTTCTACCCATCATGTACTAAAGGATATATGGATCAAATGCACGCATCTTAATTCGCTCGTCAATATCATCACTTATCGCTCACGAGGTTATCTCTAACGCAAAGTCGAGAGATCGACTGTATCGTCTCATTGTTGATCCCCCACACAATTCGACAACACGGAGCATTAAGAATCGATACCCACGTGAATATTAGTCCTAAATCTATCTCTAGCATTTAGAATCTAATAGATGTTCATCTTAGATTGAGTTCGAACAGTATATGTCTATAGCAATCCAATCGTATTAAGTAAAAAATCAAGATAACCATCGATAAAGAGTTGTAAAAGAGATTTTATACAAAGATCCATAACTATAGATACAATCAAGATAACCATACATACAAAACCCCAACAAATGAAAAATACATAGAGAGGAAGGAAGAAGAACACAAATCTCACGATCTGTCAACTCCGATTGAAGTGGATTTGACTCCGGATCGTCAAGATACACCCTCCAATGTTGTTTCTAAGCTAAATCTACTCAAGAATGTGTTTGATGAAGTTGGGGTAAAAAGTTCTCAAACAACATAACCTAAAAAATGCTGAAAAATCACTTAAATAGACAAAAATGGGTCCCAGTATTTGCCTAGCGAAGTCCTGTTCGCCTAGCGAACTTATGCATCTTTCGCTACTGCCAAAATAGTGTTTCCTACGCGTTTTAGAACTTTCTGTTCGCCTAGCGAACATGAAAGTAAATCAATACTTGTTTCGGCAATAACTTTTGAACTGTAACTCCGTTTTACACGCGGTCAGAAGCGATGGAAAGTTTATTCAATGCTCTATAAGATAATGACAAAATACCATTGCTTATATACCTACAAAAAATGAGAAAACATCAATTAAACTCAATTAAATTTACGCGACACACAATATATACACTATAATGTAAACTATACAACATATGCACAAAAGTTGAGGTTTATTGGTTGAATTAAGCCAATAAGTGCCAATTATTTACACTCAAAATCAGTACATTTTAGCACTTATCAACTCTCCCTAACTTAAACTTGTTTGTCCTCAAACAAGAAATGATTAACTCTAGGAAACAAAAGTAACAATCAAGCAATCACGACTCAACAAGTTTCGAAAAACAAAAAACAAATGTATGGTTCAACACAAAAACGTACATGCAAAGCAAAACATACCACTAAACTACAACGATAACATGAAAATGAAACAACTCCTAAATACAAAACACATGTCAAAAATTCTAAGATAATACAATATTCAAAAATGAATCACTCCTAGCACACACTTCATCCGTAGATGAAAAAAAAAACACGAGGGACTTAACTCTCACCCAACACTCAAGCTAACAACAAGTTAAATTATGCACTCATCAAGAAAAACTCATATTGAACAGTATAAAAGCAAAAATCACAAGGGCTTTAAGGGTTGTAATGTGGCTTCGGTAACAAACAATTGTTTTTCTCAAGGTAAAAGAAACAAAAACTTGTCTAATCAAATGAGAGTGATCATTTCTCACAATCTCAAGCACTCAAAAATTCCAATCACCTTTTCCTCTTTTCCAAATTGTTACACCATTCCACACAACTTATTAGCATAACAATCCTTCTATAATTTTTCTTTTCTTTTCTTTTTTGAATTCTTTCCCTCTTTTTTTCTTTTTCTTTTTCATTTTTTCTTTTCTTTCTTTTTCAAACATTTTCTTTTTCTCAACCTCTTAACAACCAACCTCTTCTCTCCGACATGAATACAACCACACATAGTGACATGAATGCTCCCAAACTTACTAGGCAAGGGTAAAAACTCAAATAAAAAGTCATGGTTATAGTTCAAGAAAAAGTATTAGAATCCATACAAAAATTAACTTAACACCAACATGGATTCTAACAAAGTCTCAAAGTGGGTAAGCAAATTCTTACTCACTCACAAGGTAGATTGGCTATTTGGTCAAGTGGATATGCTCAAAATAGAACAAAATGCCTTGATCATTTTAGTGCTATCATACAAATCAACACAAATACAAGATTAAGCATAATAAAACCGAGTTAAACAAGAATGTTGGTCTCCTGCATATAGTAAACAATGGAAAGCTCCTCACAAAAAGGTTTTGTTCTAAAGTGATTCAAAACTGAACAAGTATGGCAAAAGAAAGAATGACATGAAAATTGTACAAATGAAAAGTTTCATAATCATGCTATGTTCTAGAAAACGATAAATGAGTACCTTACAAAGTACCAACTTCAAATAATATCAAAACCATACATTCGCAAGTTGAAACGATCAAACTTGAAAAATCACAAAATGCATCATCAAGTTAATCGAAAACAAACTTGAGAGAAAACACAAACGTTATTCTAACAACCTAACAAAAATAAATTCAATCAAACTAAATAAACATAAAGTTGTACAAACTCAAAAACCGTTGGGTTGCCTCCCAACAAGCGCTTGTTTCATGTCGTTAGCTCGACACCTTTATTGTTCTTTGCTATTAACTTCCTCACATATACGTCGATGCTTTGTCAAAGCGCCAACCTAAAGAAAGTGTCATAACCAAACACTTGAACAAACATTATGAGAACAAAATATATACAACACTTGAACAAACATAATGGAAGACAAAAGCACAACAATTATCTATACAAGCATATATACAATTATGTGCAAAGCTTCTAAATATAGAAACTATCGCAATGCGACTCAATATCAAAACCAATCCCCGACAACGATGCCATTTTGTTGAAGCGGTAAAACAGCAAGCAAAAATATAATTTTCGAAAGAATTTCCTCCGGGATTTATCGTCTCCATAGGGATCAGTGTCAGGGAAACAATGTCGTTCGACAATCTCTACGTCTCTAAGCTTGGGTTTGAATGGTTTGGGATAAAAATTCAAAAGGAAAAACATAAAATAAGAAAATAAGTACATTCTTAAGAAATGAGAAAACTCGCCAGGAGTTGTATTTCGTTCTACCCATCATGTACTAAAAGATATATGGATCAAATGCACGCATCCTAATTCGCTCGTCAATATCATCACTTATCGCTCACAATAGAGGTTATCTCTAACGCAAAGTCGAGAGATCAACCGTATCGTCGCATTGTTGATCCCCCACACAACTCGACAACACGGAGCATTAAGAATCGATACCCACGTGAATATTAGTCCTAAATCTATCTCTAGCATTTAGAATCTAATAGATGTTCATCTTAGATTGAGTTCGAACAGTATATGTCTATAGCAATCCAAACGTATTAAGTAAAAAATCAAGATAACCATCGATAAAGAGTTGTAAAAGAGATTTTATACAAAGATCCATAACTATAGATACAATCAAGATAAACATACATACAAAATCCCAACAAATGAAAAATACATAGAGAGGAAGGAAGAAGAACATAAATCTCACGGTCTGTCAACTCCAATTGAAGTGGATTCGACTCCGGATCGTCAAGATACACCCTCCAATGTTGTTTCTAAGCTAAATCTACTCAAGAATGTGTTTGATGAAGTTGGGGTAAAAAATTCTCAAACAACATAACCTAAAAAATGCTGAAAAATCACTTAAATAGACAAAAATGGGTCCCAGTATTCACCTAGCGAACTTATGCATCTTTCGCTACTGCCAAAATAGTGTTTTTTTTACGCGTTTTAGAACTTTCTGTTCGCCTAGCGAACATGACAGTAAATGAATACTTGTTTCGACCATAAATTTTGAACCGTAACTCCGTTTTACACGCGGTCAGAAGCGATGGAAAGTTTATTCAATGCTCTATAAGATAATGACAAAATACCATTGCTTATATACCTAAAAAAATGAGAAAAAATCAATTAAACTTAAGTAAATTTACGCGACACACAATATATACACTATAATATAAACTATACAACATATGAACAAAAGTTGAGGTTTATTGGTTGAATTAAGCCAATAAGTGCCAATTATTTTTACACTCAAAATCAGTACATTTTAGCACTTATCAACTCTCCCTAACTTAAACTTGTTTGTCCTCAAACAAGAAACGATTAACTCTTGGAAACAAAAGTAACAATTAAGCAATCACAACTCAACAATTTCGAAAAACAAAAAACAAATGTATGGTTCAACACAAAAACATAGATGCAAAGCAAAATATACCACTAAACTACAACGATAACATGAAAATGAAACAACTCCTAAATACAAAACACATGTCAAAAATTCTAAGACGATACAATGTTCAAAAATGAATCACATCTAGCACACACTTCATCCGTAGATGAATAAAAAAACACGAGGGACTTAACTCTCACCCAACACTCAAGCTAACAACAAGTTAAATTAAGCACTCATCAAGAAAAAACTCATATTGAACAGTATAAAAGCAAAAATCACAAGGGCTTTAAGGGTTGTAATGTGGCTTCGGTAACAAACAATTGTTTTTCTCAAGGTAAAAGAAACGAAAACTTGTCTAATCAAATGAGAGTGATCATTTCTCACAATCTCAAGCACTCAAAAATTCCAATCACCTTTTCCTCTTTTCCAAATTGTTACCCCATTCTACACAACTTATTAGCATAACAATCCTTCTATAATTTTTCTTTACTTTTCTTTTTTTCAATTCTTTCCCTTTTTTTTCTTTTCCTTTTTCATTTTTTCTTTTCTTTCTTTTTCAAACATTTTCTTTTTCTCAACCTCTTAACAACCAACCTCTTCTCCCCGACATGAATACAACCATACATATTGACATGAATGCTCCCAAACTTATTTGGCAAGGGTAAAAACTCAAATAAAAAGTCATGGTTATAGTTCAAGAAAAACTATTAGAATCCATACAAAAAATGAACTTAACACCAACATGGATTCTAACAAAGTCTCAAAGTGGCTAAGCAAATTCTTACTCACTCACAAGGTAGATTGGCTATTTGGTCAAGTGGATATGCTCAAAATCGAACAAAATGCCTTGATCATTTTAGTGCTATCATATAAATCAACACAAATACAAGATTAAACATAATAAAACCGAGTTAAACAAGAATGTTGGTCTCCTACATATAGTAAACAATGGAAAGCTCCACACCAAAAGGTTTTGTTCTAAAGTGATTCAAAACTGAACAAGTTTGGCAAAAGAAAGAATGACATGAAAATTGTACAAATGAAAAGTTTCATAATCATGCTATGTTCTAGAAAGCGATAAATGAGTACCTTGCAAAGTACCGACTTCAAACAATATCAAAACCATACATTCTCAAGTTGAAACGATCTAACTTGAAAAATCACAAAATGCATCCTCAAGTTAATCGAAAACAAACTTGAGAGAAAACACAAACATTATTCTAACAACCTAACAAAAAGAAATTCAATCAAACTAAATAAACATAAAGCTGTACAAACTCAAAAACCGTTGGGTTGCCTCCCAACAAGCGCTTGTTTCACGTCGTTAGCTCGACACCTTTATTGTTCTTTGCTATTAACTTCCTCACATATACGTCGATGCTTTGTCAAAGCGCCAACCTAAAGAAAGTTTCCTAACCAAACACTTGAACAAATATTACGAGAACAAAATATATACAACACTTGAACAAACATAATGGAAGACAAAAGCACAACGAGTATCTATACAAGTGTTGCACCCCAAAATTTGCCCTCACAATACAAGACTTTGTGTTCTAAGAAGGTTCACAAGGTTCACAAGTCCCACAGTGCTTTCAATACCTTTCATGAGGTTCATGAAGTCCATAGGTTGCTTCTTGGAGGTTCACAAGGTTCACAAGATTCACAATGTTTACAAAGCTTTCCTAAGGGTCATGAGGTCTACAAAGCCACTTCATGATGTTCACAAGGTTCACAAGCTTCACAATACCTCCCATGAGTATCACAAGATATCTTATGAAGATTCACAAGGTTCACAAAGTTCACAATTGGTCAGAAGAGTTGACAATTCCCTCAGACAATGCACCTCCTAAGCAGTGCATCCAAAACTAGGGTTTTGACTTTAATCAGGCTAAATGGACTTCCAAGACTTCAAGTGAGCTTCATAACATCTTATATGTGTATAAGAACCCCCATGTCAAGTTTCAAGACTTTTCTCAAAAGTTTGCTCAGTCAGATGATCAGATAAGTCAAAAGCAGTCAATGCAGTTAAAAAGTCAAACTGAGGTCAACTGTGGTCAAACCAAAGTCAAACTTCATGATTTTTTTGTTTTTTTTGCCAACATCAAAGAGAGATTTGATTCCAGGGGTATTTTGGTCATTTTACACAAATTCTACCAATTCCTTGAAGATGGGCTGTTATTAAAATTCTGAGGCGTTTGATACATTTATCTATCACCAGGTCTGATCATATCAAGATCTTGGCATTTGGTCAGTAGAATTTAATTACGAGTAGTGTTACTGTTGATGCTAAAACTGTTGTGATTACGGTGCCCATATGTGTTGGTTATGAAGTGGTTTGGTTAACATTTTAATCGGATGAGATTAGAATTACAAATATCACTTGGGAGTGTTTATGTTTTATGACTATGTTAATGAACTTAAATGCTTGTGGATTTATTCACAATTGTTTATAGTTTTTTTTAACTAGGAATAAAATATAAATAAATTCAATGTGTTGGGAATTTTATTTCATAAAGATTGCATTATACAAAAGGGAGATTGTTTCACATTTTTGCTGTTACAAGGAATTACATTAAACCTAAAAATCCTAAGTCCTAAAAATGATAAGTGTCTTCATGTTGACCCTTGAGCTTCGCCGCAAATCTCGACTAACCTGCACATCAAAGCAAAACAAACAATATAGAAAAAAAGGTTAGGAGTTTTTTCGACACTCTCAGAACAATGTCATCATCGAGTGCCGGGAGTGGCACAACCGAAGCTGCGTCCTACCCCCGTTACCGATCCGCGCCGTGGGCGTCAGATCAGGTAATACATGTTCTTATCCATATGGGATATCCGGGAGATAGAAAAAAATAAATGAAGTGGAACTGATTCGTTTCGCCGCGATTGGATTTCCAAACTGATATGAGAGTATGGCAGCATAGTCAAGCGGGATTCAGACCCGGATGCCGGCAGGTCTAAATCACTTGGTGCTCATTTTTTTCCAAACCTGAAATTCCACAACAGCATCAGCACAAATTGATGACAGAAACTCAGAAACAAGATAGCTCATAAACTGCCATGAGTAAATGGAAATTCAAATTGAAAATGCACAACCAAAAGCAGCATCAGTTCTGCAACACATAGGCAAGTTCATGAAGAACCCAGTTCAAACAGAACAAGTAGAGTGAAATGAAGCCAAGGCTGCATCAAATCGCAACAAGCTGCACAAAATTGGAGCAGACAACTCAATCCCTAAAACAGCTCAGGTTCATAAAAAAGAAGAAGAACCAGCCATATCAGAAAGCAAATCAGAGTCATCATGAATGACTGAAAACCAACAATCAAGTCAGTTCATAAAACCATAACAGAAAGCAAGATAGGTTCAATATCATCACGCATCAGCACAGAGTAAACACCGACCAAATGTGCAGGCCACATTGGAAAAGCAAAGCACCAAACAGGGGCTCAGTTATGAACATCATCGCCCCAACAAACAAAGTCACCAAAAACAAGTTATCAAAACCATACCCGGTCCATAAAACAAACAAATACATGGCTCAGTTCATCGACATCATAGCCAATCATCATCACCAATTCAATCAGAAGCAGCAATATGATCAGAAGCTAGGACGTAGTATCTTGCTCCATCAGGCTCAGAACAAGGTCATCATTGCCGTATACCTTCCTCAGCAGCGTTTGACGCGATCGAAACCATAGTACCCATCCTGAAAAAAGAAGAGGAAAAATAAGTGAATTCTAGCTGATAACCAAACTGAACGAAACAAGTCCATCAAAACCAAACCAGTTCAGATATCAGAATCCAAAGCAATGTCCAAATGAAATCAAAACAGATCAGTTCAGGTTATCAAACAAATCGAATAGGGTCAAGTGACGTTCAATCAAGGAATTCTGAAAAGAGAAAGATCCGAATATCATCAGAAAAATGAAAACCCAATTCGATCCAATCAAGGAAACGAAGAAACTGGATATCCACAAATCAAGACAAAGCCGTTCAGTTATCAAAATCAAATGAAAATCTGGGCAAATCTATAACCAAGAATAGGGAATCCTGAAAAAGGAAAGTTCAGATCAAATGAGATCAAATATATCAGAAAAAACGAAGTCCAATCTCACCAAAATCCCAATCAAATCTGTAAAGAGGAAACAGGATATATCAGTATCAGAAAAATCCAGGAAGTTGCAAAATCCAATCCGAATCACAAATTCGAAATCGAGATATATCAGAATGCAAATCAAAACGAACTGAAAATCCTGAGTTTGAAAAGGGAAAGAATCCCAAGTGGATTCAATCAAATAATTCTGAAATCAAATCAAATCAATTTGTATCAGAAATCACAAAAATAAAACGCAAATCCAACAACATCCAAGGCCCAAAAAAGAGAAGATATAAAGGGACGATCTCACCTCAGAGAAAACCCTGACGGACCAATCGCGAACAAACCCTAGGCGGCGCAAACAAGGAGAACAGCCGAGATTCAGAGGAACCAATATCCTCGTCATCGTCTTCGTAAGAAAGAGGAACGAAGATCGCAAACCCTAGTGACCGCGCGATTGAAGAGAAGAAGAGGAACAACGAAACCCTCGCGCAAAGCTCCCGTGATCACCGCGACTGCTTTCACCGACGGCGGGTAATCAAAGGCGATCACCGTCTGGCCTCAGACAAGGAGTCATCACCGACCATTGAAACCTCAGAGACTCACCGTAAAATCATCATCGTTCAAAAACGTAAGCGACGAGTGCATCGCCTTTCACATTTGACGGTTTAAGTTTGTGTGTTTTCAGGTTTTTAGGGAACCAGATCGCAGCAAAACGAAGCAAAGGAGATGAAGAGAGTGGATCGGCGCCATTCGAAAGGAGATTGGGGGTCTCAAACCCTAAGTCTCAATATTGCTGATTGCCACGATTGGGGTTGGGTCCGGGTTGATCACCGGCCCAATTCCTCTTTATTCTTTTTTTTTTTATTATTATTTTACAATTTTTTCTTATTATATTTTAATTTTATTATTTTTAAATCTTATTAGGATATTTATTTAAAAATAAAATAAAATAAAGCTTTTAATTAAATTAAACTTTTTTCTTTTTTTTATAATAATAAATAAAGACCTTTTTTTATTTTTAAAATAAATAACTTAAAATCTCTTTGTTTAAAATAAAAATTAAAACTTTTTCTTAATACAAATTAAAACCTTTTTTTTAGGTTAAAATTAAAGTATTTTTTAAAAAACTAACATTGTTCTTTCTTTTATAAATTAAATTAAAATCTTTTTTTTTTCAAAACAATAAAAACTCTAAATTTGCATCTTTTTCTGCACTATCTCATTATCCATTGTATTTATGCCTAACCCTACTAACAGCCTCTTGTTTTCTGTTGTTCAACTGATTGTTTTAAATTCGTTTATCATTGATTAAATTTTTCATCATCATATTGTATCTGCTCCTATCATGTAACCTCGCGAACTTAACAATCGCGCTTTGAGTTCCGTCTTTTAAATTCCTGCTTGTATGGCTTTAATTTCTGTAGTTAATTCTCTGTTTGTATGATCTTAAACTTCACCATTATTTCTGTCACATTACACACATCCGAAGGTTAGGCCTAACCGTTTGGCCGCCGCGCCAATAGTCCATAAACCTTCAAAACCCTAAAAGACTCTTTTGATCACAATTGCTTCCACCGGGTTGGGTCCGGAGGTAATGACCGACCCAACCCTTTTATTTTTTTACTTTCTTTATCAAATTTTTAAAAATATTTAAGTTGGTTCATTTTCTATAATATAAAAATTAAAAACATTTTCTTATAATATTAAAATAAAAAAAAACATTTTTTTAAAATATTAAAATTAAAAAAAACATTTTAAAATATTAAAATTAAAACAATTGTTTATTCATATTTGTTTTTTTAGTTGATTATATTAAAAAATTGTTAATTTCTTATTATTATAATATTTGGATTAATTTTGTTTATTCCTATTTACTAACCCATTTATATTCTAATCATGCTTATTATTTTGTTAAATATCGCTTACTAACCCCCTTTATTATTTATTATTGCTTATTTATATTTTATTTATCTTTGCTATTTAATTATTTTGCTTATTATTTTGTAATTGTTTCTTGGATGTAAAGTTGTTTAATTATTTAATTATTATTATGGTTAGTAATTAGGGAGTGTAACAACATGTATGTAATATTAAAATAAATTTAGATCACTTTTAAATAAAGATAATTAAAAGAAATACGTCACACACGTAAGTCGATTTTAATCGCCGTCTCACTTCCTAAGGATATCCCTCAAGTTGCCTACGAATAATGGTTAAGTGGGGTGTATAAAGCAAGTCCCTCAAATGGAAAAATCATCAAAGTCCCTTATGGTTGCCTTTACGAATCGAGTCCCTTTCGAAAAATGATGATAGTCCCTCCAGTTTGCTTATTACACCCCACCATGGCCTTCAAAAATCCAATTGTCCCTCACATGTCCCTTAACATCCAAAGTAAGGACTACCTACTCCATTATAGTAGGGATAGTCTTACTAAGGAAAGGATAAAGAATAAGAAAGACCTTAAAACATTAGGGTAGGCTACTCCTAGATACTTGCTCACTTCAAAACTTTTTCACACTTAAACAAATTTCCAACAAAATTTTCAAGCAAGTTTTTTCACATCCATACACGGATTATTATTAAACTATTCTGAAATTTTTTGCTATTCACACACTACACTTTCAAAACAGTTCAAAAGTGAGCTTAAGTACCTAAGAGCCCATGGATAACCATGGATGAAAAGGGTGCTAACACCTTCCCTTTTCATAACCTACCCCCCGGACCCAAAATATTCTCTAAGGTCTTTCCTGTTCTTTTATAACCTTTCCTTATGGATAAAATAAAAGTCGGTGGCGACTCTTGCTATCCGCAACATTGTTTAAAGTCAGTTCTCCCACCGTGTTACAGAACTGGCGACTCTGCTGGGGACCTATTTAAGAGGGGTACCCTTAGGAATTAAGATCACTTTAAATTGTTTGCCTTGTTTGCTTTATTATTATATTGTTGGGGTGCTCTTATGTGTGAAAGGTCCTAACCCGGATCTAGTGTACCTTAGGTAAATGGCAATAGACCAAGGAAACTGTACGACGTATATCGATACGGTTGATCTGGTGGCCATAGTTAGTGCGACTTCTTGGTTGGTGCTTATATTCCTTAAGTCAAGTTGAGGATAATATTGAGGCTGCCATATGTTGTCAACGCACTAACTGACTTTTAGAACCCTAGTTAACTCATCTTGGCCTTTAGAAAGTAGTGAGGTAACCGGCTTTGGTGCAGACTGAAGTTGGTTGACACTCGATACTACGCTCATTGAGATCTTAAACTTGGAGGGTTTTGGTTGGCAAGTAAGTTGCCTTCTGAACAACCACCCTTGTGAAGGATCAATGATATTGAGATCCCTTAGAACCTGGTTACTTTTGTAGGACAGGATGAACCATCTAACTTCAGGGGAGGGTACTTGCCTTTGAACCTCATGCAAGCCTTTAAACCTAGGGCTATGGTGTGACTTGTTTGTGTGTGCCACATGTTTGTGATTGAGCATGACATCATGACATCATCATGCATCATAAGCATATCATTTTCCCTAACCATTTCAAGGACCAAAGGATTTATCTTTGTTCTTTGTTGCAGGTCATGGCTTCTGCTCGTAGAAACACCATCAGGATCAACTTTGTAGGGATACCTGCTAAGCTCAAGGAGTTGGTTTCCCTAGTGCCTGATCATTCCCAGTTCAACAAGAGACATGGTCACTTATTGGATCTAGTTACTTCAGGGTTCAGTGAAGACATGATGAGTGTGCTGTTTCAGTTCTTTGACCCTAAGCACCATTGCTTTACATTTCCTGATTATCAGCTGGTTCCAACCATGGAGGAGTTCTCTAAACTTCTGGGTATACCTGTTCTTGATCAGAAGCCATTCACAGGCTTAGAGAAGGAGCTTAAACCAGAAGTTATTGCTGCAGCTCTACATCTGAAGAAGTCTGACATTGTTCTAGAGACGAGAAGTGGAGTTAAAGGTATTCTTGCCAAGGTATTAGTGGATAAAGCTCAAATGTTCTTGAAGGCTATGAGCTACGATGCTTTTGAGGAGATCTTAGCCTTATTGATTTATGGCTTAGTGTTGTTCCCCAATCCTGATCAGTTCATAGACGTTCATGCCATCAACATATTCCTGAGTCACAATCCAGTGCCTACCTTACTTGGAGACATCCTACATTCTCTTCACACCCGTACTACAAGGGCAAGAGGAACTTTGATGTGCTGCATACCTTTACTTTCTAGGTGGTTTATTTCTCACCTTCCTCGCTCAGTAATGAAGAATGAGCAAGGGTTCAGATGGTCCAAGAGGATCATGTCACTTTCTCACTCAGACATCCATTGGTGCTCCAGATCTATGGAGAATGTCACCATCATTGACCGTTGTGGGGAGTTTCCTAATGTGCCACTTCTAGGCATAAGAGGAGGCATCACCTACAACCCATCTCTAGCTTTACGACAGTTTGGTTACGCCCGGAGCGATGGTCCACATGACATGTTGATTCAGGGCATTGTGTTTGATTACGACAACGATCTTCAGGGTTACCGTCAGAGATTCATCCGAGCTTGGGGAAAGGTAAACAGGATTGACAGCAAGACACTGGAGCCTAAGTACACTATTCCTATGGAGGCTTATCTCAGATGGGTACGATCTCGTGCTCAGACACTCATGATGCCATATCCTGCCGTCCTACCAGTTACCATGGAACCTGTTGCTGAAGGAGACGCAGCTTATACCATCCTTCACCCAGACATGCCTACTGATATGGAAGACTTGCAGAGATCATGGATCCAACTGAAAGAGCAAAGGGATACTTTCGAGGCTCATTACAAAGCAAGCCAAGCAAGGATCCTAGAGCTAACAAAGCTACTTCATGAGGAACGAAACCTCAACTCATACCTCAACACAAAGAGGAAACGTCCATGGGAGACTTAAAACCCCATCTTTTGTACTTATTTCGTTTTCATTTTTTGTAAGCCTAAAAGGCAAAACAAGTTATTACTAATAAAAAGTTACTTTCTTGATTGTTTAAGCAAATTTAAATCCTGCGGTCCTTGAAAACATTGCATATGCATTCCCATATCATTGCATCACAGGTTTATAATTGTGCACAGGTTTCTCATCTTCTCGCTGTTTATTTCAGCAATGGCTCTTGAACAATCAGTTAAGGATCTCCAGGCACAGAATGCACAGTTCCAAGAGCTGATCCTGAACCTATCCAAGGGGCAGGATGAATTGAAGACACTGCTGGCCAAGAAGACTAAGAAGGCTAGAAGGTCTGCTGGGCTGCTCAACATGGGAAGAAGGTTCAAAGGTCCTGTCAAGACCAAGGAACATGTTGAAGACTATGAATCTGAAGAATCTGAGCAGGAGAGAGGCAGTCTCCACAACACTATGGGGGACTCTGATTCTGAGGCTAACTACTACCATGAGCCTAACAAAGACAAATTCAAGATGCTGGTGGATAGAATGGATGCTATGGAATTACAGAAATCATCTGGGCTGGATTTTGAGGATTTGAGCTTGATATCTGGGGTGGTCATACCCATTGGGTTCAAAGTTCCTACATTTGTTGTCTATGATGGGGTCTCTTGTCCCAAATTGCATCTGAGGTCTTATGTCAGATGAATGCAACCCCACACTGCTGATAAAAAGTTGTGGATCCATTTCTTTCAAGAGAGTTTATCTGGAGCTCAGCTAGAGTGGTATTATCAGTTGGAGAGTGTCAACATCAGAGATTGGAATGACCTTGCTGAAGCTTTCTACAAGCAGTATCAATACAATGCTGACTCAGCCCCCACTCGCATGCAGCTTCAAAGCATGTCTATGGGTGCCAAAGAAAGCTTTAAGGAGTATGCTCAGAAGTGGAGAGACTTAGCTGGAAGAGTTCAACCCCCTTTGACTGATAGGGAGTTGGTTGATATGTTCATGTGTACGCTGAATGGTCCGTTTTACAGTCATCTCATTGGAAGCTCATCATCTGGCTTCACTGAGTTGATCATGACAGGAGAGCGAGTAGAGAATGGTATCAAGAGTGGTAAGATCCAAGTGGGCACTTCTTCATCAGGTGCTGCAAAGAAGCCTCCCACTGGGAAGAAAGAATCTAATGCTGTGTATGGTCAGCCTGATCGTAACAGAAAGCATCAGTCTGTTAGTGCAGTTCATATTTCAAATCCAACTCCTGCAACAACAGAGCAGCCTCAAGGCAACCAACAGAGGGCTAGAAGACAGTTCACGAAGATCAACATGTCAATGGCTCAGGCATTGCAACACTTGTTGAAAGCTGAACTTATTACCCTGAGGGAGGCCCCTCAGAATCCCAATGTTACCTCTCCCAAGTACAATCCCAATGCACGATGTGCATATCATTCAAACTGTCCAGGACATGATACTAATAACTGCTGGGTCTTGAAGAACAAAATTCAGGATATGATTGATGCTGGAGAAATTGAGTTTGATCCACCAGGTACTCCAAATGTGATTACAGCTCCAATGCCAAATCACGAGAAGACTGTCAACGCCATTGATGAAGATATTGATGAAGATCTGCATGTCTATTCAGTTATGGAGTTGAGCACACCAGTGTCTGTTATCAAAAAGAGGTTAGTACAAGCTGGGATCTTTCCAGGTTGTCATGAAGATTGTCTATATTGTACCTATAAGCCGGTATAGTTGCTTCATTTTGAGAGATGGGATTCAACGTCTCATGGATAAATATACTATAGTGTTTGAAAGAAGACCAGCATCTGTAGAAAGTATGGTGGATCATCTGACTCAGGGTAAGAAGATTGAAGAGGTTGACATGGTTTACAAAGTACCACTAAGAATCACTTCAAAGGGTCCCATTAAAATCACTCATCAGGGCCCAATCAAGATTACTGCTGAAGGTCCTGTGAAAGTTGTTGCTGAAGCCAGAGTAGCTCCTCTGATCATTACCACTCCTGGTCCTATTCCTTATACATCTGACAAAGCTGTACCTTGGCACTATGGGTCTGATGTTTACATCCATGGTGTCAAGCAGGAGCCTTTACCTGATATGCCTGTTGACATTGATAATATTGCTGGATCTAGCAAGATCACTCGTAGTGGAAGAGTCTTCTCTCCTCCAGTTGCTTCTAAGAGTGCAGTTACCCCTGCTGTTACTTCCACCACTGATGCTCGGGGCAAGGGTCCTGTTATTGAGCCTGTATCTACTGATGTGCCAGCTGCTGATGACCTCTCTAAGCAGATGGAAGAAGTATTGAAAATCATTCGCAAGAGTGATTATGATATTGTTGATCAGCTGGGGCATACTCCCTCAAAGATTTCTATGCTCTCCCTGTTATTATGTTCTGAGGCTCATGCCAAGTCATTGATCAAGTTTCTAAAGATGGCTCATGTACCCAGTGCAATTTCTGTGGACCAGTTTGAGAATTGTGTTGCTCACCTGACCTATGACAACGGGTTAGGATTTTCTGATGCTGACTTGACCCCTGCCAAGAGGGATCATAATAGGGCCTTGCATATTTCAATTGAATGCAGGGGCACTACCCTGTCTCATGTGCTGATAGACAATGGTTCCTCTCTGAATGTGTTGCCTAAGGAAGTCCTGAACAAGCTGAGTCCTGAAGATACGGTATTGAAGCCCAGTAATATTGTGGTAAAGGCTTTTGATGGTTCTAGAAGAGTATTGCATGGGGAAATTGATCTTCCAATCAAGGTTGGCTCTCAAGTGTTTACTGCTACATTCTATGTGATGGATATTCGTCCTTCGTACTCATGTCTGCTTGGTCGTCCCTGGATCCATGGGGCAGGTGCGGTGACCTCCACATTACATCAAAAGTTGAGATATCCGGTGAATGGAAAAGTTGTTACTGTCTTTGGAGAGGAAGAATACTTTGTCAGCCATGTAAACACTTTCAAGTATCTGGAAGTAGAAGGTGAATACATTGAAACTCCATGTCAGTCATTTGAAGTGGTTCCCTGGGCTGTTAAGGATTGTGTGACTCCTCCTGCTGTGAAGAAGGTTCCTGTGGTCATCAGAAACCCTCCAACAATGGCAATGGCCTCCCTCAATGATGCAAAAGCTATGGTGGAAGAAGGTGGTTGTACTATTTGGGGTCAGCTTCCTGATATTCCATACAAGTCTGACAAGTTTGGTTTGGGCTTCACTGCAGAGTCCCAGAAGGCTGTTCGTCGTGCTCGTGCTGTTCGTATCACCAATCAAGGGGTTATCAATGCTGTGGGAGATCAAGATGAAGACCACAACTTGGAGGCATGGATTTTTCCTACTGTGGGTGCTGGACTCAATAATTGGAAAGCTGAAGATGTTATCCCTATCTCCTTTAGTCAGGAGTAAATACTATTACTGTGTTATGTTTTTAAATTTGTAATTTCTGGAACAATTAAAACTTTCAAGCCATGTGCCTTACCCGGGGCACAATGGTGTGCTTGTTACGGGTTGTCATTTCATTTGCATACTTCATTCAATAAAATCAATGGACGTTTCGTTTTCGTAAATATTGTGTTCCTTGTCTTTCTTTTTCTTTTATTTTTGCTTTATCAGCTATGTGTTCTTACACACACCCACGTCACTAAAATGCAGATCCTCATCCACTCTGGATCCAGCTGATAACAGTTCTACTATTGCCAATTACAATTTCGAGAATCCGATCTATCAAACTGAAGACGGAGACGAGGACGATTGTGAAATACCTGTAGAGCTTGCTAGGTTGTTACAACAAGAAGAGAAAGCTATACAGCCACATGAAGAGCCAGTCGAAGTTGTGAATCTGGGAACTGAAGAAAACAGAAAAGAGGTCAAAATAGGGGCTGATTTAGAGGACAGTGTCAAGAGCAGGTTGGTTCAGATGCTACGTGACTATGTGGAGATCTTTGCTTGGTCTTATGAAGATATGCCAGGGTTGGATACGGACATTGTGGTTCACCGTTTGCCAGTGAAAGAAGATTGTCGTCCAAAGAAGCAGAAGGTTCGTCGTATGCGTCCTGAAATGTCAGAAAAGATCAAAGCAGAGGTAATGAAACAGTTCAATGCAGGGTTCTTGGCCGTAACTTCTTATCCTCAGTGGGTTGCAAATGTGGTACCAGTTCCTAAGAAAGATGGTAAGGTACGTATGTGTGTAGACTACAGAGATCTGAACAAGGCTAGCCCTAAAGACGACTTTCCACTTCCTCATATCGATATTCTGGTAGACAACACTGCTCAGCATAAGGTATTCTCTTTTATGGATGGTTTCTCTGGTTACAATCAAATCAAGATGGCACCTGAAGATATGGAGAAGACAAAATTTGTGACACAGTGGGGCACCTTTTGCTATAAGGTAATGCCATTTGGTTTGAAGAATGCAGGGGCCACATATCAGCGTGCTATGGTGGCTTTGTTTCATGATATGATTCATCATGAGATAGAGGTATATGTGGATGATATGATAGCCAGATCTCAGAATGAAGAGCAACATCTTGATCATCTGCACAAGTTGTTTGAGAGGTTGAAGAAATACAAGTTGAGATTGAACCCAAACAAGTGTACTTTTGGAGTTAGATCTGGAAAACTCTTGGGTTTCATTGTCAGTGGAAAAGGTATTGAAGTGGATCCTGCAAAAGTGAAAGCTATACGAGAGATGCCAGCTCCCCGTACTGAGAAGGAGGTTAGAGGTTTCTTGGGACGATTGAACTACATTGCAAGATTTATTTCCCAATTAACTACCATCTGTGAGCCAATCTTCAAGTTGTTGAAGAAAGATCAGGTGATGGAATGGAATGATGAGTGCCAGACTGCCTTTGATGAAATCAAGAGATATTTGCTAGAACCTCCAATTTTAATGCCACCAGTTGATGGAAGACCCTTGATTATGTATTTAACAGTATTAGACAACTCAATGGGGTGTGTATTGGGGCAACATGACGAGTCTGGTCGAAAAGAGCAGGCAATATACTACCTTAGCAAAAAGTTTACCGACTGTGAAACAAGATACTCACTGCTCGAGAAAACTTGCTGCGCTTTAGCATGGGCTGCTCGCCGACTAAGACAGTATATGTTGACCCATACTACCTTGTTGATTTCGAAGATGGATCCAATCAAGTACATATTTGAGAAACCTGCTCTTTCTGGAAGAATTGCAAGATGGCAAATGATCTTGACGGAATATGATATACAGTATACTACTCAGAAGGCCATTAAGGGGAGTGTTGTTGCTGATCATTTGGCTCATCAAGCAGTAGATGATTACCAGTCAATGAATTTTGAGTTCCCTGATGAAGACATTATGTCTGTTACCAAAGAACCTGGACAATATGACAGACCTGAACAAGGATCCCGATGGACTATGGTTTTTGATGGTGCCTCCAATGCACATGGTAATGGTGTTGGTGTTGTGATTAGCTCCCCTGAAGGTTGTCATACCCCGATTACTACCAGACTTTGTTTCTATTGTACCAATAACATGGCTGAGTATGAGGCATGTATCAGGGGTATGCAGGTTGCTATTGATATGAAGATTCAGTTCCTTGAGGTGTATGGAGATTCAGCTCTGGTAGTAAGTCAGATTAAAGGAGATTGGGATACAAAGCATGATAATCTCATTCCTTACAGAGAACATGTGTTGTCTTTGATCCCACATTTCAAAGAGATTACTTTTGGACATATTCCACGAAGAGAGAATCAGTTGGCAGACGCATTGGCCACCATGGCATCTATGTTTGAGATCAGCTGGGATGATGAAGCTCCCAAGATTACCATTGATAGATTTGAGAAGCCTGCATACTGCAATGAGATTGACACTGAAGGGGCAGAGGAGAAGCCTTGGTTCTATGAAGTGAAAAACTATCTTGAAGCTCAGGAGTTCCCTGAAGGGGCATCTGTCAAAGATAGGAAGTTCCTGAGAAGGTTTTCTGCTAAGTTCTTTCTGAGTAATGGCGTTCTGTATAAGCGTAATCATGATTCAACTATGCTTCGTTGTGTGGATAAGAAGGAAGCTACAGAAATTATGGAAGAGATGCATGATGGGACCTTTGGCACTCATTCTAGTGGTCATACCATGGCAAAGAAGATTTTGAGAGCAGGTTACTATTGGTCTACCATGGAAGCTGATTGCTATCAACACTCCAGAACATGTCACAAATGTCAAATATATGCTGATAAAGTACATGTACCTCCATCTCCATTGAATGTGTTGACTGCTCCTTGGCCCTTTGCCATGTGGGGCATTGATATGATTGGTGAGATCAAGCCTACTGCTTCTAATGGGCATCGTTTCATCCTGGTTGCTATTGATTACTTCACGAAGTGGGTAGAGGCAGCTTCATTTGCATCTGTGACTAAGAATGTTGTGGCTCGGTTCATTAAGAATAATCTCATATGTAGGTATGGTATCCCTGAAAGGATTATCACTGACAATGGCTCTAATTTGAACAACACTATGATTACTGATCTCTGTACGCAGTTCAAGATTAAGCATCACAACTCTTCTCCGTATCGTCCAAAGATGAATGGGGCAGTTGAAGCTGCTAATAAGAACATTAAGAAGATTGTACAGAAGATGACTATTACTTACAAGGATTGGCACGAGATGTTACCATTTGCTCTGCATGGTTATCGTACTACAATACGTACTTCAACAGGGGCAACCCCATTCTCCTTAGTCTATGGTATGGAAGCAGTTCTGCCTATTGAAGTTCAGATCCCCTCCTTGAGAATTATGAAGGATGCAGGCTTGGATGAAGATGAGTGGATTCAGACTCGACTTGACCAGATAAATTTGATTGATGAGAAAAGGTTAGCAGCAGTTTGTCATGGCCAGATGTACCAGAAACGGATGATCAAAGCTTTTAACAAGAAGGTTAAGCCAAAGGTATATCAGGCTGGTGACTTGGTAATCAAGCGTATCATATTACCACAGGGTGATCCTAGGGGCAAGTGGACTCCAACATATGAGGGACCATTTGTAGTCAAGACAGTGTTCTCAGGAGGTGCCATGATACTGACTACCATGGATGGTGAAGACTTCCCACAACCTGTAAACGCAGACATAGTTAAAAAATACTACGCATAAAAAGAGACCCGCTAGGTTGACAGGCCTAGGCAAAAATAAGGGCATCCCGGCAAACCAAAAGGGTTTGGGCAAAAATTAGGGATATATATATAAAAAGATGTACACCCGGCAAGTCGAAAACCTGAAAAGGCGGCTTGGGCAAAAAAGGGTATCCCGGTGGATTGAAAACCTAAAAGGGCAATCCAGGCAAAAGTTAGGGATTAAAGCGTATGACTATGTCTCGTTTGGATCACTCATGAAACTGCAACCAGTTGTACTACTTACTCAAGCTCAAACAGATAAAGCTCAATCCAATCGTTTCCGTCTCAACAGCAAGAAGATGAGATACTTGAGTGGCAATAGTAGAATTGAAACTCAATAGGATTATTTCCCACATAACTAATTCTTTTTGTAAAACTTCATGACAAAATTCTCTTACTAGGGTTTATGTCTCCTTGTACAAACTTACCCGTGTATGGGTCACTTTTGATATAAATAAACTCCATCTTTTGAATCCAGATTTACTTTTACCCTATTTACATAAGCGAAACGTCCATTGGTTGTGTTTGAATGTATGTATGCCTTTGAATATGATTGATGTTTACCAGAAATGCATGTATGCTTTTAATATGATTGATGTTTACCAGAAATGCGTGAAAATGCAGTAGTAGTATTTACTAAGGACGAACGAGGGCAGGATTTCAACGAAGCTTCGCCGGTTCATCTTTACAAGACAGTTACAAACCATCAGTAGGACTAATCCATTTTCACAAAGTCTAATCTCCACTGGAATTTATATCCATCTCTTTTATCCTCATACGGATATACGGGAAATTACTTTCCAATAAGGGCACGATGAACGAAGACGGGATGTTATACTTATCCTACTATCAAACGAAAACGAAGGTTATCTATACCCTACTATCCCCAACAACGGGAGGTTATCTATACCTTGTTATCCCCAACAACGGGAAGTTATCTATACCTTGTTATCCCCAGCAGACGGAGGGTTATATATTCTTCCACAACGAATCGGGATTTATTTTCCTTGGCCAGCAGTTGTTATACAAGGATATCCAGACACTTCCAGCAGTGTCATATCATACATACATCATTTACATCATACCATAACATATATGTCTATAGTACATTACCTAAGTGCATCATGTCATACATGCATACATAAAGCATAAACTAATGTTGTTATACAGAATGCTACCTTGTTTTCAGGTTAATTATCCAACAAACAAGCTTATGATCTTTGGGACTGCTTTATTGTAACCTCAGGGTTACTTTATCCTCCTGATGAGCTTCTTATTACTTTGGGACTGCTTTATTGTAACCTCAGGGTTACTTTATCCTCCTGATGAGCTTCTTATTACTTTGGGACTGCTTTATTGTAACCTCAGGGTTATTTTATCCTCCTGATAGCCTCTCATGACTTCAAGACTGCTTTAGAGCTACTGATTGCTCTATCCTCCTGAAATCATCCTATTACTTCAAGACTGCTTTAGAGCTATTCATTGCTCTATCCTCATGAGGTCATATTACTACTTCAAGACTGCTTTAGAGCTATTCATTGCTCTATCCTCCTGAAGCCATCTAATTATTTCAAGACTGCTTTAGAGTTATCCATTGCTCTATCCTCCTGAAATTACATTATTATTTCAAGACTGCTTTAGAGCTATCCATCGCTCTATCCTCCTGAAATCATTACTTCAAGACTACTTTAGAGCTATTGATTGCTCTATCCTCCTGAAATCATTACTTCAAGACTGCTTTAGAGCTATTGATTGCTCTATCCTCCTGAAGACATATCACATTATTATTTCAAGACTGCTTTAGAGCCATTCATTGTTCTATCCTCCTGAAATCATATCATTGCTTCAAGACTGCTTTAGGGTTATCACTATTGATTGCTCTATCCTCATGAAGACATGCTGCTACATCATTATTATTCCAGACTCCTGACAGCTTTCATCCTACACCCATGTTTTGAACTGCTCCCCCCCTAGTGGCATCTTTAAGCCCACTCAATCATATTCAACTAGCCATCTGTACCACTCTAGTGCACTAGTGAGTGCAAATTTTTGGGCTTTTGTGTTCAATCCCCTTCAACCTTCCAGGTTACGACTGGCAAATATACCAATCTAACCCCTCAGGTTTCAGAAAATTGAACAGGGGCAGCTGTTGCACCCCAAAATTTGCCCTCACAATACAAGACTTTGTGTTCTAAGAAGGTTCACAAGGTTCACAAGTCCCACAGTGCTTTCAATACCTTTCATGAGGTTCATGAAGTCCATAGGTTGCTTCTTGGAGGTTCACAAGGTTCACAAGATTCACAATGTTTACAAAGCTTTCCTAAGGGTCATGAGGTCTACAAAGCCACTTCATGATGTTCACAAGGTTCACAAGCTTCACAATACCTCCCATGAGTATCACAAGATATCTTATGAAGATTCACAAGGTTCACAAAGTTCACAATTGGTCAGAAGAGTTGACAATTCCCTCAGACAATGCACCTCCTAAGCAGTGCATCCAAAACTAGGGTTTTGACTTTAATCAGGCTAAATGGACTTCCAAGACTTCAAGTGAGCTTCATAACATCTTATATGTGTATAAGAACCCCCATGTCAAGTTTCAAGACTTTTCTCAAAAGTTTGCTCAGTCAGATGATCAGATAAGTCAAAAGCAGTCAATGCAGTTAAAAAGTCAAACTGAGGTCAACTGTGGTCAAACCAAAGTCAAACTTCATGATTTTTTTGTTTTTTTTGCCAACATCAAAGAGAGATTTGATTCCAGGGGTATTTTGGTCATTTTACACAAATTCTACCAATTCCTTGAAGATGGGCTGTTATTAAAATTCTGAGGCGTTTGATACATTTATCTATCACCAGGTCTGATCATATCAAGATCTTGGCATTTGGTCAGTAGAATTTAATTACGAGTAGTGTTACTGTTGATGCTGAAACTGTTGTGATTACGGTGCCCATATGTGTTGGTTATGAAGTGGTTTGGTTAACATTTTAATCGGATGAGATTAGAATTACAAATATCACTTGGGAGTGTTTATGTTTTATGACTATGTTAATGAACTTAAATGCTTGTGGATTTATTCACAATTGTTTATAGTTTTTTTTAACTAGGAATAAAATATAAATAAATTCAATGTGTTGGGAATTTTATTTCATAAAGATTGCATTATACAAAAGGGAGATTGTTTCACATTTTTGCTGTTACAAGTAATTACATTAAACCTAAAAATCCTAAGTCCTAAAAATGATAAGTGTCTTCATGTTGACCCTTGAGCTTCGCCGCAAATCTCGACTAACTTGCACATCAAAGCAAAACAAACAATATAGAAAAAAAGGTTAGGAGTTTTTTCGACACTCTCAGAACAATGTCATCATCGAGTGCCGGGAGTGGCACAACCGAAGCTGCGTCCTACCCCCGTTACCGATCCGCGCCGTGGGCGTCAGATCAGGTAATACATGTTCTTATCCATATGGGATATCCGGGAGATAGAAAAAAATAAATGAAGTGGAACTGATTCGTTTCGCCGCGATTGGATTTCCAAACTGATATGAGAGTATGGCAGCATAGTCAAGCGGGATTCAGACCCGGATGCCGGCAGGTCTAAATCACTTGGTGCTCATTTTTTTCCAAACCTGAAATTCCACAACAGCATCAGCACAAATTGATGACAGAAACTCAGAAACAAGATAGCTCATAAACTGCCATGAGTAAATGGAAATTCAAATTGAAAATGCACAACCAAAAGCAGCATCAGTTCTGCAACACATAGGCAAGTTCATGAAGAACCCAGTTCAAACAGAACAAGTAGAGTGAAATGAAGCCAAGGCTGCATCAAATCGCAACAAGCTGCACAAAATTGGAGCAGACAACTCAATCCCTAAAACAGCTCAGGTTCATAAAAAAGAAGAAGAACCAGCCATATCAGAAAGCAAATCAGAGTCATCATGAATGACTGAAAACCAACAATCAAGTCAGTTCATAAAACCATAACAGAAAGCAAGATAGGTTCAATATCATCACGCATCAGCACAGAGTAAACACCGACCAAATGTGCAGGCCACATTGGAAAAGCAAAGCACCAAACAGGGGCTCAGTTATGAACATCATCGCCCCAACAAACAAAGTCACCAAAAACAAGTTATCAAAACCATACTCGGTCCATAAAACAAACAAATACATGGCTCAGTTCATCGACATCATAGCCAATCATCATCACCAATTCAATCAGAAGCAGCAATATGATCAGAAGCTAGGACGTAGTATCTTGCTCCATCAGGCTCAGAACAAGGTCATCATTGCCGTATACCTTCCTCAGCAGCGTTTGACGCGATCGAAACCATAGTACCCATCCTGAAAAAAGAAGAGGAAAAATAAGTGAATTCTAGCTGATAACCAAACTGAACGAAACAAGTCCATCAAAACCAAACCAGTTCAGATATCAGAATCCAAAGCAATGTCCAAATGAAATCAAAACAGATCAGTTCAGGTTATCAAACAAATCGAATAGGGTCAAGTGACGTTCAATCAAGGAATTCTGAAAAGAGAAAGATCCGAATATCATCAGAAAAATGAAAACCCAATTCGATCCAATCAAGGAAACGAAGAAACTGGATATCCACAAATCAAGACAAAGCCGTTCAGTTATCAAAATCAAATGAAAATCTGGGCAAATCTATAACCAAGAATAGGGAATCCTGAAAAAGGAAAGTTCAGATCAAATGAGATCAAATATATCAGAAAAAACGAAGTCCAATCTCACCAAAATCCCAATCAAATCTGTAAAGAGGAAACAGGATATATCAGTATCAGAAAAATCCAGGAAGTTGCAAAATCCAATCCGAATCACAAATTCGAAATCGAGATATATCAGAATGCAAATCAAAACGAACTGAAAATCCTGAGTTTGAAAAGGGAAAGAATCCCAAGTGGATTCAATCAAATAATTCTGAAATCAAATCAAATCAATTTGTATCAGAAATCACAAAAATAAAACGCAAATCCAACAACATCCAAGGCCCAAAAAAGAGAAGATATAAAGGGACGATCTCACCTCAGAGAAAACCCTGACGGACCAATCGCGAACAAACCCTAGGCGGCGCAAACAAGGAGAACAGCCGAGATTCAGAGGAACCAATATCCTCGTCATCGTCTTCGTAAGAAAGAGGAACGAAGATCGCAAACCCTAGTGACCGCGCGATTGAAGAGAAGAAGAGGAACAACGAAACCCTCGCGCAAAGCTCCCGTGATCACCGCGACTGCTTTCACCGACGGCGGGTAATCAAAGGCGATCACCGTCTGGCCTCAGACAAGGAGTCATCACCGACCATTGAAACCTCAGAGACTCACCGTAAAATCATCATCGTTCAAAAACGTAAGCGACGAGTGCATCGCCTTTCACATTTGACGGTTTAAGTTTGTGTGTTTTCAGGTTTTTAGGGAACCAGATCGCAGCAAAACGAAGCAAAGGAGATGAAGAGAGTGGATCGGCGCCATTCGAAAGGAGATTGGGGGTCTCAAACCCTAAGTCTCAATATTGCTGATTGCCACGATTGGGGTTGGGTCCGGGTTGATCACCGGCCCAATTCCTCTTTATTCTTTTTTTTTTTATTATTATTTTACAATTTTTTCTTATTATATTTTAATTTTATTATTTTTAAATCTTATTAGGATATTTATTTAAAAATAAAATAAAATAAAGCTTTTAATTAAATTAAACTTTTTTCTTTTTTTTATAATAATAAATAAAGACCTTTTTTTATTTTTAAAATAAATAACTTAAAATCTCTTTGTTTAAAATAAAAATTAAAACTTTTTCTTAATACAAATTAAAACCTTTTTTTTAGGTTAAAATTAAAGTATTTTTTAAAAAACTAACATTGTTCTTTCTTTTATAAATTAAATTAAAATCTTTTTTTTTTCAAAACAATAAAAACTCTAAATTTGCATCTTTTTCTGCACTATCTCATTATCCATTGTATTTATGCCTAACCCTACTAACAGCCTCTTGTTTTCTGTTGTTCAACTGATTGTTTTAAATTCGTTTATCATTGATTAAATTTTTCATCATCATATTGTATCTGCTCCTATCATGTAACCTCGCGAACTTAACAATCGCGCTTTGAGTTCCGTCTTTTAAATTCCTGCTTGTATGGCTTTAATTTCTGTAGTTAATTCTCTGTTTGTATGATCTTAAACTTCACCATTATTTCTGTCACATTACACACATCCGAAGGTTAGGCCTAACCGTTTGGCCGCCGCGCCAATAGTCCATAAACCTTCAAAACCCTAAAAGACTCTTTTGATCACAATTGCTTCCACCGGGTTGGGTCCGGAGGTAATGACCGACCCAACCCTTTTATTTTTTTACTTTCTTTATCAAATTTTTAAAAATATTTAAGTTGGTTCATTTTCTATAATATAAAAATTAAAAACATTTTCTTATAATATTAAAATAAAAAAAAACATTTTTTTAAAATATTAAAATTAAAAAAAACATTTTAAAATATTAAAATTAAAACAATTGTTTATTCATATTTGTTTTTTTAGTTGATTATATTAAAAAATTGTTAATTTCTTATTATTATAATATTTGGATTAATTTTGTTTATTCCTATTTACTAACCCATTTATATTCTAATCATGCTTATTATTTTGTTAAATATCGCTTACTAACCCCCTTTATTATTTATTATTGCTTATTTATATTTTATTTATCTTTGCTATTTAATTATTTTGCTTATTATTTTGTAATTGTTTCTTGGATGTAAAGTTGTTTAATTATTTAATTATTATTATGGTTAGTAATTAGGGAGTGTAACAACATGTATGTAATATTAAAATAAATTTAGATCACTTTTAAATAAAGATAATTAAAAGAAATACGTCACACACGTAAGTCGATTTTAATCGCCGTCTCACTTCCTAAGGATATCCCTCAAGTTGCCTACGAATAATGGTTAAGTGGGGTGTATAAAGCAAGTCCCTCAAATGGAAAAATCATCAAAGTCCCTTATGGTTGCCTTTACGAATCGAGTCCCTTTCGAAAAATGATGATAGTCCCTCCAGTTTGCTTATTACACCCCACCATGGCCTTCAAAAATCCAATTGTCCCTCACATGTCCCTTAACATCCAAAGTAAGGACTACCTACTCCATTATAGTAGGGATAGTCTTACTAAGGAAAGGATAAAGAATAAGAAAGACCTTAAAACATTAGGGTAGGCTACTCCTAGATACTTGCTCACTTCAAAACTTTTTCACACTTAAACAAATTTCCAACAAAATTTTCAAGCAAGTTTTTTCACATCCATACACGGATTATTATTAAACTATTCTGAAATTTTTTGCTATTCACACACTACACTTTCAAAACAGTTCAAAAGTGAGCTTAAGTACCTAAGAGCCCATGGATAACCATGGATGAAAAGGGTGCTAACACCTTCCCTTTTCATAACCTACCCCCCGGACCCAAAATATTCTCTAAGGTCTTTCCTGTTCTTTTATAACCTTTCCTTATGGATAAAATAAAAGTCGGTGGCGACTCTTGCTATCCGCAACATTGTTTAAAGTCAGTTCTCCCACCGTGTTACAGAACTGGCGACTCTGCTGGGGACCTATTTAAGAGGGGTACCCTTAGGAATTAAGATCACTTTAAATTGTTTGCCTTGTTTGCTTTATTATTATATTGTTGGGGTGCTCTTATGTGTGAAAGGTCCTAACCCGGATCTAGTGTACCTTAGGTAAATGGCAATAGACCAAGGAAACTGTACGACGTATATCGATACGGTTGATCTGGTGGCCATAGTTAGTGCGACTTCTTGGTTGGTGCTTATATTCCTTAAGTCAAGTTGAGGATAATATTGAGGCTGCCATATGTTGTCAACGCACTAACTGACTTTTAGAACCCTAGTTAACTCATCTTGGCCTTTAGAAAGTAGTGAGGTAACCGGCTTTGGTGCAGACTGAAGTTGGTTGACACTCGATACTACGCTCATTGAGATCTTAAACTTGGAGGGTTTTGGTTGGCAAGTAAGTTGCCTTCTGAACAACCACCCTTGTGAAGGATCAATGATATTGAGATCCCTTAGAACCTGGTTACTTTTGTAGGACAGGATGAACCATCTAACTTCAGGGGAGGGTACTTGCCTTTGAACCTCATGCAAGCCTTTAAACCTAGGGCTATGGTGTGACTTGTTTGTGTGTGCCACATGTTTGTGATTGAGCATGACATCATGACATCATCATGCATCATAAGCATATCATTTTCCCTAACCATTTCACGGACCAAAGGATTTATCTTTGTTCTTTGTTGCAGGTCATGGCTTCTGCTCGTAGAAACACCATCAGGATCAACTTTGTAGGGATACCTGCTAAGCTCAAGGAGTTGGTTTCCCTAGTGCCTGATCATTCCCAGTTCAACAAGAGACATGGTCACTTATTGGATCTAGTTACTTCAGGGTTCAGTGAAGACATGATGAGTGTGCTGTTTCAGTTCTTTGACCCTAAGCACCATTGCTTTACATTTCCTGATTATCAGCTGGTTCCAACCATGGAGGAGTTCTCTAAACTTCTGGGTATACCTGTTCTTGATCAGAAGCCATTCACAGGCTTAGAGAAGGAGCTTAAACCAGAAGTTATTGCTGCAGCTCTACATCTGAAGAAGTCTGACATTGTTCTAGAGACGAGAAGTGGAGTTAAAGGTATTCTTGCCAAGGTATTAGTGGATAAAGCTCAAATGTTCTTGAAGGCTATGAGCTACGATGCTTTTGAGGAGATCTTAGCCTTATTGATTTATGGCTTAGTGTTGTTCCCCAATCCTGATCAGTTCATAGACGTTCATGCCATCAACATATTCCTGAGTCACAATCCAGTGCCTACCTTACTTGGAGACATCCTACATTCTCTTCACACCCGTACTACAAGGGCAAGAGGAACTTTGATGTGCTGCATACCTTTACTTTCTAGGTGGTTTATTTCTCACCTTCCTCGCTCAGTAATGAAGAATGAGCAAGGGTTCAGATGGTCCAAGAGGATCATGTCACTTTCTCACTCAGACATCCATTGGTGCTCCAGATCTATGGAGAATGTCACCATCATTGACCGTTGTGGGGAGTTTCCTAATGTGCCACTTCTAGGCATAAGAGGAGGCATCACCTACAACCCATCTCTAGCTTTACGACAGTTTGGTTACGCCCGGAGCGATGGTCCACATGACATGTTGATTCAGGGCATTGTGTTTGATTACGACAACGATCTTCAGGGTTACCGTCAGAGATTCATCCGAGCTTGGGGAAAGGTAAACAGGATTGACAGCAAGACACTGGAGCCTAAGTACACTATTCCTATGGAGGCTTATCTCAGATGGGTACGATCTCGTGCTCAGACACTCATGATGCCATATCCTGCCGTCCTACCAGTTACCATGGAACCTGTTGCTGAAGGAGACGCAGCTTATACCATCCTTCACCCAGACATGCCTACTGATATGGAAGACTTGCAGAGATCATGGATCCAACTGAAAGAGCAAAGGGATACTTTCGAGGCTCATTACAAAGCAAGCCAAGCAAGGATCCTAGAGCTAACAAAGCTACTTCATGAGGAACGAAACCTCAACTCATACCTCAACACAAAGAGGAAACGTCCATGGGAGACTTAAAACCCCATCTTTTGTACTTATTTCGTTTTCATTTTTTGTAAGCCTAAAAGGCAAAACAAGTTATTACTAATAAAAAGTTACTTTCTTGATTGTTTAAGCAAATTTAAATCCTGCGGTCCTTGAAAACATTGCATATGCATTCCCATATCATTGCATCACAGGTTTATAATTGTGCACAGGTTTCTCATCTTCTCGCTGTTTATTTCAGCAATGGCTCTTGAACAATCAGTTAAGGATCTCCAGGCACAGAATGCACAGTTCCAAGAGCTGATCCTGAACCTATCCAAGGGGCAGGATGAATTGAAGACACTGCTGGCCAAGAAGACTAAGAAGGCTAGAAGGTCTGCTGGGCTGCTCAACATGGGAAGAAGGTTCAAAGGTCCTGTCAAGACCAAGGAACATGTTGAAGACTATGAATCTGAAGAATCTGAGCAGGAGAGAGGCAGTCTCCACAACACTATGGGGGACTCTGATTCTGAGGCTAACTACTACCATGAGCCTAACAAAGACAAATTCAAGATGCTGGTGGATAGAATGGATGCTATGGAATTACAGAAATCATCTGGGCTGGATTTTGAGGATTTGAGCTTGATATCTGGGGTGGTCATACCCATTGGGTTCAAAGTTCCTACATTTGTTGTCTATGATGGGGTCTCTTGTCCCAAATTGCATCTGAGGTCTTATGTCAGATGAATGCAACCCCACACTGCTGATAAAAAGTTGTGGATCCATTTCTTTCAAGAGAGTTTATCTGGAGCTCAGCTAGAGTGGTATTATCAGTTGGAGAGTGTCAACATCAGAGATTGGAATGACCTTGCTGAAGCTTTCTACAAGCAGTATCAATACAATGCTGACTCAGCCCCCACTCGCATGCAGCTTCAAAGCATGTCTATGGGTGCCAAAGAAAGCTTTAAGGAGTATGCTCAGAAGTGGAGAGACTTAGCTGGAAGAGTTCAACCCCCTTTGACTGATAGGGAGTTGGTTGATATGTTCATGTGTACGCTGAATGGTCCGTTTTACAGTCATCTCATTGGAAGCTCATCATCTGGCTTCACTGAGTTGATCATGACAGGAGAGCGAGTAGAGAATGGTATCAAGAGTGGTAAGATCCAAGTGGGCACTTCTTCATCAGGTGCTGCAAAGAAGCCTCCCACTGGGAAGAAAGAATCTAATGCTGTGTATGGTCAGCCTGATCGTAACAGAAAGCATCAGTCTGTTAGTGCAGTTCATATTTCAAATCCAACTCCTGCAACAACAGAGCAGCCTCAAGGCAACCAACAGAGGGCTAGAAGACAGTTCACGAAGATCAACATGTCAATGGCTCAGGCATTGCAACACTTGTTGAAAGCTGAACTTATTACCCTGAGGGAGGCCCCTCAGAATCCCAATGTTACCTCTCCCAAGTACAATCCCAATGCACGATGTGCATATCATTCAAACTGTCCAGGACATGATACTAATAACTGCTGGGTCTTGAAGAACAAAATTCAGGATATGATTGATGCTGGAGAAATTGAGTTTGATCCACCAGGTACTCCAAATGTGATTACAGCTCCAATGCCAAATCACGAGAAGACTGTCAACGCCATTGATGAAGATATTGATGAAGATCTGCATGTCTATTCAGTTATGGAGTTGAGCACACCAGTGTCTGTTATCAAAAAGAGGTTAGTACAAGCTGGGATCTTTCCAGGTTGTCATGAAGATTGTCTATATTGTACCTATAAGCCGGATAGTTGCTTCATTTTGAGAGATGGGATTCAACGTCTCATGGATAAATATACTATAGTGTTTGAAAGAAGACCAGCATCTGTAGAAAGTATGGTGGATCATCTGACTCAGGGTAAGAAGATTGAAGAGGTTGACATGGTTGACAAAGTACCACTAAGAATCACTTCAAAGGGTCCCATTAAAATCACTCATCAGGGCCCAATCAAGATTACTGCTGAAGGTCCTGTGAAAGTTGTTGCTGAAGCCAGAGTAGCTCCTCTGATCATTACCACTCCTGGTCCTATTCCTTATACATCTGACAAAGCTGTACCTTGGCACTATGGGTCTGATGTTTACATCCATGGTGTCAAGCAGGAGCCTTTACCTGATATGCCTGTTGACATTGATAATATTGCTGGATCTAGCAAGATCACTCGTAGTGGAAGAGTCTTCTCTCCTCCAGTTGCTTCTAAGAGTGCAGTTACCCCTGCTGTTACTTCCACCACTGATGCTCGGGGCAAGGGTCCTGTTATTGAGCCTGTATCTACTGATGTGCCAGCTGCTGATGACCTCTCTAAGCAGATGGAAGAAGTATTGAAAATCATTCGCAAGAGTGATTATGATATTGTTGATCAGCTGGGGCATACTCCCTCAAAGATTTCTATGCTCTCCCTGTTATTATGTTCTGAGGCTCATGCCAAGTCATTGATCAAGTTTCTAAAGATGGCTCATGTACCCAGTGCAATTTCTGTGGACCAGTTTGAGAATTGTGTTGCTCACCTGACCTATGACAACGGGTTAGGATTTTCTGATGCTGACTTGACCCCTGCCAAGAGGGATCATAATAGGGCCTTGCATATTTCAATTGAATGCAGGGGCACTACCCTGTCTCATGTGCTGATAGACAATGGTTCCTCTCTGAATGTGTTGCCTAAGGAAGTCCTGAACAAGCTGAGTCCTGAAGATACGGTATTGAAGCCCAGTAATATTGTGGTAAAGGCTTTTGATGGTTCTAGAAGAGTATTGCATGGGGAAATTGATCTTCCAATCAAGGTTGGCTCTCAAGTGTTTACTGCTACATTCTATGTGATGGATATTCGTCCTTCGTACTCATGTCTGCTTGGTCGTCCCTGGATCCATGGGGCAGGTGCGGTGACCTCCACATTACATCAAAAGTTGAGATATCCGGTGAATGGAAAAGTTGTTACTGTCTTTGGAGAGGAAGAATACTTTGTCAGCCATGTAAACACTTTCAAGTATCTGGAAGTAGAAGGTGAATACATTGAAACTCCATGTCAGTCATTTGAAGTGGTTCCCTGGGCTGTTAAGGATTGTGTGACTCCTCCTGCTGTGAAGAAGGTTCCTGTGGTCATCAGAAACCCTCCAACAATGGCAATGGCCTCCCTCAATGATGCAAAAGCTATGGTGGAAGAAGGTGGTTGTACTATTTGGGGTCAGCTTCCTGATATTCCATACAAGTCTGACAAGTTTGGTTTGGGTTTCACTGCAGAGTCCCAGAAGGCTGTTCGTCGTGCTCGTGCTGTTCGTATCACCAATCAAGGGGTTATCAATGCTGTGGGAGATCAAGATGAAGACCACAACTTGGAGGCATGGATTTTTCCTACTGTGGGTGCTGGACTCAATAATTGGAAAGCTGAAGATGTTATCCCTATCTCCTTTAGTCAGGAGTAAATACTATTACTGTGTTATGTTTTTAAATTTGTAATTTCTGGAACAATTAAAACTTTCAAGCCATGTGCCTTACCCGGGGCACAATGGTGTGCTTGTTACGGGTTGTCATTTCATTTGCATACTTCATTCAATAAAATCAATGGACGTTTCGTTTTCGTAAATATTGTGTTCCTTGTCTTTCTTTTTCTTTTATTTTTGCTTTATCAGCTATGTGTTCTTACACACACCCACGTCACTAAAATGCAGATCCTCATCCACTCTGGATCCAGCTGATAACAGTTCTACTATTGCCAATTACAATTTCGAGAATCCGATCTATCAAACTGAAGACGGAGACGAGGACGATTGTGAAATACCTGTAGAGCTTGCTAGGTTGTTACAACAAGAAGAGAAAGCTATACAGCCACATGAAGAGCCAGTCGAAGTTGTGAATCTGGGAACTGAAGAAAACAGAAAAGAGGTCAAAATAGGGGCTGATTTAGAGGACAGTGTCAAGAGCAGGTTGGTTCAGATGCTACGTGACTATGTGGAGATCTTTGCTTGGTCTTATGAAGATATGCCAGGGTTGGATACGGACATTGTGGTTCACCGTTTGCCAGTGAAAGAAGATTGTCGTCCAAAGAAGCAGAAGGTTCGTCGTATGCGTCCTGAAATGTCAGAAAAGATCAAAGCAGAGGTAATGAAACAGTTCAATGCAGGGTTCTTGGCCGTAACTTCTTATCCTCAGTGGGTTGCAAATGTGGTACCAGTTCCTAAGAAAGATGGTAAGGTACGTATGTGTGTAGACTACAGAGATCTGAACAAGGCTAGCCCTAAAGACGACTTTCCACTTCCTCATATCGATATTCTGGTAGACAACACTGCTCAGCATAAGGTATTCTCTTTTATGGATGGTTTCTCTGGTTACAATCAAATCAAGATGGCACCTGAAGATATGGAGAAGACAAAATTTGTGACACAGTGGGGCACCTTTTGCTATAAGGTAATGCCATTTGGTTTGAAGAATGCAGGGGCCACATATCAGCGTGCTATGGTGGCTTTGTTTCATGATATGATTCATCATGAGATAGAGGTATATGTGGATGATATGATAGCCAGATCTCAGAATGAAGAGCAACATCTTGATCATCTGCACAAGTTGTTTGAGAGGTTGAAGAAATACAAGTTGAGATTGAACCCAAACAAGTGTACTTTTGGAGTTAGATCTGGAAAACTCTTGGGTTTCATTGTCAGTGGAAAAGGTATTGAAGTGGATCCTGCAAAAGTGAAAGCTATACGAGAGATGCCAGCTCCCCGTACTGAGAAGGAGGTTAGAGGTTTCTTGGGACGATTGAACTACATTGCAAGATTTATTTCCCAATTAACTACCATCTGTGAGCCAATCTTCAAGTTGTTGAAGAAAGATCAGGTGATGGAATGGAATGATGAGTGCCAGACTGCCTTTGATGAAATCAAGAGATATTTGCTAGAACCTCCAATTTTAATGCCACCAGTTGATGGAAGACCCTTGATTATGTATTTAACAGTATTAGACAACTCAATGGGGTGTGTATTGGGGCAACATGACGAGTCTGGTCGAAAAGAGCAGGCAATATACTACCTTAGCAAAAAGTTTACCGACTGTGAAACAAGATACTCACTGCTCGAGAAAACTTGCTGCGCTTTAGCATGGGCTGCTCGCCGACTAAGACAGTATATGTTGACCCATACTACCTTGTTGATTTCGAAGATGGATCCAATCAAGTACATATTTGAGAAACCTGCTCTTTCTGGAAGAATTGCAAGATGGCAAATGATCTTGACGGAATATGATATACAGTATACTACTCAGAAGGCCATTAAGGGGAGTGTTGTTGCTGATCATTTGGCTCATCAAGCAGTAGATGATTACCAGTCAATGAATTTTGAGTTCCCTGATGAAGACATTATGTCTGTTACCAAAGAACCTGGACAATATGACAGACCTGAACAAGGATCCCGATGGACTATGGTTTTTGATGGTGCCTCCAATGCACATGGTAATGGTGTTGGTGTTGTGATTAGCTCCCCTGAAGGTTGTCATACCCCGATTACTACCAGACTTTGTTTCTATTGTACCAATAACATGGCTGAGTATGAGGCATGTATCAGGGGTATGCAGGTTGCTATTGATATGAAGATTCAGTTCCTTGAGGTGTATGGAGATTCAGCTCTGGTAGTAAGTCAGATTAAAGGAGATTGGGATACAAAGCATGATAATCTCATTCCTTACAGAGAACATGTGTTGTCTTTGATCCCACATTTCAAAGAGATTACTTTTGGACATATTCCACGAAGAGAGAATCAGTTGGCAGACGCATTGGCCACCATGGCATCTATGTTTGAGATCAGCTGGGATGATGAAGCTCCCAAGATTACCATTGATAGATTTGAGAAGCCTGCATACTGCAATGAGATTGACACTGAAGGGGCAGAGGAGAAGCCTTGGTTCTATGAAGTGAAAAACTATCTTGAAGCTCAGGAGTTCCCTGAAGGGGCATCTGTCAAAGATAGGAAGTTCCTGAGAAGGTTTTCTGCTAAGTTCTTTCTGAGTAATGGCGTTCTGTATAAGCGTAATCATGATTCAACTATGCTTCGTTGTGTGGATAAGAAGGAAGCTACAGAAATTATGGAAGAGATGCATGATGGGACCTTTGGCACTCATTCTAGTGGTCATACCATGGCAAAGAAGATTTTGAGAGCAGGTTACTATTGGTCTACCATGGAAGCTGATTGCTATCAACACTCCAGAACATGTCACAAATGTCAAATATATGCTGATAAAGTACATGTACCTCCATCTCCATTGAATGTGTTGACTGCTCCTTGGCCCTTTGCCATGTGGGGCATTGATATGATTGGTGAGATCAAGCCTACTGCTTCTAATGGGCATCGTTTCATCCTGGTTGCTATTGATTACTTCACGAAGTGGGTAGAGGCAGCTTCATTTGCATCTGTGACTAAGAATGTTGTGGCTCGGTTCATTAAGAATAATCTCATATGTAGGTATGGTATCCCTGAAAGGATTATCACTGACAATGGCTCTAATTTGAACAACACTATGATTACTGATCTCTGTACGCAGTTCAAGATTAAGCATCACAACTCTTCTCCGTATCGTCCAAAGATGAATGGGGCAGTTGAAGCTGCTAATAAGAACATTAAGAAGATTGTACAGAAGATGACTATTACTTACAAGGATTGGCACGAGATGTTACCATTTGCTCTGCATGGTTATCGTACTACAATACGTACTTCAACAGGGGCAACCCCATTCTCCTTAGTCTATGGTATGGAAGCAGTTCTGCCTATTGAAGTTCAGATCCCCTCCTTGAGAATTATGAAGGATGCAGGCTTGGATGAAGATGAGTGGATTCAGACTCGACTTGACCAGATAAATTTGATTGATGAGAAAAGGTTAGCAGCAGTTTGTCATGGCCAGATGTACCAGAAACGGATGATCAAAGCTTTTAACAAGAAGGTTAAGCCAAAGGTATATCAGGCTGGTGACTTGGTAATCAAGCGTATCATATTACCACAGGGTGATCCTAGGGGCAAGTGGACTCCAACATATGAGGGACCATTTGTAGTCAAGACAGTGTTCTCAGGAGGTGCCATGATACTGACTACCATGGATGGTGAAGACTTCCCACAACCTGTAAACGCAGACATAGTTAAAAAATACTACGCATAAAAAGAGACCCGCTAGGTTGACAGGCCTAGGCAAAAATAAGGGCATCCCGGCAAACCAAAAGGGTTTGGGCAAAAATTAGGGATATATATATAAAAAGATGTACACCCGGCAAGTCGAAAACCTGAAAAGGCGGCTTGGGCAAAAAAGGGTATCCCGGTGGATTGAAAACCTGAAAGGGCAATCCAGGCAAAAGTTAGGGATTAAAGCGTATGACTATGTCTCGTTTGGATCACTCATGAAACTGCAACCAGTTGTACTACTTACTCAAGCTCAAACAGATAAAGCTCAATCCAATCGTTTCCGTCTCAACAGCAAGAAGATGAGATACTTGAGTGGCAATAGTAGAATTGAAACTCAATAGGATTATTTCCCACATAACTGATTCTTTTTGTAAAACTTCATGACAAAATTCTCTTACTAGGGTTTATGTCTCCTTGTACAAACTTACCCGTGTATGGGTCACTTTTGATATAAATAAACTCCATCTTTTGAATCCAGATTTACTTTTACCCTATTTACATAAGCGAAACGTCCATTGGTTGTGTTTGAATGTATGTATGCCTTTGAATATGATTGATGTTTACCAGAAATGCATGTATGCTTTTAATATGATTGATGTTTACCAGAAATGCGTGAAAATGCAGTAGTAGTATTTACTAAGGACGAACGAGGGCAGGATTTCAACGAAGCTTCGCCGGTTCATCTTTACAAGACAGTTACAAACCATCAGTAGGACTAATCCATTTTCACAAAGTCTAATCTCCACTGGAATTTATATCCATCTCTTTTATCCTCATACGGATATACGGGAAATTACTTTCCAATAAGGGCACGATGAACGAAGACGGGATGTTATACTTATCCTACTATCAAACGAAAACGAAGGTTATCTATACCCTACTATCCCCAACAACGGGAGGTTATCTATACCTTGTTATCCCCAACAACGGGAAGTTATCTATACCTTGTTATCCCCAGCAGACGGAGGGTTATATATTCTTCCACAACGAATCGGGATTTATTTTCCTTGGCCAGCAGTTGTTATACAAGGATATCCAGACACTTCCAGCAGTGTCATATCATACATACATCATTTACATCATACCATAACATATATGTCTATAGTACATTACCTAAGTGCATCATGTCATACATGCATACATAAAGCATAAACTAATGTTGTTATACAGAATGCTACCTTGTTTTCAGGTTAATTATCCAACAAACAAGCTTATGATCTTTGGGACTGCTTTATTGTAACCTCAGGGTTACTTTATCCTCCTGATGAGCTTCTTATTACTTTGGGACTGCTTTATTGTAACCTCAGGGTTACTTTATCCTCCTGATGAGCTTCTTATTACTTTGGGACTGCTTTATTGTAACCTCAGGGTTATTTTATCCTCCTGATAGCCTCTCATGACTTCAAGACTGCTTTAGAGCTACTGATTGCTCTATCCTCCTGAAATCATCCTATTACTTCAAGACTGCTTTAGAGCTATTCATTGCTCTATCCTCATGAGGTCATATTACTACTTCAAGACTGCTTTAGAGCTATTCATTGCTCTATCCTCCTGAAGCCATCTAATTATTTCAAGACTGCTTTAGAGTTATCCATTGCTCTATCCTCCTGAAATTACATTATTATTTCAAGACTGCTTTAGAGCTATCCATCGCTCTATCCTCCTGAAATCATTACTTCAAGACTACTTTAGAGCTATTGATTGCTCTATCCTCCTGAAATCATTACTTCAAGACTGCTTTAGAGCTATTGATTGCTCTATCCTCCTGAAGACATATCACATTATTATTTCAAGACTGCTTTAGAGCCATTCATTGTTCTATCCTCCTGAAATCATATCATTGCTTCAAGACTGCTTTAGGGTTATCACTATTGATTGCTCTATCCTCATGAAGACATGCTGCTACATCATTATTATTCCAGACTCCTGACAGCTTTCATCCTACACCCATGTTTTGAACTGCTCCCCCCCTAGTGGCATCTTTAAGCCCACTCAATCATATTCAACTAGCCATCTGTACCACTCTAGTGCACTAGTGAGTGCAAATTTTTGGGCTTTTGTGTTCAATCCCCTTCAACCTTCCAGGTTACGACTGGCAAATATACCAATCTAACCCCTCAGGTTTCAGAAAATTGAACAGGGGCAGCTGTTGCACCCCAAAATTTGCCCTCACAATACAAGACTTTGTGTTCTAAGAAGGTTCACAAGGTTCACAAGTCCCACAGTGCTTTCAATACCTTTCATGAGGTTCATGAAGTCCATAGGTTGCTTCTTGGAGGTTCACAAGGTTCACAAGATTCACAATGTTTACAAAGCTTTCCTAAGGGTCATGAGGTCTACAAAGCCACTTCATGATGTTCACAAGGTTCACAAGCTTCACAATACCTCCCATGAGTATCACAAGATATCTTATGAAGATTCACAAGGTTCACAAAGTTCACAATTGGTCAGAAGAGTTGACAATTCCCTCAGACAATGCACCTCCTAAGCAGTGCATCCAAAACTAGGGTTTTGACTTTAATCAGGCTAAATGGACTTCCAAGACTTCAAGTGAGCTTCATAACATCTTATATGTGTATAAGAACCCCCATGTCAAGTTTCAAGACTTTTCTCAAAAGTTTGCTCAGTCAGATGATCAGATAAGTCAAAAGCAGTCAATGCAGTTAAAAAGTCAAACTGAGGTCAACTGTGGTCAAACCAAAGTCAAACTTCATGATTTTTTTGTTTTTTTTGCCAACATCAAAGAGAGATTTGATTCCAGGGGTATTTTGGTCATTTTACACAAATTCTACCAATTCCTTGAAGATGGGCTGTTATTAAAATTCTGAGGCGTTTGATACATTTATCTATCACCAGGTCTGATCATATCAAGATCTTGGCATTTGGTCAGTAGAATTTAATTACGAGTAGTGTTACTGTTGATGCTGAAACTGTTGTGATTACGGTGCCCATATGTGTTGGTTATGAAGTGGTTTGGTTAACATTTTAATCGGATGAGATTAGAATTACAAATATCACTTGGGAGTGTTTATGTTTTATGACTATGTTAATGAACTTAAATGCTTGTGGATTTATTCACAATTGTTTATAGTTTTTTTTAACTAGGAATAAAATATAAATAAATTCAATGTGTTGGGAATTTTATATCATAAAGATTGCATTATACAAAAGGGAGATTGTTTCACATTTTTGCTGTTACAAGTAATTACATTAAACCTAAAAATCCTAAGTCCTAAAAATGATAAGTGTCTTCATGTTGACCCTTGAGCTTCGCCGCAAATCTCGACTAACTTGCACATCAAAGCAAAACAAACAATATAGAAAAAAAGGTTAGGAGTTTTTTCGACACTCTCAGAACAATGTCATCATCGAGTGCCGGGAGTGGCACAACCGAAGCTGCGTCCTACCCCCGTTACCGATCCGCGCCGTGGGCGTCAGATCAGGTAATACATGTTCTTATCCATATGGGATATCCGGGAGATAGAAAAAAATAAATGAAGTGGAACTGATTCGTTTCGCCGCGATTGGATTTCCAAACTGATATGAGAGTATGGCAGCATAGTCAAGCGGGATTCAGACCCGGATGCCGGCAGGTCTAAATCACTTGGTGCTCATTTTTTTCCAAACCTGAAATTCCACAACAGCATCAGCACAAATTGATGACAGAAACTCAGAAACAAGATAGCTCATAAACTGCCATGAGTAAATGGAAATTCAAATTGAAAATGCACAACCAAAAGCAGCATCAGTTCTGCAACACATAGGCAAGTTCATGAAGAACCCAGTTCAAACAGAACAAGTAGAGTGAAATGAAGCCAAGGCTGCATCAAATCGCAACAAGCTGCACAAAATTGGAGCAGACAACTCAATCCCTAAAACAGCTCAGGTTCATAAAAAAGAAGAAGAACCAGCCATATCAGAAAGCAAATCAGAGTCATCATGAATGACTGAAAACCAACAATCAAGTCAGTTCATAAAACCATAACAGAAAGCAAGATAGGTTCAATATCATCACGCATCAGCACAGAGTAAACACCGACCAAATGTGCAGGCCACATTGGAAAAGCAAAGCACCAAACAGGGGCTCAGTTATGAACATCATCGCCCCAACAAACAAAGTCACCAAAAACAAGTTATCAAAACCATACTCGGTCCATAAAACAAACAAATACATGGCTCAGTTCATCGACATCATAGCCAATCATCATCACCAATTCAATCAGAAGCAGCAATATGATCAGAAGCTAGGACGTAGTATCTTGCTCCATCAGGCTCAGAACAAGGTCATCATTGCCGTATACCTTCCTCAGCAGCGTTTGACGCGATCGAAACCATAGTACCCATCCTGAAAAAAGAAGAGGAAAAATAAGTGAATTCTAGCTGATAACCAAACTGAACGAAACAAGTCCATCAAAACCAAACCAGTTCAGATATCAGAATCCAAAGCAATGTCCAAATGAAATCAAAACAGATCAGTTCAGGTTATCAAACAAATCGAATAGGGTCAAGTGACGTTCAATCAAGGAATTCTGAAAAGAGAAAGATCCGAATATCATCAGAAAAATGAAAACCCAATTCGATCCAATCAAGGAAACGAAGAAACTGGATATCCACAAATCAAGACAAAGTCGTTCAGTTATCAAAATCAAATGAAAATCTGGGCAAATCTATAACCAAGAATAGGGAATCCTGAAAAAGGAAAGTTCAGATCAAATGAGATCAAATATATCAGAAAAAACGAAGTCCAATCTCACCAAAATCCCAATCAAATCTGTAAAGAGGAAACAGGATATATCAGTATCAGAAAAATCCAGGAAGTTGCAAAATCCAATCCGAATCACAAATTCGAAATCGAGATATATCAGAATGCAAATCAAAACGAACTGAAAATCCTGAGTTTGAAAAGGGAAAGAATCCCAAGTGGATTCAATCAAATAATTCTGAAATCAAATCAAATCAATTTGTATCAGAAATCACAAAAATAAAACGCAAATCCAACAACATCCAAGGCCCAAAAAAGAGAAGATATAAAGGGACGATCTCACCTCAGAGAAAACCCTGACGGACCAATCGCGAACAAACCCTAGGCGGCGCAAACAAGGAGAACAGCCGAGATTCAGAGGAACCAATATCCTCGTCATCGTCTTCGTAAGAAAGAGGAACGAAGATCGCAAACCCTAGTGACCGCGCGATTGAAGAGAAGAAGAGGAACAACGAAACCCTCGCGCAAAGCTCCCGTGATCACCGCGACTGCTTTCACCGACGGCGGGTAATCAAAGGCGATCACCGTCTGGCCTCAGACAAGGAGTCATCACCGACCATTGAAACCTCAGAGACTCACCGTAAAATCATCATCGTTCAAAAACGTAAGCGACGAGTGCATCGCCTTTCACATTTGACGGTTTAAGTTTGTGTGTTTTCAGGTTTTTAGGGAACCAGATCGCAGCAAAACGAAGCAAAGGAGATGAAGAGAGTGGATCAGCGCCATTCGAAAGGAGATTGGGGGTCTCAAACCCTAAGTCTCAATATTGCTGATTGCCACGATTGGGGTTGGGTCCGGGTTGATCACCGGCCCAATTCCTCTTTATTCTTTTTTTTTTTTTTTTTATTTTACAATTTTTTCTTATTATATTTTAATTTTATTATTTTTAAATCTTATTAGGATATTTATTTAAAAATAAAATAAAATAAAGCTTTTAATTAAATTAAACTTTTTTCTTTTTTTTATAATAATAAATAAAGACCTTTTTTTATTTTTAAAATAAATAACTTAAAATCTCTTTGTTTAAAATAAAAATTAAAACTTTTTCTTAATACAAATTAAAACCTTTTTTTGGGGTTAAAATTAAAGTATTTTTTAAAAAACTAACATTGTTCTTTCTTTTATAAATTAAATTAAAATCTTTTTTTTTTCAAAACAATAAAAACTCTAAATTTGCATCTTTTTCTGCACTATCTCATTATCCATTGTATTTATGCCTAACCCTACTAACAGCCTCTTGTTTTCTGTTGTTCAACTGATTGTTTTAAATTCGTTTATCATTGATTAAATTTTTCATCATCATATTGTATCTGCTCCTATCATGTAACCTCGCGAACTTAACAATCGCGCTTTGAGTTCCGTCTTTTAAATTCCTGCTTGTATGGCTTTAATTTCTGTAGTTAATTCTCTGTTTGTATGATCTTAAACTTCACCATTATTTCTGTCACATTACACACATCCGAAGGTTAGGCCTAACCGTTTGGCCGCCGCGCCAATAGTCCATAAACCTTCAAAACCCTAAAAGACTCTTTTGATCACAATTGCTTCCACCGGGTTGGGTCCGGAGGTAATGACCGGCCCAACCCTTTTATTTTTTTACTTTCTTTATCAAATTTTTAAAAATATTTAAGTTGGTTCATTTTCTATAATATAAAAATTAAAAACATTTTCTTATAATATTAAAATAAAAAAAAAACATTTTTTTAAAATATTAAAATTAAAAAAAACATTTTAAAATATTAAAATTAAAACAATTGTTTATTCATATTTGTTTTTTTAGTTGATTATATTAAAAAATTGTTAATTTCTTATTATTATAATATTTGGATTAATTTTGTTTATTCCTATTTACTAACCCATTTATATTCTAATCATGCTTATTATTTTGTTAAATATCGCTTACTAACTCCCTTTATTATTTATTATTGCTTATTTATATTTTATTTATCTTTGCTATTTAATTATTTTGCTTATTATTTTGTAATTGTTTCTTGGATGTAAAGTTGTTTAATTATTTAATTATTATTATGGTTAGTAATTAGGGAGTGTAACAACATGTATGTAATATTAAAATAAATTTAGATCACTTTTAAATAAAGATAATTAAAATAAATACGTCACACACGTAAGTCGATTTTAATCGCCGTCTCACTTCCTAAGGATATCCCTCAAGTTGCCTACGAATAATGGTTAAGTGGGGTGTATAAAGCAAGTCCCTCAAATGGAAAAATCATCAAAGTCCCTTATGGTTGCCTTTACGAATCGAGTCCCTTTCGAAAAATGATGATAGTCCCTCCAGTTTGCTTATTACACCCCACCATGGCCTTCAAAAATCCAATTGTCCCTCACATGTCCCTTAACATCCAAAGTAAGGACTACCTACTCCATTATAGTAGGGATAGTCTTACTAAGGAAAGGATAAAGAATAAGAAAGACCTTAAAACATTAGGGTAGGCTACTCCTAGATACTTGCTCACTTCAAAACTTTTTCACACTTAAACAAATTTCCAACAAAATTTTCAAGCAAGTTTTTTCACATCCATACACGGATTATTATTAAACTATTCTGAAATTTTTTGCTATTCACACACTACACTTTCAAAACAGTTCAAAAGTGAGCTTAAGTACCTAAGAGCCCATGGATAACCATGGATGAAAAGGGTGCTAACACCTTCCCTTTTCATAACCTACCCCCCGGACCCAAAATATTCTCTAAGGTCTTTCCTGTTCTTTTATAACCTTTCCTTATGGATAAAATAAAAGTCGGTGGCGACTCTTGCTATCCGCAACATTGTTTAAAGTCAGTTCTCCCACCGTGTTACAACAAGCATATATACAATCATGTGCAAAACTTAGAAATATAGAAACTATCGCAATGCGAGACAATATCAAAACCAATCCCAGGCAACGACGCCATTTTGGTGAAGCGGTAAAACAGCAAACAAAAATATTATTTTCGGAAGAATTTCCTCCGGGATTTATTGTCTCCACAGGGATCAGTGTGAGGGAAAGAATGTCGTTCGACAATCTCTACCTCTCTAAGCTTGGGTTTGAATGGTTTGGGATAAAAATTCAAAAGGAAAAACATAAAACAAGAAAATAAGTACATTCTTAAGAAATGATAAAACATGTCAGGAGTTGTATTTCGCTCTACCCATCATGTACTAAAAGATATATGGATCAAATGCTCGCAACCTATTTCGCTCGTCAATATCATCACGTATCGCTCACAACAGAGGTTATCTCTAACGCAAAGTCGAGAGATCGACCGTATCGTCTCATTGTTGATCCCCCATACAACTCGACAACACGGAGCATTAAGAATCAATACCCACGTGAATATTAGTCCTAAATATATCTCTAGCATTTAGAATCTAATAGATGTTCATCTTAGATTGAGTTCGAACAGTATATGTCTATAGCCATCCAAACGCATTAAGTAAAAAATCAAGATAACCATCGATAAAGAGTTGTAAAAGAGATTTTATACAAAGATCCATACAAAATACAAACAATCAAGATAAACATACATACAAAACCCCCAACAAATGAAAAATACATAGAGAGGAAGGAAGAAGAACACAAATCTCACGGTCTGTCAACTCCGATTGAAGTGGATTCGACTCCGGATCGTCAAGATACACCCTGCAATGTTGTTTCTAAGCTAAATCTACTCAAGAATGTGTTTGATGAAGTTGGGGTAAAAAGTTCTCAAACAACATAACCTAAAAAATGCTGAAAAATCACTTAAATAGACAAAAATGAGTCCCATTATTCGCCTAGCGAAGTCCTGTTCGCCTAGCAAACTTATGCATCTTTCGCTACTGCCAAAACATTGTTCTTCACTCGTTTTAGAATTTTCTGTTCGCCTAGCAAACTTTTATTCGCCTAGCGAACATGACAGCAAACCAATACTTGTTTCGACCATAAATTTTGAACCGTAACTCCATTTTACGCACAGTCGGAAGCGTTTGAAAGCTTATTTAATGTTGTATAAGACAATGACAATATATCATTGCTTATATACCTACAAAAAATGAAAAAAAAAAATCAATTAAACTCAATTAAATTTACGCGACACACAATATATACACTATAATGTAAACTATACAACATATGCACAAAAGTTGAGGTTTATTGGTTGAATTAAGCCAATAAGTGCCAATTATTTACACTCAAAATCAGTACATTTTAGCACTTATCAACTCTCCCTAACTTAAACTTGTTTGTCCTCAAACAAGAAACGATTAACTCTAGGAAACAAAAGTAACAATCAAGCAATCACAACTCAACAAGTTTCGAAAAACAAAAATTAAATGTATGGTTCAACACAAAAACGTACATGCAAAGCAAAACATACCACTAAACTACAACGATAACATGAAAATGAAACAACTCCTAAATACAAAACACATGTCAAAAAATCTAAGACAATACAATGTTCAAAAATGAATCACATCTAGCACACACTTCATCGGTAGATGAATAAAAAAACACGAGGGACTTAACTCTCACCCAACACTCAAGCTAACAACAAGTTAAATTATGCACTCATCAAGAAAAAACTCATATTGAACAGTATAAAAGCGAAAATCACAAGGGCTTTAAGGGTTGTAATGTGGCTTCGGTAACAAACAATTGTTTTTCTCAAGGTAAAAGAAACAAAAACTTGTCTAATCAAATGAGAGTGATCATTTCTCACAATCTCAAGCACTCAAAAATTCCAATCACCTTTTCCTCTTTTCCAAATTGTTACCCCATTCCACACAACTTATTAGCATAACGATCCTTCTATAATTTTTCTTTTCTTTTCTTTTTTCAATTCTTTCCCTTTTTTTTTCTTTTTCTTTTTCATTTTTTCTTTTCTTTCTTTTTCAATCATTTTCTTTTTCTCAACCTCTTAACAACCAACCTCTTCTCCCCAACATGAATACAACCACACATAGTGACATGAATGCTCCCAAACTTATTAGGCAAGGGTAAAAACTCAAATAACAAGTCATGGTTATAGTTCAAGAAAAAGTATTAGAATCCATACAAAAATGAACTTAACACCAATGTGGATTCTAACAAAGGGTCAAAGGGGGTAAGCAAATTATCACTCATTCACAAGGTAGATTGGCTATTTGGTCAAGTGGATATGCTCAAAATCGAACAAAATGCCTTGATCATTTTAGTGCCATCATACAAATCAACACAAATACAAGATTAAACATAATAAAACCGAGTTAAACAAGAATGTTGGTCTCCTGCATATAGTAAACAATGAAAAGCTCCTCACAAAAAGGTTTTGTTCTAAAGTGATTCAAAACTGAACAAGTATGGCAAAAGAAAGAATGACATGAAAATTGTACAAATGAAAAGTTTCATAATCATGCTATGTTCTAGAAAGCGATAAATGAGTACCTTGCAAAGTACCAACTTCAAACAATATCAAAACCATACATTCGCAAGTTGAAACGATCAAACTTGAAAAATCACAAAATGCATCCTCAAGTTAATCGAAAACAAACTTGAGAGAAAACACAAACATTATTCTAACAACCTAACAAAAATAAATTCAATCAAACTAAATAAACATAAAGCTGTACAAACTCAAAAACCGTTGGGTTGCCTCCCAACAAGCGCTTGTTCCACGTCGTTAGCTCGACACCTTTATTGTTCTTTGCTAGTAACTTCCTCACATATACGCTGATGCTTTGTCAAAGCGCCAACCTAAAGAAAGTGTCATAACCAAACACTTGAACAAACATTACGAGAACAAAATATATACAACACTTGAACAAACATAATGGAAGACAAAAGCAAAACAAGTATCTATACAAGCATATATACAATTATGTGCAAAGCTTAGAAATATAGAAACTATCGCAATGCGAGACAATATCAAAACCAATCCCAGGCAACGACGCCATTTTGGTGAAGCGGTAAAACAACAAACAAAAATATTATTTTCGGAAGAATTTCCTCCGGGATTTATCGTCTCCACAGGGATACGTGTGAGGGAAAGAATGTCGTTCGACAATCTCTACCTCTCTAAGCTTGGGTTTGAATGGTTTTGGATAAAAATTCAAAAGGAAAAACATAAAACAAGAAAATAAGTACATTCTTAAGAAAGGAGAAAACATGTCAGGAGTTGTATTTCGTTCTACCCATCATGTACTAAAAGATATATGGATCAAATGCTCGCAACCTAATTCGCTCGTCAATATCATCACGTATCGCTCACAACAGAGGTTATCTCTAACGCAAAGTCGATAGATCAACCGTATCGTCTCATTGTTGATCTCTCACACAACTCGACAATACGGAGCTTTAAGAATCGATACCCACGTGAATATTAGTCCTAAATATATCTCTAGCATTTAGAATCTAATAGATGTTCATCTTAGATTGAGTTCGAATAGTATATGTCTATAGCAATCCAAACGCATTAAGTAAAAAATCAAGATAACCATCGATAAAGAGTTGTAAAAGAGATTTTATACAAAGATCCATAAATATACATACAATCAAGATAAACATACATACAAAACCCCAACAAATGAAAAATACATAGAGAGGAAGGAAGAAGAACACAAATCTCACGGTCTGTCAACTCCGATTGAAGTGGATTCGACTCCGAATCGTCAAGATACACCCTCAAATGTTGTTTCTAAGCTAAATCTACACAAGAATGTGTTTGATGAAGTTGGGGTAAAAAGTTCCTAAACAACATTACCTAAAAAATGCTGAAAAATCACTTAAATAGACAAAAATGGGTCCCAGTATTCGCCTAGCGAGGTCCTGTTCGCCTAGAGAACTTATGCATCTTTCGTTACTGCCAAAATAGTGTTTTTCACGCATTTTAGAACTTTCTGTTCGCCTAGCAAACTTTTATTCACCTAGCGAACATGACAGCAAACCAATACTTGTTTCGACCATAAATTTTGAACCGTAACTCTGTTTTACGCACAGTCGGAAGCGTTTGAAAGCTTATTCAATGTTGTATTAGACAATGACAAAATTTCATTGCTTATATACCTATAAAAAATGAGAAAAAATTAATTAAACTCAATAAAATTTACGCGACATACAATATATACACTATAATGTAAACTATACAACATATGCATAAAAGTTGAGGTTTATTGGTTGAATTAAGCCAATAAGTGCCAATTATTTACACTCAAAATTAGTACATTTTAGCACTTATCAGCTCTCCCTAACTTAAACTTGTTTGTCCTCAAACAAGAAACGTTCAACTCAAGGAAACAAAAGTAACAATCAAGCAATCACGACTTAACATGTTTCGAAAAACAAAAAACAAATGTATGGTTCAACACAGAAACGTACATGCAAAGCAAAACATACCACTAAACTACAACGATAACATGAAAATGAAACAACTCCTAAATACAAAACACATGTCAAAAATTCTAAGACAATACAATGTTAAAAAATGAATCACACCTAGCACACACTTCATCGGTAGATGAATAAAAAAACACGAGGGACTTAACTCTCACCCAACACTCAAGCTAACAACAAGTTAAATTATGCACTCATCAAGAAAAAATTATATTGAACAGTATAAAAGCAAAAATCAGAAGGGCTTTAAGGATTGTAATGTGGCTTGGGTAACAAACAATTGTTTTTCTCAAGGTAAAAGAAACAAAAACTTGCCTAACCAAATGAGAGTGAGCATTTCTCACAATCTCAAGCACTCACATATTCCAATCACCTTTTCCTCTTTTCCAAATTGTTACACCATTCCACACAACTTATTAGCATAACAATCCTTCTATAATTTTTCTTTTCTTTTTTTTTTCAATTCTTTCACTTTTTTTCCTTTTTCTTTTTCATTTTTCCTTTTCTTTCTTTTTCAAACATTTTCTTTTTCTCAACCTCTTAACAACCAACCTCTTACCCCCGACATGAATACAACCACACATAGTGACATGAATGCTCCAAAACTTATTAGGCAAAGGTAAAAACTCAAATAAAAAGTCATGGTTATAGTTCAAGAAAAAGTATTAGAATCCATACCAAAATGAACTTAACACCAACATGGATTCTAACAAAGTCTCAAAGTGGGTAAGCAAATTCTCACTCACTCACAATGTAGATTGGCTATTTGGTCAAGTCGATATGCTCAAAATCGAACAAAATGCCTTGATCATTTTAGTGCTATCATACAAATCAACACAAATACAAGATGAAACATAATAAAACCGAGTTAAACAAGAATGTTGGTCTCTTGCATATAGTAAACAATGGAAAGCTCCTCAAAAAAAGGTTTTGTTCTAAAGTGATTCAAAACTAAACAAGTATGGCAAAAGAATGAATGACATGAAAATTGTTCAAATCAAAAGTTTCATAATCATGCTATGTTCTAGAAAGCGATAAATGAGTACCTTGCAAAGTACCAACTTCAAACAATATCAAAACCATACATTCGCAAGTTGAAACGATCAAACTTGGAGAATCACAAAATGCATCCTCAAGCTAATCGAAAACAAACTTGAGAGAAAACACAAACATTATTCTAACGACCTAACAAAAAGAAATTCAATCAAACTAAATAAACATAAAGCTGTACAAACTCAAAAACCGTTGGGTTGCCTCCCAACAAGCGTTTGTTTCACGTCGCTAGCTAGACACTTTTATTGTTCTTTGCTAGTAACTTCCTCACATATACGCTGATGCTTTGTCAAAGCGCCAACCTAAAGAAATTGTCCTAACCAAACAATTGAACAAACATTACGAGAACAAAATATATATAACACTTGAACAAACATAATGGAAGACAAAAGCAAAAAAAGTATCTATACAAGCATATATACAATTATGTGCAAAGCTTAGAAATATAGAAACTATCGCAATGCGACTCAATATCAAAACCAATCCTCGGCAATGGCACCATTTTGTTGAAGCGGTAAAACAACAAGCAAAAATATTATTTTCGGAAGAATTTCCTCCGGGATTTATCGTCTCCACAGGGATCAGTGTGAGGGACATAATGTCGTTCGACAATCTCTACGTCTCTAAGCTTGAGTTTGAATGGTTTGGGATAAAATTTCGAAAGGAAAAACATAAAACAAGAAAATAAGTACATTCTTAAGAAATGAGAAAACTCGTCAGGAGTTGTATTTCGTTCTACCCATCATGTACTAAAAAATATATGGATCAAATGCACGCAACCTAATTCGCTCGTCAATATCATCACGTATCGCTCACAACAGAGGTTATCTCTAACGCAAAGTCGAGAGATCAACCATATCGTCTCATTGTTAATCTCTCACACAACTCGACAACACGGAGCATTAAGAATCGATACCCACGTGAATATTAATCCTAAATCTATCTCTAGCATTTAGAATCTAATAGATGTTCATCTTAGATTGAGTTCGAACAGTATATGTCTATATCAATCCAAACTCATTAAGTAAAAAATCAAGATAACCATCGATAAAGAGTTGTAAACGAGATTCTATACAAAGATCCATAAGTATACTTACAATCAAGATAAACATACATACAAAACCCCAACAAATGAAAAATACATAGAGAGGAAGGAAGAAGAACACAAATCTCACGGTCTGTCAACTCCGATTGAAATGGATTCGACTCCGGATCGTCAAGATGCACCCTCCAATGTTGTTTCTAAGCTAAATCTACTCAAGAATGTGTTTGATGTAGTTGGGGTAAAAAGTTCCCAAACAACATAACCTAAAAAATGCTGAAAAATTACTTAAATAGACAAAAATGGGTCCCAGTATTCGCCTAGCAAATTCCTGTTCGCCTAGTGAACTTATGCATCTTTTGCTACTGCCAAAAACAGTATTTTTCACGCGTTTTAGAACTTTCTGTTCGCCTAGCGAACATGACAGCAAACCAATACTTGTTTCGACCATAACTTTTGAACCGTAACTCCGTTTTATGCGCAGTCAGAAGCGTTTGAAAGCTTATTCAATGCTCTATAAGCCAATGACAAAATATCATTGCTTATATACCTACAAAAAATGAGAAAAATCAACTAAACTCAATGAAATTTACGTGACACGCAATATATACACTATAATATAAACTATACAACATATGCACAAAAGTTGAGGTTTATTGGTTGAATTAAGCCAATAAGTACCAATTATTTACACTCAAAATCAGTACATTTTAGCACTTATATGATACTCTTAGGGTTAGAAAGGCCAAGAAGAAGAAAAAGAAAAAGTTGAAGTATAAGAAGAAAAAGGTGTCCAAGAAGATTTGTTACTATGATTCAAATGAGGGTAGTGAGAAAATAGTCCTAAATTATGAAGATTTTTTTGCTGCTAGGGGTTATTGTTCTGACATTGACAAAATTATGTAATAAAATAATTTATGTACTCCGCCCTCTTGGACCTCTTAATGAAAATATTTATTATTGTTATATATACTCTTTCATTTATACAATATTATTGTTTTACAAAAAAAATAGTACAAGCCAACAAAAATAAAAACAACAATCACAACTGTAATGAAAAATAACAATAACAATAATTAATACCTCTCTAACAATTGAGTTCATAAATAAATAAATAAATTATGAGAGATTTAACCACAATTTTACTATAGAACCGTTGTAAAAGTGATGCATTATATCACAGTTTTTCTTTCTAACCATTATGAAATGTGATATTTTTTACTATATAAGCGAAAATATCTATCGTTCAGTACAAAACAATCTTTTCTCTAAAATAAAAACCCTAACATATTTCACTTTTCTCTCTCATAACATAACCCTAACATCCATGTCACTCTTTAAACTTTCTTAAACCTTCATATTCGTCTTCACCAATCGCTATGATATTCTTTAATCATATTTCAGGTTCGTTCATTAAACTTATTCTTCGATTTCATTTATATTTCTTGTTAAAAATGGTTTTTCATTTTTTTATTTGGTGAATATTCTCATTTTTTCAGATTCGTCTTCACCACCTTAACAAAGCGTATACTTTTGCTATGATACATATAGTTTGTGTAGTTATGAAGAAGAATACAAGAAGTATGAAGTTAATGTGTTAACTTCATTCACCTTGTACTTCTTATTCGTAACTTCATAAATTAGATGAATATCATAATTTTTTCCAGATCCACGATTAGTTTAAAAAAAGTGTGTTCTTTAAATATTACATAATATTGTATGTTGTTGTATGCTTTTGTATGATATTGTTGTTGTATGTTGCTATTGTTGTTCTAGAATCTTATTTTTTTTATGTTATTATGTTGTTAATAAATGTTATTGTATATTGTTGTTTCTGATTAATGTTGTAAGAATTTAAAGAACAAAACATTGCTAAGTCACAAGAAAGAAGCTTCTTGTGACTTAGCAATGTTTTGTTCTTTATAAAATTCTCAAAATATTACGTAATATCTTGTGTTGTGGTATGTTGTTGTATGAAGTTGAGTTTATTATATGCTATGTAGATTGTTTTTTTCATTAACTCTTTACTGAAAATACATTAATTTCATTTAAATTGACATAGAAACTTATAATCTAAAAATTTAGTTGTATTTGAAAAGCAACTTATATCAATCAATATTTTCCGAATTGCATATGTCTCATCGTTTATCTCAGTCTGTTTAACTTATAGAATGTGGGTCAATGATCTGGGTCCTTCAACACATCCATATCTTCTCTTATAGTTTAATTTGAATAACAACAATTTATTGATATTATTCAAATTAAACTAGAATAGAAGGAACTGATGTGATTAATGACTTAGACCATTAAACCACATTCTATATGCTAAACAGAGTGAGATGAACATTGAGACGAATGCTAATCGGAAAAAAATGGCTTGTTTAAGTTGGCTTTCAAGAATAATTTAATTTTTAGATTATATACTTCTTCATCAATTTAAATGGTTGTATGTTGTTGTGATGTTTATTGAAATACAAGCAATCTACATATTATATAATAAACCTTGGTTACTTTCAACAACGATTATTTATAATAACCATTATAAAATGTTATTTGCCTAAAGGTATATACCACCACGGTTAGTTAAAGAAATCGTGATCATATATAGCATGCATATGTTTTCCGTAGTAGTGATTAGGCCTGAATTAACTAATTCAGTTTATATTATAAGTCAATCCATGCAAAATATACTCTAAGACCATTGAGATGCGGCTATGTGAGTCTTACAATATCTCAAATCTTCTCTGGGTCAATGTATCATTCTTCCACAACATAATAATCTACAACTAGTTGGCTACTGTGAGTTAGATTGGACATCGTGTCCCATTACCAGAAAGTCCATCCCAGATTATCTAATGAAAATTGTCAGTGCTCTAATATCATATCATGGAAAACAAAGAAACAAGTCACAATCTCTCAATATTCAAGTGAGGCTAATATCGTGCAACGACACATGCCACAAGTGAAATACTATGGCTACATAATTTTTTAGAGACTATGTAAGTTCCATGCATCAAACTCACGCTTCTGCATTGTGACAATCAAACAACTATTCATTTATCTACAAACTCGGCATTCCATGAAAGAACAAAGCACATGAAAGTTGTCTTCCATTTTATTATGGAACACATACAATTAGATGGCATAAGCACAACTTACCTGCCTACCAAAAAACAAAATGCTGAGATTTTCACTAAGTCCTTGGGCGTGAATGTTTGTCAAGACCTTGTGTTCAAATTGGTTGTTCATAACCCTCACCCACCAACTTTAGGGAGAGTATTAGTGATAAATTTAATAGTTAGTTATAGATCTGTTAGGGTTTATTATGGTTTGTTATTTTATAGTTTCTTATAGGTTTGTTACATATTGTTCACATAAGAATACAACATATATTTTTCAAATTAACTTTCTATTAGGTATATTTTTAGTAGTGTAGATATGTAAATTAAAATAAACATCATACAAAGAATATGATAAAGTATACGTATAATAATTGTTGATTTCTCTAAAGAATTAAAAAATATATATAATGGTCGATAATATCTTGTAAGTTAATGCATTTTGTTTTAGTTTGATTCAGTTTGTAAAATACAAATCACAAACTGAACCAACCGCGTAGTTCTATTAGAAATGGCTAAAATGTATCTAAACTAAATGTGGTATGTTGCGAATTTGAATATGCTTTGATTCGATTAGGGATTTTCTATTAAGTCGGTTTGGTTTTAAACCTCCCTAATAAAGAACGATTGTGTCGGTGACCTTATACTCTTTATATATATATATATATATATATATATATATATATATATATATATATATATATATATATATATATATATATATATATATATATATATATATATATATATATATATATATATATATATATATATATATATATATATATATATATATATATATATATATATATATATATATATATATATATATATATATATATATATATATATATATATATATATATATATATATATATATATATATATATATATATATATATATATATATATATATATATATATATATATATATATATATATATATATATATATATATATATATATATATATATATATATATATATATATATATATATATATATATATATATATATATATATATATATATATATATATATATATATATATATATATATATATATATATATATATATATATATATATATATATAACAGCTAGATAATAATCAAACGTAAGAGGCCGCAATTGCGCCAATGTACATTTTCATTGAAATTGGATAGAAAATAATCAAACTAAATAGAAAGCTATTACATGTCTAATGTATATTTTCATTAAAACTGGCTGTACATTTCCAGTCATTTCTTTTATCTTCTATTATTTGAAGATTTCAAAAATTGCTATAACTTCTATGATTAAACAAAAGTAATTAAAACCAATCAGAGAAGATATAATTTTCTATGTATTTTCAAGAAAAATGTCCAAATACCCGAATACCTGTGGCTTAAACTTCCTAAGAATTACATCTGACATTCTTGTACAGTTCACCATGCCCCTCCAAGTTATATAAATATAGAAGGCCATGAACTCTATGTCTCATAAGAAAAAATTAGAAAACATAAATTTTTATCTACCACATTTTGCTTGAACCTAATATTTGTATTTGCATACAAAAACAATTTGGTAACCAAAAAAAATACAACATGGATGGTATGACCTACGGTGGTGGTGCTCCTTCTACTCCTCCAACAAATAATAAGAGGAAGAATCAACTTCAGATGAATGGTATGACCTATGACGGTGGTGCTCCTTCTGCTCCTCCAGTGACTATAGATAGGGCTAAAAAAATTCAGACACTAAGTGCTAAAGATGCCAACCTATCTTATAGCAACACTTGATACGGTCAACACCCAATAGCCATATATAATGACGAAATGTGAAGAAAATCTAAATCTTTAGATTCTATTTTCTATAGATAGTTAAATATTTAAGGTTTGTTTCAAACTTGTTTTTAAACTATAGGCTTACAAGTTATACTTTTTACGGGTGAAATTTGTAGTAAGAATATATATTAGGTACAGTTCCTAATTTGTGGTGTTTGATGATAAAAGATCATAGTATATTTACCTTGTGTTGGTTCAAGATGTAAAGATTTGAAAGGGAGTTTGTTTTCTTCAATTTGAAGAGCTCCATTTGTATATATTATAAAGATAAATTATAATAAACCTCAAATTATAAATTAAACCCAAAGTTTATACAAATTAATTAAGTTAACCCTAAACATTTTAGTTAAATATTTTACTAACCCTTAAGTTATTAATATTCAATTAAATAATTTAACCCTTAAATACTAATTACCAAATTAATGTTTAAATTATTAATTTATTTCTTAATGATTTTACAAAGTATTTTATCAATCAATATATTTTTCCCTAATCCCAGATATTATTAATCATTAATTATAATTACTGATTAATCCCTAAACCATGAAACTATTTTAAGTAACTATCCTACTTTCTAATCCTAATTATATCCCTTAATCTCTCATCCAAAAAAATTTCAATGATCCCTAATGATTTCATATTCATCCCTGATAATAGAATTAATATATATATTAAGATTAACTTAATCATTAATTAAAGAAATTCATCAAATGAAGAAAATTATACCCTTAATAGTTTATTATTATTTAATTATTAAAATAATTAATGGAAATTAAAATATTAAAACCCTACTATAGTTTAATTAATCTAATTAAAAATTCGTTAAATAAATAAAACTCAATAACTAAAAATTATTAATAAATAACCCAATTAAATATTAACCCATTAAATTCTTAATAAATGAAACCCAATTAATTAAAACATTAAATAAATGAGACCTCAATTAAATTTCAATTAATCAAAACTATTAAAAAACCCAATTAAATCCCATACTCTTTATTAACGTATTCTTCAATTTAAACTTTTTATCCTTTTAGATCTATAACTATATAAAGGGGATATAAGTTTTTGGCGTGACCTATTTTTTTTCCAAAATTGTCCTTTATCTTTTTTATAAATAATTTGAGTAGTTGGTAACTTTTGTTGGTTACCAATTGAATACTTAACTTCTATCTCTAAAAAAAAATTTATATCTATAACTTCCATTAATCGTCAATTGTGACACAAGTTAAGAAACATCTTCTATTTCTTTTTTTAAATTCCATCTCTTTCTCAATCAGAAGACTATTTTTTAAAAACTTGTTTTCATTCTATAATTTTTTCGTTTATTTAATTTTGATCAATGATCTTTTTATTCTTGAAGAGAGATAAAGCATATTTCCAATCAAGACTACACCCACCCCGGACGAAGAAAACATTCTCATTACGGCTGAAATTCACAAACATATGAAAAATGTGATACTCCGTGGCAGAAGTTATACGTGCTACCATTAATGTTAACATACCATAACATGACTATGGTAAATTAAGTTCTTTGATTTTGACAGCCTAATGTATTATTTCATTATATATCTTGAAAACTCAAGACAGTCCCTTATATAGTATGTTCATGTCTCATTGTGCAATATTTTATTTAAAATTATGTTTGTGTGTGAGAGAATTGTATATATATATATATATATATATATATATATATATATATATATATATATATATATATATATATATATATATATATATATATATATATATATATATATATATATATATATATATATATATATATATATATATATATATATATATATATATATATATATATATATATATATATATATATATATATATATATATATATATATATATATATATATATATATATATATATATATATATATATATATATATATATATCACGTTTATATTAAAATTGAGCAAAATTATATAAATTCATATTTGAAACTTTTGATCAGGAAACAATTAGATACTTCTTGCAAAAGTAAAATCAAAGTGCTAACTTAAAAAGAGAGAGAGAAAATAAAGATACATTCTATTGATTAATATTAATTGACAGGAGAATAAAAGAAGTGATAAGAATAAGAGATAAAGGTGTTACATTTCAATTATTCATATTAATATTTTTTTTGTCTGTTTTATTTTTGAATTTTTTATTTAATAGTTTAAAATCAATGTTGAAGTCAATAAATGACAGTTCATAATATTGCGGTGGAAATAGGATAACAAACTATTAATTAGTTTGAATAATAATTCAATTCACAACCGCTATTTGATTTATCCGAAGGAAATTCTCAAAAGAGGGAAAACCTATTTTTGCATCGTAAACACAATGCGGGGAGAGACCTAGGTAAGGGGTTGGTTAAGTTTAGGGAAGGTACTAGCACCCTAAATTTCTGTAGTACTCTACAGGAACCTTTTGTTTATTGTATGCTTTTTTATTTTATTTTCTGTTTGAAATATATTGCTAAGGGATAGAGTGACTTAAAAGACCTAAGGGTTAGTCCTAAGTTTACTCGGCAAGATTCTCATCTTGTGCCTACATATCCTGGATAGGAAATGGAATCAGAGTAATCGTAGTTCCCCTCGCAAGGGAGGTTAGAAACTTCTTGACTGTGGTCAAGGTTTCAAGGGGAATAAGCGTATCTTAAGGACACGCTTACGTGGAGTCTTAAACTCCTATTTCTACGTTGAATTTGTTAATTCGAAATTAAGGTTAAATTAGAGATTACACGGCGGGAAACCCTAAAGCAGAGTACGATGACTCTTTGACCTAATGCTAGGGTAAAGGGTGTTTTCGTCCACGGCGGGACGCCTAGGCTAAATAGGGTTTGAAATAGTCAAAGGGTTAGGGTTATTGACTCGGCGGTCAAATGGTTAGACCTAATTCCTTCGGAGGGCTTACACGGTAAAAACATGCAAAATAGCAAATTATTATATGACGGAAATTAAAGTGTGGAAAGTAAAGAAACGGTAAAGAAATGCGAAAATTACAAATCACAAGACAAATGCGAAAATAAGAGAATAATTGCGATCATGGCCTCGCATAAATTACATCAATGCCAAAAATAGTACGAATAAATAAACCGACAATAAGCTGAAGCAAACAAACTAGAGAGAGTTAGATGAACTGAAACGGCTAAATCAAAACCTTTTTATTTTTTCGAATTTTTATTGTAAAGGAAAGTTAATTTCGTGCTTAAATGAAGATTTTTGTTTTAATTTTACTAAAGAAATTGGTTTTAATTTTATTGAAAACGTTTTAATTTTAAATGCAAAAATGTTTTAAATTTTAAGGTAAAAACATGCAGTTTTCAAAATTTAAATGGTTTTAATTGACAAAAAATCTATAAAAAAAAGATGCTTTGATTAAAAAAAATGCTAATGATTTAAACTTGCTTTAATTTTACTGTTTTAATGAAGAAAATTTGCTATTCAATTAATTAATAATTAATAATCCTAATCCTATTAAATTAAATTAATAAAAATACAAAATATAACACAAAATAATAAAACGAAAAAGAAACAAATAAAAAAACAAAATAAAACAATAATAAACGAAAAACAAAGGGGAGTATGTGGCTTCGCGTTGAACCACCGTCCCGAAGTTTCGAAAGCCCTGTTCTTCATTCTTCTTGCTCGTCGGCGACACCCTCTTCCGGGGTTCATCTCTTCCAAATCCAAACTGTCCGCACAACTACGAGTATCTCCCACCCGTAGCAGAGGGTCCAACATATGGTGACGGCGGAAGCGTCCCACAGTCATTCTTTGATGAACTGTCACCCTTTCAACTGAAAACAAAAGGAAATCGTGAAAGAGAATAAGTTGTAGAATTACAAGTCACCTTACCGGCGGTGAGAGGTTAATCAGGTATGTGGTCGTGTCTCTCAATTGCCTCCTGTTGTGAATCCCCTCCTCCGTTATTGCCGTCGTCCCCTTTTGTTTTAGGATTCCAATCCTTTTATACTGTCGCGTAAAACCTTTTCCTCTCCATTATTGTTGGGCCTGGATTCGCTTTACTGTTAAGATTTTAACGATGGATTCGTTGCTATTTTTCAGGATTTTTAGTTTGACTTGTTTGGAGCAGAAATCTGGGATAACTTTGTTGCAAACTTTATGGCCGAGGGTTAGGAATAGAGATGCTGGTGTTTTTCTCTGCCTCTGTTTGGTCTTGCTGGTAATCCCCAATCAACATTTTCGCGAGTATTTCGACTTTGAAACTTTCTGGTTTTGTGATTCATGTCGAATCCCTTTGTTGCGCTTACGTTAGGTTTGAAGAGGTATGAACAACTTCGCATAGCTTTCGACCACTTCATATTTCTTCCTCATCTGAGCTTCTAACTGTTGAAATAATAATTATGACAATATCATTCCACAGGATCATCAAGGCTTCATGGTACAAACAGATGATGACTTGGTGTAACGAGTTCGAAGCCGCATTGTCAGCTGGAAGAGCCACGTATGTTGAAGTCGGATTCATTCCGTTGATACTGTCAGGAGGAAAATCAATGGGTATCACCTTGCTGTTGCTGACGAAGCAAACTCACGGTTTTAGTTGAGTAGGGGAACAATGGAGTAGTACGGTAAGAGCCGAAACCGGAGTACATTATTCGCTTCTTCTTTCTCGCATTTGATTGTGTTTCTGTTGTCACAACATGCCATAACTGCATTTTCACTCTTGATTCATGTCTTCTAACTGGATCTCTCTTCTTTTTAAAACAAGTTTCCAATTGTTTTGTATCTCACGTGCTGGTTTGTACAGACATGAATTATTATACCGCCTTTGGGAGCACTTTTTCTTGAACTAGGCCGAACTATATCAGTACTGCAACTGGGATGATCTTCTGCATAACCTATTGTTGATTCTGGACCAACAGTTGGTGTTGGAAATGCTCCTAGGAACGTGAACATTCACATACGTTCTGGTACCCCTCTTGCACCAACTATTTCAGCCATTGGCTCTAGACCAAAGAATAGGGAGGGATAAAGACTTAACACCGTAGTGAGTATGATTCTGGTGATTCAGGTTCGACACGTATTTTACCTGTTATAAATGTCATATATGCAACTCTCTCATCTAACCCTTCTGGAACTGGAACTGCTGGTAGCACGCCGACTGGACTTAATATATTTATTTCGCCACTACCATCTGATTCAACAAGAATAAGCTATGACCAAGTCACAGGCCAACTGCAGTAAGGTGGTGTGCAATAAAGTCAACATGGATCTCTCTTTCACTCATTTATTGCGGCTCTTCACCATCATTTTACCAACTCTTCCTATGTCCGCCGATAGTCCCCACAGGAGCAATACCCTCGTTGGAAATGGTGAAATCGTTTATGGTCTCTGAGAATTATAGGCCGGTTGTAAACTGCAGACAAAAGTTTCAGAAAATTGTGGCAATCAAAACAAATGCGGATTAGAGGCCACTCTCAATGCCGTGCCCGGTGGAGTGATACGAATACCGAATGCAACGACTTTGTTATTGAAAGCAGGACAAAGATAGTGGAGGAGATATAGTACTCTGCTGTTAGTTTCTTATGTTCTTGTTTATCTTCATTGTTATCATTGTGAATGATCAAATTTGATTGCTGGTTGTCATCTATGCAGGTTTCTTCACTCGACAACATTATTGGCATGTGACAAAATAGTAGCTTCCCAAACACTTTCATGGGAAGGGCTAGAGGAGCTTTGATATATATCAGGAGAAGTAGTCACTTCATCTGTTCTTTGATCACTGTCTTCGTCTATTCTTTGATCACAATTGAAGTTGTGCTGAAAATAAACCAGAACAGATTCGAGGATTACCAGACACTGTGATGTTAAACTCACGCTTACTGATACAACAGTCCATTAGTTCAACAAAACTAGCTCACAAATTCTTCAAAGCTAATGTCGTAAACGAAGTGAAAGCCTCAGTTATACCGGAAGCAATAAATAAACGGCGTCCCAAAAAGTTGCTTGAAGAACAGGGAGAGCATGCTGCTAAATTGAACTATGGTGTTGGCGCGTGAACCAAGTCGACTTCAAATCCTGAATTATAATGCACTTTTCAGAGCTTATTGTTGTTGCTTGTGTAATGCGTTGCAGGCTTTGAAACTTGATGAATTCATCGCAAGATTGTCGCGTCGGTGTTGATAGGGAAATATTTATAATGCACTTTTCAGAGCGGTTTGTTGCGTGGTGAAGTTAATAGTGAAAGCGTTGAATTGAGAGCTTAGTAGGAAAAATGTAATTAATTGGTATTTTCCTTCATTCCTGAATATTGTATTGAAGTATCAATAAAATTATATTTTATTATCTAGATATAACTATCAAAACAATAAAATAGGAATTCCATTTAACTTAGAATTTCTCGCTCCAAATTAATCTGATAAACCATTTGTTTATGCTTATAAATCCGCGTAATGAAACTTGGCTGATTATCACAAAGTCTGACCATCAACACAGAGAAACTCCGCTTAAACGGTAAACCGAAACTGCCTGAGGAACCTTTGACGACAACTTAAACTCACGAACTGTCAATAACTACGACTTAATGACCATTTCGCCCTTCCTTATTAAACTGCGCACCGCGTGATTTTTCTTGCAAAACCAACAGACTACACAAACCTGTTAGTGATTAGTTAAATGCAATGCCTAAATGAAATGTCAGATGAAATGACAAATCTTAGGGCAAAATTTGGGGTATTACACATAACTTTTCAACTAGCAATTTCTATTTCAATTTATAATCGCACATATGAAAATGCAACTGAAAAAAAATATTTTTGTTACAATATTTTAATTAATTTTGTTTCTAAAAGATATATAATGCTTTTAATGCATTTATTATTAGGCATTCTTGCACAGTTAATTTAATTTTTTTATAATTTTAATAATTTTTTGTTTTTTTTTAGGTTTTCTCCTTACATCTTTATTAAATTTTCTCTCTTTTATTTTTCACATCTGTACACAAATTAATTGCTATTTTCTTAAATATTTTTAAAGAAAAATTGATTTGCTAAACACGCTTATTTTTGTAATATTGTCAATCTGTATAATTTTCTCATTGCTTTATCCTCATTATAATGCTAATTTGATTACTATTTTTTTTAGTATATTCAAATTTATTGCACTATTGAATACTTTATATATTTTTTTAAAAATAATGATTTTTTATTAATTAGTTGCAAAATTTATTTCAGTTTCTTTTGCATAGAAATAAAACATATTTGTGATTCAAATTTAACGTTGTTCCTTTCTGTTAATCACCGTTCCATAAAGAAAAGGTTAGTATTCACATTTTTTTATTAATTGTGAGATATCATTTTTATTTTATTTTATTTATATTAAATTGTAGTTTAAATAAAGTATTTTTATTGACGTCTTTAGAACTAATATATTTATTTTTATTTTTAAACATTGCATAATCTTAACAGTGTGTATATTATTAATTTGTAGAGTTTGAACTTTATTATTAGTGTAAATGTCCGTCTGTTTGCTTTTATTAATGCAGAGATGAGTAAAAATATAAACGGTATTTTTTATTTATTTTTTCTATTTTAATTAAATTATGTATAAAATAATAAAAAATAGTAGAATGAAAGATATATACAAACCATCATATAGCGGTTAATAAAAGAGAATATGAAATTTAATTAAAAAATGGAAAATAGTATAATTGAAAGAAAAAAAACTACACCAAAACATGTTTTTCTTTTATATATAGTTATAGATTAAAAATAAAATAAAATTAAAAAATGACTATATAAAAATATTCCCTTTAAAAAAATGAAGTTTTTATTAAATGATGGTAGTTATTTTGAATTGTGGTAACTCCATAACTACTAGAGTTGGTTTTTTATTTTATTTTTTATATATAAACCTCTCAAGGTGTGACGCATAACATAAATACAAATTTATAGAGAGTAAAAAAAACATGTTCATTTAAAGTTTCATCCAATGATTCTTCATAATTTATGGTTTGTGGGTGGTTAAAAATTTGTTTCTTTGTCATTGTTTGTATTAGAAGTCCTATGGAAGTTCCAATGTTTGCTTCTGTGTTGTTTTCGTATTAGAGAGCAACATCAAGATTGAAAGTAATTCATACTTATATTGTCTGGTCTTATTACACTAGCATTGCATCGTCAAAAGAGGTAATTTTGAATTTCAAAGATAACTATTTCAAATAGCATAGTTTTTTTTTGCCTATTATATGTTTTAAGAATAATAAAGAGAAAGAAACAAATTTTCCTATTAATTGTTTACTGGGAGAGGTTTTCATTAAAATTCAAAGGAATCTAAATTTAAATTTTCCTATTAATTTAAATAAATGGAATATTAACGTCATTGGATCATCCATGTAGGATGCTTAATTCATTAATCATCATTAATTTTTCTAAATATCATTAATTTTTAACAGTTGGTATTCTAATTTACAATCTCAATCCAAATTGAAATGGATGGTTCTCTTGCTTTTCCATTTAATTTTTAATAGGTGAAGAAAGTGTAACATAGTGAATTGATTAGTGGTTATATAAGAATTTTTTTTTAAAGTGGAGTGAATCTCTATGAATGTAAAAGATCATATTTTTGAAAAATAAATACAAAATGTGTGATGTATGAGAGAAGTTATGAGTGTAAGAAAAAGAAAATGAAAAAAAAAAACTAAGAGGGTTCGTGGCTTTAAATTTGACTATCTTTTCATCATTCCACTTTTATTCTTTCGCATGCATCAATTATTATAATTGTATGTTAACGAAAAAAATGGTGTTGAGTAAACAAAAGTATAGTTTTCAATTGGTAATACCAATGAAAATGAGTTACTATCTTTAAACCAAAATAGACAAAGTGCCTATCTTATCTTTTAAAGTTTAGTAATTGATTTGTTTTATACACAAAGAAATGGGAAAGGTCATGCTATGCAAATCTTTCATATATATATATATATATATATATATATATATATATATATATATATATATATATATATGATCTGACTTGCTCGCCAGGATACGGGTGTCGAAGGCTCGTGTGGGGGAGCTTGAGGGTGATCTTTTTCCTGCCGGCGACGAGACTGAGGATGATAGGTTGTTGGTTACCTGGGCTGACTTGCTCGCCAGGATACGGGTGTTGGAGGGTGATTGTCTGGATGATTTCGCCGCGGGCTTCAACAGTGCCGTCGCGCAGCTTAGAGTGGTAAACTCCGGCGGCGCCTTCGTCGAGGATGGAATTGGGCCCTTCCACGAGATAATCGATGGTCGGGTGGTCGACACGAGCACCGAGGATACTGGCCCCGTTTTCCCTTTTGTCGAGCCTGAAGCTGAAGTAGAGGAGGGAGCATAGATTAGTCCTGGGTCTGCGTGCCTGTGTATTCTGGCCTGCGTGCCAATGCTTTGTATTTTGTTGTTTTCTTTGCCGGGCCTGCGCGCCCTTATTAGTGATGTAATATTGACTACTGGGCTGGTGCCCATTTTTGAGTAATATATTTTGAGAATTGTCTAAGTGTGCGCCTCATTTTCGCATGTTGTTATGCTCGCTTTATTTCTGCACTTTTATATGCTCGAAATTTTTCTAAGTGTGCGTTCGGTTTTGTTTGTGCATGTTTGTTTATGCTCGTTTTATTTCTGCACGTACTTGTATGTTTGTATGTTTGAAATGCATGTTTAGTATGCTTTTGGGCCTGTCCGGGGTGGTAGCTCGACGAAAATTGTTTCCGCCGGTGTGGGGAACTGGTCGGCTGGTCAGGTAGTTCTCCCCGTGGCGTGGACGTCTCATCGCGAGCTAGGTGTCCTGCCTGTACTGGTACGGCAGCGAGGAGTCTCGATCGAGGTGTTCCCCGCCGAGCAAGGCCTTCTGCTCGCGCACACAAGAGGCAGAGCTTGCTTTTTCGTTGGTCTTTGGAAGACGCGAGGAGGTGCGGTGGTACCATGTCGTACCCCCAGTGGTCGCGACGTCTGGTCGTCGCTGGAAGTATTTAACTTTAGTACCGCTTCAGCTTCTCGGCGTTCCATGGTCGAGCAAGTTGTTCCCCGTGTATTTTTTCGAGGTAGTAGGCCCCGTGCTCCGTCTTGCCGCAGACACGGTAGGGACCTTCCCAATTTGCGGCTAGTTTACCCTCGTGGGAGTCCTTTTGGTTTCTGCGCAAGACTAAATCGCCGATTTGGAATTCACGTTTCAGGACTTTATTGTCGTGGCGGAGTGCGACCTGCTGTTTCAGTCGGGCTTCCCGAAGAGCTTCTCCCGATAGAATCTCCTTGACTAGGTCGAGCTCCTCTCGTAGGGCGTCGTTGTTGTCTTCGGCTTCAGGGGAGCTTCAGTTGGTCTGGATGGCTCGCATATCTCAACCGGGATCACCACCTCGGTTCCGTACGTGAGGCGGAATGGTGTTTCTCCCGTGGTTGAGTGAGGTGTAGTTTGGTATGCCTATAGGACGCTGTGTAGTTCCTCGACCCATGCCCTCTTGGCGTCGCCGAGTCTTCGTTTTAGCTCTCTAAGGATTACCCTGTTCGTGGATTCTTCTTGGCCGTTCGTCTGAGGATGTTCGACCGAGGTGAAGTGGTGCTTGGTCCTGAGCTTGGTGATGAAGTCCCAGATGTTTTTGTCGGTGAACTGCGTGCCGTTGTCGGTGACGATGGTGAGCGGGACCATGAATCTTGCGAGGATATTTCTTTTGTAGAACCGGAGTATGTTGTAGGACATGATTTTGGCTAGAGCTTCGGCCTCTATCCATTTGGTGAAGTAGTCGACGCCCACGATTAGGTATTTGTTCTGATAGGAACCTAGGGTGAAGAGACCAAGGATATCCATCCCCCACCAGGCGAACGACCACGGGGAGGAGAGGGATTTGAGTTCGGTCGGTGGGGCGAGGTGAATGTCCCCGTGCCGTTGGCATCTGTCGCATCTCCTGACGTGCTCCTTCGCGTCGGCTTGCATCAATGGCCAGTAATAGCCTGCTCGCAGGGCCTTTCTCGCCAGGGATCGTCCCCCGAGGTGCTGCGCGTTGATGCCCTCGTGGATTTCTTCTAGGACGTCTGTGGCCTGGGAGGCATCGATGTATTTGAGGAGCAGGACCACGAAGCCCCTGCAATATAGTTTGCCTTCGAGGAGGACGTACGAGCAGGATCGTCGTTTGATCGCGCTGGCCTCTTTGGGGTCAGCTGGTAAGTGGCCCGCACTGAGGTAGGCGTGTAGGGGTGTCATCCAACAGTTGGAATCTCCTATGGCATTGACGTAGAGCGGGGCGTCGGCCGCTTTAGTGCTTGGTTGTGATAGGACTTCTTGGATGACCGATTTGTGTCCGCCTCGCTTTTTGGTGCTCACTAGTTTTGAGAGAATATCGGTTCGGGTATTCTGCTCGCATGGGACGTGTTGAACTTCCGCGAAGTCGAAACCTTGCAGTTTTTCGGTAATGAGTGCCAAGTATTCAGCGAGGTTATCGTTTTTCGCCTGATATTCTCCTCGTACCTGTGAGGCGACCAGCTGTGAATCTGTGTAGATTTTAATCTCTATGGCCCCAAGATCCAATGCCAAGCGAAGTCCGGCCAGGAAGGCCTCGTACTCGGCTTGGTTGTTCGTCGTCGGGAAGGCCAATGTCAGGGAGACCTCTATGATGGTGCCTTTTTCGTTGTCGAGGATGATGCCCGCTCCACTGCCCGTGGAGTTTGAGGAGCCGTCGACGAAGATAGTCCATTTGTGAGTCCCCGTGGTAGGGTCTGGCGAGGGGGTCATCTCGGCGACGAAATCGGATAGGGCTTGGGCCTTGAGAGCCTTCCTTCCCACGTAGACGATGTCGAACTCCGATAGTTCCGATGACCATTTTAACATGCGTCCAGCCATATTTGGTCGGCCGAGGAGCTGTCGGACGGGCTGGTCGGTTCGGAGCACGATGGTGTGTGCTAAGAATTAATGTCGGAGACGTCGTGCAGCGGTTATAAGGGCTAATGCGACCTTTTCGATTAGCTGGTATCGTACTTCGGGGCCGTGGAGGGCTTTGCTCGTGAAGTAGATTGGCTTTTGCCCGTCTTGGGTTTCCCTGATCAGGACGGCGCTGACGGCCTCGCTAGCCACGACCAAGTACAGGTATAGGGTTTCTCCCATTACGGGTCGTGTTAGCAATGGTGGTTCGGACAGGACGCGTTTGAGGTGGTGGAGGGCTTGCTCGCACTCCTCTGTCCATTCGAACGCGGTCTCCTTTCTGAGCAGCTTGAAGAACGAGAGGGCGTGCTGTGCGGATTTTGCGATGAAGCGTGAAAGTGAGGCGAGCACACCGTTGAGGGTTGTATGGACTTCTTCGAGGTGGGTGTGGATATCTCCGAAAATGCGTGGCACTTGTCCAGATTTGCTTCTATCCCACGCTCGGTCAGGTAGTAGCCGAGGAATTTTCCCGCGTGGACACCGAAGGTGCATTTCTCCGGGTTGAAGTGTATTCGACAGTTCCTGTGTCGAAGACCTTTCTGAGATGGGCCGTGTGGTCAACTTCCGTGTAGGATTTGACAATCATGTCGTCCATATACACCTCGAGCATGTCGCCGATTTCTCCCCGGAAGACTTTGTTCATCATCCGTTGATACGTGGCCCCGGCGTTCTTTAGGCCGAAGGGCATTACGTTGTAGTAATAGTTGCCCGACACCGTCATGAAGGCCGTGCTCTGTTTGTCATGCTCGGCCATCGGGATCTGGTTGTATCCCGAGTACGCGTCCATAAAGGATAAGAGCTTGAAGCTTGCAGAGTTGTCGACGAGCTTGTCGATGTTAGGGAGGGGGTAGGCGTCCTTAGGACATGCCCGGTTGAGATCGGTGTAGTCAACACACATGCGCCATTTTCCATTATTCTTTTTAACAAATACAACATTGGACAGCCAGGTTGAATACCGGGCTTCCGAAATAAAATTTGCCTCTAGGAGGTCTTTTACAGCTTTTTCAGCCGCCGCCGATTTTTCGGGGGACTGTCTACACCTACGTTGTACTACGGCCTTGGCGGTCAGGCTGATGGACAGTTGGTGGCAAGCGACCTCGGGGTCGAGTCCGGGCATTTCCGCGGCACTCCAGGCGAAGATTTCGGCGTTCTCGCAGAGGCAGGCCTTCAATTGTCTCTTCGCCATCTCGGGGAGTCCCGCACCGATCTTCACGGTTCTACTCTCGTCGTCCCCGAGTGTTACGATCTCGAAGTCATCGTCTGGGATAGGGCGTGCTGGGTGGATGGGATGCCCGTTGGACTGGTCGGCTTTGCTGGCCTCTAATGCGCTGTCGTGCTCTCCGGTGAAGAGGCTGTCGAGGTCCACGGATCCGACGAGCTCCTTTGGTTCGCTCTTCGGCGTCGCAGTGGGGGTTGCTGTAATATATATATATATATATATATATATATATATATATATATATATATATATATATATATATATATATATATATATATATATATATATATATAGGTAATCATATAATTCAACTCCATATTCCTCACCACAATTCACTCTCTTAGTCATATATATTTACCACACATATATAGACAACATAAATATTCACAAAGCATTCCCACATCATGCATACACTCACATTTCCACAATCTTATCATTCACACATAAGCATCTCTTCATGCACATGTCATATATCAATGTAACTCAACAACTCAATGCAACTCATGCAATGCGGTACCGACTCTCGTTATCATTTTTCGGTTTTTACATTAAACCGGGTCCACTCTTCTAGACCGATAACCCGTTATCATTTTTCGATTTTTACATTAAACCGGGTCCACTCTTCTAGACTGATAACAACAAAGGCCCGTCCTCTAAGCCTTCAAACCCACTCTTCTAGGTTTGGGACAAGCCACTAGTTTCCACGAAACTAACAGACATTGCCACTTGACTAAATGATGCATATGCAATCAACCACAACAATGCACTTAAGACCGTTCTCGCATCTTAATCTCATGCATTTAATAATTCATCTCTTTAAAAATTACACAATGATTGCACATACAACATATATCACAACAATCAAGGTATTCACATCACAATACCAATCATACAATTACAAGTTATGCACACATATTCACAATGTTCTCATGCATACTCATCACATAATTGTATACACATCAAGTATTCACAAGTTCATTAAATAATACACACATAATCACCTATTATGTTCACATGTATTTATACTTGATGCAATTAACATTCAAATCACAATTCTAGGATTCACGCCCGTAGGCTACCCACAGCACATATCATCACAATATATCACATACATACTCACAATGTAGAGGTATTAGTCTATGTGAAACAACTAAATCATCAACACATAGAAACCACAGAAAAGAAAAGATGCTGTCAAATTCGCCCATATTCGCCTGGCGAGGCCCCGCAGCGAACCTTCGCTGGACCTTCGCCTGGCGAACCCTCTAAGCGAACACTCGCTAGGCCTTCGCCTGGCGAGACTCCCCAGCGAGCCAAACTCAATTGCTACTGACTTTGTTCACCACCATTCGCCAGCACCTTCGCTGGGCGAACCTTCGCTAACAAACCTTCACCTGGCGAACTCGCCAGCGAAGTCCACTGGGACTTAATCATAATTATTCGCCAGCATTCGCTAGGCTTCGCCCGGCGAAGCTTTGCCTTCGCTCGCTTGGCGAGAGCCAGCGAACCTGCGCAGAACAGAATTTTGTTCTGTCTTCTCCTTCTCAAACCACCACCAACCAACTCCCAAACATCAAAACCAGCTCAAACAATATCACTACATGTTACCCGACTATTCTACGGCATTATTACTCAGTTCCAACCGATTAAATCACAGTTCTACCAATTATTCCAACTTTTGCCCTAAATGGAAAAGGATGGAAACTACACCAAAACCCCAACCCAACATATATAACATCATGCAATGATCAAATAGAAATATTTCTCACCCTTACCTCGATTAATCGGAGCTTTGATGTTGGTTCTTGATGATTTTGCACTTTCCTCTTCTTCTCCTCTCTTTCTCTTCTTCTTTCTTTCCAAATGTTTCTCTCTAACTTTCTTTTCTTTTCCTTCTCTATTATATATTTCCTTTATTTTCCTTCCTTCCAATTTCCTTCTCAATTCTCTATTAATTCCAATTAATAAAAATTAATTTCCAACATTAAAAAAAATCCCACTAAATCAATTAATTACTATAATTAATTATTTAATGAAATTCGGGCTGTTACAACCCTCCCCCACTTTAGGAATTTTCGTCCTCGAAAATGTTACCTGGTTCAAACCGTTCTGGATAAGACACTTTCATCTGGCTCTCAAGCTCCCAAGTAACATATCCACCAGCCGGTCCTCCCCAAGTGACCTTCACTAAAGCAATCTCTTTACCTCGAAGCTGCTTCAATTTCTGATCCTCTATCCGCATAGGTGATGTCTCAACAGTCAGGTTATCTCTCACCTGCACATCATCTAATTGGACTACATGAGACGGATCCGCAATGTATTTCCTCAACTGAGATACATGGAATACGTCATGAAGATTAGCAAGCGCCGGTGGTAAAGCCACGCGATAGGCCACTTCTCCTATCTTCTGCAAAATCTGATAAGGACCAATGAAACGCGGTACAACTTGCGCGACTTCAATGCCCTACCAACACCTGTCATCGGAGTGACTCGAAGAAACACATGATCTCCCTCTTTAAATTCAAGTGCCTTCCTCCTCTTGTCATAATAACTCTTCTGACGACTCTGAGAAATCCTCATCTTTTCTTGAATCATCTTAATCTTGTCTGTAGTCTGCTGAACTATCTCGGGTCCAACAACAGAACTCTCTCCAGACTCAAACCAACACAATGGTGTCCTACACCGCCTACCATACAACGCCTCAAATGGTGCCATACCGATACTCGAATGAAAATTGTTGTTGTAGGTAAACTCAATCAAAGGCAAGTAGTTATGCCAAGCTCCTCCTTTTTCCAATACACAAGCTCTCAAAAGATCTTCAAGCGACTGAATCGTCCTCTCCGTCTGACCATCTGTCTGAGGATGATACGCTGAACTCAAACGCAACTTAGTACCCAAAGCACTCTGCAAGCTCTCCCAAAATCTCGAAGTGAACCTCGGATCTCTATCCGAAACAATACTCGACGGAATACCATGCAAACACACAATCCTCTCAATATACAATTTAGCCAACTTCTCCAACGGGTAATCCACACACATAGGGATAAAGTGAGCAGATTTAGTCAATCTATCCACGATAACCCAAATAGCCTCAAAATTACTCGGCGTCCTCGGCAAACCCGATACAAAATCCATGGAGATACTATCCCACTTCCACTCAGGAATAAACAACGGCTTCATCAAACCCAATGGCTTCTGATGCTCAACCTTTGACTTCTGGCAAGTCAAACAAGAATACACAAATTCTGCAATATCCTTCTTCATACTAGGCCACCAAAACACTTTCCTCAAATCCTGATACATCTTAGTAGCACCCGGATGAATACTCAATCCACTACGATGTCCTTCCTCAAGGATACTCTTTTTAAGCTCAACAACATTCGGAACACAAACTCGATCCCGACATCTCATAATCCTATTCTCATCAATCCGAAAATCACCACCTTGGCCTTGGTTGATTAAAGTTAACCGATCAACTAAACTCAAATCCGATTTCTGTCCTTCTCGAATTTCATCCAAAATACCACTTGTAAGCTTTAACATACCCAACTTAAATCCAAAAGAAGTTCTCTCACATACTAAACTCAAATCCCGAAATTGCTCGACCAATTCCAACTCTTTCACCATCAACACCGACATATGCAATGATTTCCGACTCAATGCATCCGCTACTACATTCGCTTTACCCGGATGGTAATTCAAACCAAAATCATAATCCTTCAAAAGTTCAAGCCATCTTTTTTGTCTTGCATTCAATTCTTTTTGATCAAAGAGATATTTCAAACTCTTGTGGTTACTAAACACTTCAAATCTTGCACCAAACAGATAATGCCTCCAAAGTTTCAACACGAACACAACGGCGATCAACTCTAAGTCATGCGTCGGATAATTCTTCTCATGCACTTTGAGTTGCCTCGAAGCATAAGCCACAACTTGGTTATTCTGCATCAACACACCTCCTAAACCCATCAAAGAAGCATCACAATACACAACAAACGGTTCTTCCGGATTTGGCAAAATCAAAATAGGGGCTGTCGTCAACCTTCGCTTAAGTTCTTGGAAACTCGCTTCACACTTGTCATCCCAAACAAAAGCTTGACCCTTCCTAGTCAACCGCGTCAACGACAACGATAACTTAGCGAATCCTTCAATAAACTTCCGATAATAACCGGCTAAACCAAGGAAACTTCTAATCTCAAAAACTGACTTCGGAGTCTCCCATTGCGATACCGCTTCAACCTTCGACGGATCAACCACAATACCATTACTCGAAATCACATGACCAAGGAAACTAACTTCCTTCAACCAAAACTCACACTTAGAAAGCTTTGCAAACAATTGCTTCTCTCTCAACACAGATAACACAATCTTCAGATGCTCGGCATGCTCTTCTTCGCTCTTCGAATAAACCAAGATGTCGTCGATAAACACAACCACAAACTTATCCAAATAAGGATGGAAAATCCTATTCATGTACTCCATAAATACACCTGGTGCATTAGTCACACCAAATGGCATCACAGAATACTCATAGTGTCCATACCTCGTCCTAAAGGCCGTCTTCTGAATATCCTCAACTTTCACGCGAATCTGATGATACCCAGATCTCAAATCAATTTTGCTGAACACACTTGCACCAACCAACTGATCCATCAGATCATCAATCCTCGGAAGTGGATACTTATTCTTAATAGTCACCTTGTTCAACTGTCTGTAATCCACACAGAGCCTCATAGAACCCTCTTTCTTCTTAACCAACAACACCGGTGCACCCCACGGCGACACACTCGGACGAATAAACCTCTTTTCAAGCAAATCCTCAAGTTGACTCTTCAACTCTTTCAATTCTGATGCCGACATACGATAAGGAGCCATCGATATCGGACTAGTTCCAGGAATCAAATCTATTGAAAACTCCACTTCTCGCTCCGGTGGTAAATCCTTTATCTCTTCAGGGAAAACTTCCGGAAAATATCTAACAATTGTTAAAGCACCAATCTCTTAACTTCCACCAATTCTCAAAGTTGCCATAAGCATAAATACCTTAGCTCCATCTTGCACTGATTCTTTCACTTGTCTCGCTGTCATAAACAAATCTCTTGCAACGTCCGATTCCGGAAAAATAACCGTCTTGTCAAAACAGTTAATATATACCCGGTTGAATTCCAACCAATTCATCCCAAGGATGACATCGAGTTGGTCTAGGTGAAGACACACTAAATCAATTCCAAAATCTTTACCGAAGATACTCAACGGACAATTCAAACAAACATACGGTGTAGTTACCGAACCCATAGCAGGAGTATCAATAACCATACCGCCACCAATCACAGACAACTCAAGATTCAACCTTCTAACACAATCCAAAGAAATAAAAGAATGTGTAGCTCCGGTATCAATTATAGCGATCAAAGGTGTACCATTAATGAAACACGTACCTCAGATCAATCGATTGTCGCTAGCAGTCTCAGATCCAGATAGAGCGAACACTTTCCCGCTCCCTTGATTCTTCTTAGGCTTATCACACTTGGTACTAATGTGCCCCCTCTCACCACAGTTGTAGCAAGTCACACCGGTACCGCTTCTACACTCAAGAGCCTTGTGGCCTGGCTTGCCACACTTGAAACACTTCTGTTCAACACTTTTGCATTCGGGAGCACGATGTCCCGCTTCACCACAGTTATAGCATCTAACCGGAGTAGAAACTCCCCCACTTGGCCTCTTGCCATAACCCATTCTCTGCTTCCCTTTGTCTGCAGGAGTCACATAAGGTTTTCCTCTGAATTGACCTTTTCCTTTCTTATCACTTAAACTCTTGTAGTGGCTAGATCGAGCCCTACTGTCTTCATCATAGATTCTGCTCTTGTTCACTAACTCAGAAAACCGCCTGATTTCCTGATATCCAATAGCTTGCCTAATCTCGGGTCTCAAACCGTTCACAAACTTGATGCACTTAGACCTCTCGGCATTAGCAGTATTGTAATGAGGACAAAATTTGATCAACTCTTCAAATCTTGCCGCATACTCCGCTACCGTCGAATTACCTTGTTTTAACTCAAGAAATTCAATCTCTTTCTTCCCTCGCACATCCTCTGGAAAATACTTCTCCAGAAAAGTCTCTCTGAACAGATCCCAAGTGATCACAATATAATCCTCCTTAAATCGTTGGCGAGTATTACCCCACCAATCTTCAGCTTCTTCTTCGAGCATGTGAGTCCCAAACTGCACCTTTTGTGCATCTGAGCAATTCATAACCCGAAAAATCTTCTCCACGGATTTCAACCAAATCTTTGCTTTGTCAGGCTCATGGGTTCCCTTGAAAATCGGAGGATTGTTCCTTTGAAACCTCCCCAAAGCACGGAATTCATCTTCAACAATATTACCCGCATTCACATTGGCCGGAGGATTCTGCCCAATCGCTCCCGCCAACCTTGTCAAAGCTTCTGCGATCGCTTCATCGTTCCTCCCTGCAACCATCTTACTAATTCCAACAACAGAACCACGTAAGAACAACCAATATTTATAATGCAACACACGCATATCAATAACACACAGGGAAAACACTCTAACAACTTGGCCGAACGGACCAACCAGGCTCTGATACCACTATTGTAACACCCCCTTCTAACCCCCAAATAAATGCATATACCAATTTATCAGAGTGAAAATTTTAGAATAAGGTATAAAGGAAGAATGTCACAATTTCACCAATGAAACACTTTAACATTTGCTCCATAAAATATGTAACATTTTCATGGTTTTAGAAATCACATTTCAACATTTAAATTTAAGCGGAAGATAAAATCATTTAATCATTTCCAAAATATTAATTCACATACACATAAGATATCCAGATTAATACATCATGTCAGATAATTACAAAGCCACATCAGCTGATACATCGCAATGTATCACAAAAGAATAACTATACTAGTCTAACTACCCGGTGTTACATATCAGAGCAGCCGACTCAAAAGAATGAAGATAACGTCACAAAAAAGGACTCCAGCCTCCTAATCTGCAATGCCTCGTAGAGCATTATAAAACAGCAGAAGGGTGAGAAATATAACCATAATAATCAAAGCATAAGATTATATATATATATATATATATATATATATATATATATATAGGTAATCATATAATTCAACTCCATATTCCTCACCACAATTCACTCTCTTAGTAATATATATTTACCACACATATATAGGCAACATAAATATTCACAAAGCATTCCCACATCATGCATACACTCACATTTCCACAATCTTATCATTCACACATAAGCATCTCTTCATGCACATGTCATATATCAATGTAACTCAACAACTCAATGCAACTCATGCAATGCGGTACCGACTCTCGTTATCATTTTTTCGGTTTTTACTTTAAACCGGGTCCACTCTTCTAGACCGATAACCCGTTATCATTTTTCGGTTTTTACATTAAACCGGGTCCACTCTTCTAGACCGATAACAACAAAGGCACGTCCTCTAAGCCTTTAAACCCACTCTTCTAGGTTTGGGACAAGCCACTAGTTTCCACGAAACTAACAGACATTGCCTCTTGACTAAATGATGCATATGCAATCAACCACAACAATGCACTTAAGACCGTTCTCGCATCTTAATCTCATGCATTTAATAATTCATCTCTTCAAGAATTACACAATGATTGCACATACAACATATATCACAACAATCAAGGTATTCACATCACAATACCAATCATACAATTACAAGTTATGCACACATATTCACAATGTTCTCATGTATACTCATCACATAATTGTATACACATCAAGTATTCACAAGTTCATTAAATAATACACACATAATCACCTATTATGTTCACATGTATTTATACTTGATGCAATTAACATTCAAATCACAATTCTAGGATTCACGCCCGTAGGCTACCCACAACACATATCATCATAATAGATCACATACATACTCACAATGTAGAGGTATTAGTCTATGTGAAACAACTAAATCATCAACACATAGAAACCACAGCAAAGAAAAGATGCTGTCAAATTCGCCCATATTCGCCTGGCGAGGCCCCGCAGCGAACCTTCGCCTGGCGAACCCTCTAAGCGAACACTAGCTAGGCCTTCGCCTGGCGAGACTCCCCAGCGAGCCAAAGTCAATAGCTATTGACTTTGTTCTCCACCATTCGCCAGCACCTTCGCTGGCCGAACCTTCGCTAACCAACCTTCGCCTGGCGAACTCGCCAGCGAAGTCCACTGGGACTTAATCATAATTATTCGCCAGCGTTCGCTAGGCTTCGCCCGGCGAAGCTTCACCTCGCTCGCCTGGCGAGAGCCAACGAACCTGCGCAGAACAGAATTTTGTTCTGTCTTCTCCTTCTCAAACCACCACCAACCAACTCCCAAACATCAAAACCAGCTCAAACAACATCACTACATGTTACCCGACTATTCTACGGCATTATTACTCAGTTCCAACCGATTAAATCACAGTTCTACCGATTATTCCAACTTTTTCCCTAAATGGAAAAGGATGGAAACTACACCAAAACCCCAACCCAACATATATAACATCATGCAATGATCAAATAGAAATATTTCTCACCCTTACCTCGATTAATCAGAGCTTTGATGTTGGTTCTTGATGATTTTCCACTTTCCTCTTCTTCTCCTCTCTTTCTCTTCTTCTTTCTTTCCAAATGTTTCTCTATAACTTTCTTTTCTTTTCCTTCTCTATTATATATTTCCTTTATTTTCCTTCCTTCCAATTTCCTTCTAAATTCTCTATTAATTCCAATTAATAAAAATTAATTTCCAACATTAAAAAAATCCCACTAAATCAATTAATTACTATAATTAATTATTTAGTAAAATTCGGGCTGTTACAGTTGCCTTCTTAGTTGCTGGAGCGATGATGCTCAGGCCTTTCAGCGCGGCCTCGAAGCACCTCCGGGCAGCCTCGATGTCCCCGTTCAGGGTCACCACGGCCCCTCGCCTCGTGTAGTATTTCATCTTTAAGTGGACGGTGGATGGCACCGCGGTGAGTTCTGCCATCGTTGTCCTGCCCAGGATACAGTTGTAGAGGGACGGACACTCGATGACTAAGAAGCGGATATTGATCTCCCTGGCAGTTTCCTCTTCCTCGAACGTGACTTTCAGCTCCACGTATCCCCATGGTCTTGTCGTCGTCCCATTGAACCCTTGGAGGTCAGAGCCCACGTAGGGGGATAGGTTGGATTCGTCTAGTTGGAGGGTCGTGAAGAGGTGGGTGTACATGATGTGCACCGAGCTGCCTCCATCAACGAGGATGCGTCTGACGTCAAAGTTCACCATTTGCGGCCGTATCAGCAGGGGAATGTTGGAGTTAGGGGAGCCCCCGGGAAGTTCCTCGAGGTAAAAGGTGATCAGATTGGGTTGGCCGCGAAACTTTTTGAGCGTGCTCATTTTGCCGGAGTTGCTCGTGATAAGTTCTTCGAATTTTCTTTTCACCGATCCTACGGATAGGTTCCTTGTGGAGCCGCCGGAGATGACCATGGCTTTTGGAAAGTATTCCCATCGACTGGTGGGTTGTACAGGTTCGTCGGGCAGGTCAGGGCCGTCGGGGAGGCCGAACTCTCTATCAGCGAACCAATCCTCAGGGCGGCTGACGCATAGGGCGATCTGGAGTCCGTTGTTGCCGTCCGAAGAGGGGAGCTCTTCGACTTTCTTGGCCTCGAGAGCTTCTTGCCTCGGGGTTTCTCCCCCCCGAGTGTATCTCTTCAGGTGGCCGTCCTTAATCAGGATTTCGATCGCGTCCTTGAGATGGATGCAGTCTTCCGTCACGTGCCCGTGGCTCCTGTGGAAACGACATTACTTTGATTTGTCCACATTGGGCTTGGGGGGTGTCGGCCTGGGGAAGCGAACACCTCCCTGGACAAATTCGGTCTTGGCGCATTCGGCCAGTATGCGCTCGCGGGAAGCGACTAGGGCCGTGTACTCCGTGAATCGGCCGGCGGGGCCGCATTGCTCGCCGGGACGATCCTCCCGTCGGCGATCACCTCCACGCCGGTGGCTCGAAGCTCCGTCGTCTCGGTGCGCGTGGGGGGTCTCCCTGTCTCGCGTGTCTCGGGTGGAGTTGGCTGCTTGAGTTTCCTCGAACCGGATATAATGCACGGCTCTTTCAAGGAAATCTTATAGAGAGGCTGGTCGGTGTATGCCCACGGCCTCGTAGAACTTGGAATCGCGGCGCAGGCCCTACTCCATTAAGTAACGCTTCATTTCGTCTGACGACGTTACCTGTACTGCCTCCCGTGTGAATCTCTCGATGTATTTCCGGAGAGGCTCGTCGGGAGCTTAGATTATAGCGCCGTGCGCGGCTTCCGTCTTCGGATGGCGCCGGGATGCTGTGAAGTGTTTTGAGAATAGGTCTTTTAGGACCCTCCACGACGTAACCGTTTCTGGATCAAGACTCTTGTACCACGTCATGGCACCCTTCCTCAGGGTCGTCGAGAATAGTCTGCATTTGATAGCTCCTCAGACATTTCGGTAGTCGAGCATGACCTCGATGTCTTCCAGGTGATCGTCTGGGTCGGAGGTACCGTCGTATATCGAGAGCGTCGGGGGCTTTTCTATCCTGTGGGGAATGGGGGCGGCCACGATTTCGCGAGACAGGGTAGTCCTGTAGTCGTCTTCGTCGTTGAGAGTGGGCGACCGAGGGGGAGACGAGCCATTTGGTGGAGGCACCTGGTTTCGGGTCCTCGGCCTCCTGACCGGGGGGTCGATGCACGGAGGCTCAGTCGGGGGCCCTGCTCTGGCTTGTCGTCTTTGACGAACTTGTCTCGTCGGGGATCTAGTCCGCTCCCGCACTACTTCGGGGTGGGGCCTCTCCAACCGGGGTCATCGGTCCCTGAGACGAGGCGAAAGACTCCTCGAGTTCCCGTTCTGGTTGATGGCCGCAAAAAGGGCGGCCACAGTCGGGTCCGCTCCGGCAGGGACAGGAACAGGCTGGAACGCTGTTGGGCTTCGGGGCCGGTGGGCCGCCTAGTGTGCGAGTTCCGCGGACGATGGGGACGTAGTCTGGCCGTCCCTCTCGTCGGTCTCCGCTGGGCGGGACGTCTCCGTTTGCTGGCCGCCGTTCGCGGCAGGGGTGAGGACGAAGTCGTGAACGACATCGTCGTGGTGTGGGCTAGCCATGATCGTGGAGTGTTGGTGAAACTTTGGTTCACTTGCTCGGAGGAACGGGGAAGTTTCAGATTCCCACATACGGCGCCACTGATCTGACCTGATCAGAAGGGGATCGTTGGCTGGCCACACTCTGTTGGACTGCTACCTGTTCACCGGTGATGATGAGGAGGACGGGGGTGTACCTGCAAGACACTCCGATGCCAAAGTAAGTAAGGGCAGAGTGGTCACAAGCACAGAAAAAGGGGTAAGAAGTGAATTACCTGACCCTCTTGTGAAAGAGGGTATTTATAGAGAGACCCCAGTGCTGGGCCAACGGTCACTTGTGTTGGGCTGGATTGCCAGGCCCAACCCAGTTGACTGTTAGGGCTTACGTGGTGTAGTGAAGACCAGAACATGGTCTTCGCCCTAGTTCAACCGTCCCGTGATCTCCGGAACGTGGGTTTGACCTGCTCTTTCGGAGGTGGGCAGTTGGTTAGTGACGTGTCCCCGCGGAGGGCAGCACGTGAAGAACGTGTGAAGGACACGTTGTCAAGCCCGATAAGGTGCGGGTTCTGCCCGCGGGGGGCAGGTCTTGCCCGCAGAGGGCAGTGTTTGGTCGGGAGGGGAGTCTCCTGCCCGACGTAGTTGGGGCAGGTCCTTCTCGCGGGGAGACCTTTCCTGCTCGCCGGGGACCTTGTGCCCGATGTTGTGGCTCTAGCTGGACTAGGCTTGGTGAAATATTATTGGGATGGGCCCGTGTGGCCAGGCCGGGACCCAGGCCAGAACAATATATATTTATATATATATATATATATATATATATATATATATATATATATATATATATATATATATATATATATATATATATATATATATATATATATATATATATATATATATATATATATATATATATATATATATATATATATATATATATATATATATATATATATATATATATATATATATATATATATATATATATATATATATATATATATATATATATATATATATATATATATATATATATATATATATATATATATATATATATATATATATATATATATATATATATATAATAAATATTGGAACAAATGAGAATAAAACATATTTTTATTCTAAAAATACTGATATTATATGGTAATTATAGACATTTTAATTGGTTGTATATGTAAAATTGTATCACACTGACATTGCAATACCTTTAAACCCTTAAAATATTATGTGATTAGTAACTTCAGAAGGATTTGAAAAATAACTTCCATATTTTTTATTGTCATGAAAGAGAAGAAAAAAATTATAGAATACATATTTTTATGACGGAGACATTCTTTAAGAGTGCCACACAAATGAGAACTCGCATGCATTATACTATTTATTTGTAAGAGCTATACAAATCGTTATGTTGTTTGTCTCGAAAGAAGAATTGGTATTATAAAAATTTGGTAACATTTTTTTTAGATAAGTGTTTAAGCGTATATACGGGTATGCCCGTTTAAATGCTACGTAAATAATTTAATTTAAGATCAAAATTAAATAAAAAAATATGTTTATGTTTTAACACGTGTGTATACTACAAATGCGAACAAACGAGTTTCTTTGTTTTAAATATAAATTGTATTTAATATTTGTAGGTAATTGATAAATATATATCTATGTTTACGTATTAGTGCAATAATAGTTAATATTAAACTGATAATTTTCACATACACATACTCCAACAACAAATGTCAAAATAAGTTGTTATTATATCAGTATATAATTTCAAAAATAATATTAAACTGGATTTAAAAAAAGTTTCATATAACTAATTTATACTAAAATCAATATAAATAGTTAATATTAAAATCAAACTCATGAAAAGATACCTTAGTTAATATTTTCACTCGTTAGTGCAATAAAAAAAGCGGACAAACGGGCATGGAGTGCCCGTTTGAACGATAGTTAATATTAATGTTAATAACTACTTAGTTATTGCACTATTAAATTCAAATTAATTTTAGTTATCTAAAAAAGAAAGTCCAGAATCCCTAATATAACAAAGAGGGTGCATTATTAGTACCACAGATTATTATTGATTATTTAAGTAGTTTTGAGGAATTATTGACACCACCAATTATTATTGATTATTTTAATTCGGCAATACCTATTGGAAATTTCATTAAAAAGCCTTATTTATTTATTAAAAAAATTTGCTAAAATAAATATTATTTACTTAAATATAATTTTAAAAAGATTGAAACATGTAGATTGAGAAAGAAAAAAAAGTTTGAATTTTAATGGCTATTAGTTTTTTTATCATATTTAAATTTAATTCTCATACAACATATGATTTAAAACTAATTTTATCTTGAAAAAGTTTAGGGTATTAATTAAAATCCAAAATAATACTATATATTTTTTTATTTGTTAATTATTTACTTAATATATTTTAATTGGAATAAATAGTGACATTTAATAACACACAAATTACAGAGCAGATCACCACAACAAATAAAATAACAAGGTACAATGGCAAACAAGAATATATATAATCGATAGCTTGAAGATACCGACTTGGAGTGTCGTGTTCTTCTCCCTTATCCTTTGTGTTCTTTGCATTTTTTTCTTTTTCCCTTCGATCAACACAAAGAATACACTCAATAGCTTGGGAGGTGTTGTTTGGGGGATATTGTGCATGTGTAGGACCGTTTGCCATATTTGTTCTTAGATGACATTTAGGGGGGATGAAGCCTTTGTTAGACTTTTCAGTCTACTTGAATGTTACTTTGTCTCTCGCGGGCGACATGTACTGGTTCCTGCTTGGACTGTTAGTGCCAGAAGTGCGCTCTTTTGATTCACGATCCTTCTTCTCAATTTCTTTCCTAGCCCTTGATGTAACATTCCTCTTATGTCACTACCTCAACCAACTTTGTCGTTTGTCTTTGGGTGAGGAATTCATTGAAAGTGTCATGCCCTAAGATTGTTCTGAACGCTCCTACAAATATTTCCTGATTGGGGCGGAGAACCTTGGTGGTTGCCTCATTGAACCAGATGAGATACTCCTTTAATGACTCTGATGGACCTTGACTTATGTTGAACAGGATGGTGGCAGCTAC